>CAJGYM010000078.1:0-337936 GCA_904845305.1 Caenorhabditis auriculariae
TTTTTGCTTTAGATTCATCGACTTTCTCAGAGAACGCGTGTTAACTGAAAATGTAAACTTTGCTGTAAAATCAAAAAATATCAAACTTAAGCGAGTTGAATCCTTGCTAATAATCAAATAAGTTGAAGAAATAAAGTGTTGGAAAGTCGAAAAGGATCTTGCCTTGAAGTTCCTCTGCGATCCCCAAAAATAAAACTTATATCGATTCAAAGAATGATGACTATCCATTGAAGCTTTCTCTTTTTATGAAAATGTTTTCCGTCACTTCGAGCTCCACTCCAAAAATACTTACAATTTTTTTAATGTCAAAAACTGAAAAATAATCGAAAACTGGTAAGGGCAAATGCTGAAAATTGTCTTTTGAGCTGTTTCCGAAACTTTTTCCAATATATTGAGTCTAATTATCAATTCTCAAGTTTATAGCCTTTTTTAGCTTTTCATCCTTAATTGTAAAAATTGACGCAAGTGTCTTGAATGCGCTTTAAAGCTGAAAACGGCCTGTTGATGTTTTTTTTTAGAAGTTGCTCAAGTAGTTTTCATTCGTATCAATAAGCCAGTTCATTTTTTAGTAAATCAGTCGAATAGTTTTCTCTGATTAGGAAAATAATAGAATTGTTGGAAAAGTCTCCTCAAAACCGAAATACCTATAAATCACATTGTTTTCCTGCTTTTCCTTCTGCTTTCCCAACCTGAGACTCCGCCCAATTTTCCGGCTTTGCTCATTTCGCCTTTCGGTTTCGAGGACCGATAAATTATGGATGTCCCCTTCTCCTTCAGTCAAATTTCAATCAGTCCGATTCTTTCCATTCTCCTTTTCTTCTAATTTTCCTATTTCATCTCGTTTTTTTTCCAGTGAAAATCGGAGATGTGAGAAAAAAGTCGGAAATTTTCAATTATGACCCGCCTCCAGCTTCTTCTTCTCGCGGTGCTAACCAGCTTTGTTAATGCTCAGAAACTGGTTGTCGTTATCGGTAAGACATTTTTTTATACTTTTAAAAAATAATTTTTAGCTATTGACAGCTGTGTGTTATTTGTAACTGCCTTTTTAGTTTACAAAGCCTCAGGGAGAAATAAAAAGTCCAGTAAAATTCTCAAATATAAAAAGAGTGTAATTGCGAATTAGCAAAGATTCTGAAATGATAACTTGAATTATTTTTTCTTTCAAAATCAATTCTCTCACCTCAACTCATCAGAACACTTTTTTCAATGGTGGGACGAAAAAAAAAACTAACTCGTGAATGCTGGAGTATCCTCGGCTTCGCTCCAATTTCCCTTTTGGGAAAGACAAGATCTAAAAACGATTTTAATTGGCAATCAAAAAATCTTGGTTTTCATAATTTTTTGATCTGGTCCAAAATAAAATACTCAATTATTTTTCCTCGTGACTAATGAATTGTTGTTTTCGAAAACTCATATCATTTATAAAAGCTTCGTGATTATCAGAAAGAGCTGATAAAAAATTAGCTTCATCTCAACAGCCTTTTTGATAGTGTCAAGATAATGTAAAATGAATAAAACCAGATACAGAACTTTCTAGAAATATAAAGTTTTTAATGAAAAATCGGAAAACCGTTCTTCCTTCCTGTCTCTTTGAACTACTTACATATTTTTCTCAGTTGACGGTTTGTCGAGTACAAACTTCCATCGATTCGCCCACCTTCCGGCATTTCGGACTTTCGAAGAAGAAGGCGTCTGGTCCACCAAACTTTTCCCCGTCTTTCCGTCTTTCGGCATCTCCAATCGTCATTCCCTCTTAACAGGTACACAATTTAATTGAATATTTACGAGCTGTTTATACATCAACCTGAACAGAACCATTGTCTCAAAAAAAATCACTTCAAATAGATATTTTCCAAATAATTTAGCTTTTTTTTTTTCTTACTTGATTTTCTCCCTATACTCAAGTACTTAGCCACCACCCGGAAATCATTGGAAACTATTGACCGAACTATGTTTGACCAATTCTTGTTTCTTTAATATTTTCTATTTCAGTTTTCCATTTACTTAGACTTCTCGGGATTCACATTGATCTCAAATAACTTTCTGATTTGTACTTTTTGTTCTCATTCGTACATTTCAATCAGTTATATGAAATCCGAGATATTAAAACGAAATGAATTTCGGCGTTTCAAATGGCACGCAATTATTTGCCATGTCTCCGTTATTCACGACACGCAACACGCTTTCATTGCAATAACAGGACAAAATAAACAAAAGTTGGAAAGAATTTTTTGGCGTTTGTTCTTCTTTTATTAATTCAATTTTATTCGGATGTATTCTTCATTGTTTGATCTCAGGACTTCCCCCACGACGCCATGGGTTCATCGGAGACTACATGTTCAACTGGCGTACCGGCGAAACATTCAGAAACTTCACGCAACCCGGCGATTACAAATCGTTCGCAATTCCAAGGAATTTTTGATAGATTTGCTTTTCAGTGATTGGTGGACAGTTGAGCCGATCTACGTGACAGCGAGTCGGGCAAAAGCCTCGACGGCCTTGTTTTTCTTCCCTGAATGCGAGGTTTTCATTTGTTTTTGAAACCGTCGAAAACATGTAAGAAAACTTTCATAGATTCGAAAAGTAGGTGTGTTTGATCTATTCAATAATTATATGCGATTTTAAACCTATTTAGAAAAAATTCTCATCTTTTCGCCAACTTTCTTAGAATTTCCTTTATATTTGAAATGTTTTTTTTTTCAAGTTTTTAATTTTTATACTCCTTTTTTTGCAAATTGGTTCTGTTAGAAGCAGTTAAATAAAATAAATAATTAAATAAATGATAGGGAAAACTGAAGATTAGCTTCTAAATAATGAAGAATTTTAGATGATTTTCGTGTTGATAAAAGGAAAAATAAAAAACTCAAAAAGAACGCTTTCCAGACTTTCATCACTTCGTTCAGGAACAGATTTTCTCATCATTTTGATCAAAAAAATTTGATAGATCATTTCTAACTTTCAGGTCGATTGGGATCCTTATCCTCACACTTGCGTCCCTCCGAGACCCGATGGCCGCACTTTTTCCGACGAGTCCGAAGCCAAAGCTGTCGTTCAAGCTAGCAAGTTTGTCTTTTCAAATCTAAACACTTTTCCAACACGCTTCTGTCGTTTTGAAAAATTTTCTACATACTTAACGTCACTATTTATAATTTTAGAACACACGACCTCGTGCTGGTGTACCATCCATGGATTGGCGCCGAATTTTCCGCCGCCGGCGCGGCTCATTCAAACTCCAAAACTTCGCGGGAGATCAAAAAGTTTCAGCATGTGAGTTTGTGGAGGTCATCATTTGGTGAAAAAAAAAACTTTGATGTGATTCTTTGTTTTCTTACTGTCAAGAAAGCTTGATTCAACACTTTCCATCTCAATGGAGATTTAGCCCCTACGAGTCCTTTCACAAACATTTCTGTCTACCCTAGAATTCAAAACTTCTTTTTTTTACAGTCACTGGAAAGATTGACTGCACAAGCGAGAGAAAGAATCGATTTGAACGTTTTGGTGGTTTCGACGCACGGATTGGTCGATGTTCCACGACAAAATATTCGGTTAACTCGGGTTTTAATTTTTTGAAAAAAGCAGCTCACAAAAATAGCCGTGAAAAAAGCTTTACAAAAGTCTCGATGTGCGCTCTATGACTAACTTGAAAATTCCGCTTTTTTTGACGAAAAATAATTTAGAGTACTGGACGAGTTTGTTCCGATGGAACTTATCAACACGACTGTTGGCAGTGGGGCGATCAAGCAGCTCATCGTCAAAAACGGCAAAACTCATCAAATTTACAGGTTCCCTCAAACTTGAAAAACTAAAATAGAGAAGGATTTTCTTTCAGTCAGTTGCGGCATCACAATCCGATTCCAAACGTCAGAGTCTACTATACCACACAAAAAGTATTTTTTCTGTTGTTGAAAGTTACGCATAAATCAAAACCAAAAAAAAAAAATTATTTCCCTGTCTTTTTTCAAGCTTTCGTCTTTAATCAAAGTGGCTATTTATTCCGTCTTGTAACTCGTATTTTGTCGTATTTTGCTACAAACGTGGGAGTTTCCAAGCTCCTTTGAAAGCTTTTTCTGAACTTAAGAAAGATTAAGGTGAGTGACATGCCGGACTGGTACAACTATAAGAAGAGCGAAAATGTTGCCGATTTAGTCTTGGTTGCAGATCCTGGCTATGCGATAGTCACAGTGAGTTCATCTTCTTCACTATAAAAATGAAAAAAACTCTCATGAGTCTAAAATTCTTGTAAAGAGCAGAACCATAAGAAAAATTCTTTTTAGGCATGCAATTTTTTGACAGTTTTTTTCCCATTTTTTTCGAACCAGTTCTATTTCTTGAAGAGCTTCCTTTTCAGTACACTGTTTCGCTTATTGAACTGGGACCTTTCCTCGAAACTTCATTGATCTTTTAAACTTTGAAAAACAGTTCCCGACGTCAAACGCTAAGAACTTTTCAGGGCTTATCAGAAACATTTATTTTCTGTTAAATACTTCAGAAAGACGTGACCAAACAGTTCCCGACGCCGAATCTGCACGAAATCCCACGCGCTATCTCGGGATACAATAGTCAATTTCCTGATGTAGTTGGCGTTTTTCTCGCATTTGGGCCAGGTAAATGGATTATTCAGGTGAAACATCCCCTTAAAGACTTCGTAACCTGGAGCAACGTCAAAAACCTTGCAAAGATAACGGGACTATGGCTGGCCAATTAAGAGAAAATGCCGCTATCACGAGCAATACTTGGAAAAGATCCCCCAATTAAAGAGTAGCGCAAATGTGCGACGTAATTAGGAGCTTCGTTTATTATTTCCTTTTTCATCAGTGTCATGTATGATTCAGTAATCTGACAGGTTTCCACTGAAAGTTCGCATTCAAGGAACAAGTCAAGGACTTTTCAGAAAAGTATATGATTGTTTTTTTTCAGCGTTTCGATCCGGTTATAGGAAAGGCGGAATGGAACTGTTTGACGTGTACTCCTTGATGTGTTCTTTATTATCAATTAAATGCAATCCGACTCCGGGAAGGTTAGTTTTGGATCTCTTTATAACAAAAAGAAAGAGAAAATCTGAGAAATAAGCTGAAAGCTTTGCAGATAAAAATAGGTTTTTTTTTGCTAGATATTGGAAAATTTATGCATCAATCCACCGCATTTCAAGATTTAGGAGCCAAAAAAGTTTTAAGTTGATTTGCTTCGAATTGAGACGCCGTAGTTGCATGAGAAGTGGCTCCAAGCGTATTGGGGATACTTTTTGATATACCTGTGCCTGTTTCGGGTCGGGCACGCCTTCGAGCGTCGCTACTTGTCAAGCCACTCCGCGTGCAATCATGAGCTTCGAAGTTTGAAGAGATGAGCCAATTAGAACCTATTCTATCTATTATCCTGTACCGAACCTTATTTGTAGGATACTTCGGATAGATGAAATTCTGACGAGCGAAACGCGCGTGGCCATCCGAAGATCATCGTCTTTTAATCGACTTTCAATTACCATTGCTCACGTTTCCATTCTTACCTTTTTTTTATTGTGATCACTGCAAATATCACTCCAATACGGTGTAGTAAGATCAAAGAATTCTTTCACGAAATCTAAGGCGCCCATGCTTCTCCGCAGTTATGATGCATTTATCGGCACAATCAAGTGACAAACGCAACGAACTACGGGGAATCCCAGGCTTCCTTTGAAGGAATAACAAGAATCGGACAGGAAGTGGCTAGAGAGTGAGTTGACCGACCAGTTGTGGACGTCGTCGACGAGCTGACTGACTGATTTGGTTTCCAACCGTCGCAGGAGTTTTGGGCGGTGCCTACTTCTGGAGTGGTGGGCGTGGCCGAACAGTACCAGTGAATATAGTGGAAGTGGCGTCGCAAAAGTTGCGCCTCATTTGCATAATCCTCATGTGGAAGTGAAAATCAATCCCGACTTCATATTTATGGAGTGCAATAGAATCGATAATGAAGTGGATGTGTGAGAAGATTACGGTGGGTGAACCTGTTTGAAACTAGCGATTAAGGATGATAAAACTCATCAAATTCCTAAAAATTTGCGCACTTGTTATCACAATCTTAACACGAAATCCTCAGTTCGAAATGAGCAGCTTCAAAGCTTTTCTTACGGCTCCGAGGTTAAGCCTCAGATATCTATGACGCGGAAAGAAGCCTTGCAAGGTTTAATTTCGGACATTTTAGTCGAAAACTTCATTTTTAGACGGATTGAATTGAAAGCGTGGAGATTAGGTTTTTTTTCTCAAATTCAAATGTGAAAATTATCTAGACTGCTACCGAACTTCCAAAAATTCTATGAGAAACAAACTATCAGTGTCAATCAGGCTTCTGAATTATTCTCAAAAAAAGGATTTGCTTGTGAGAAAAAACAACATTTCGGAGGACTAGCTGTATGAAGAATTCAGAGAATCAGCAGATTAGGCTTGTTTTGAACCAGACTTTCTTCCCGTTTGAAGTGCGTTCAACTGATAAAGTTTTGAAAATCCTTCACATAGAGAAGAGGCGAATTCTGCGAAAATCTCAAAATCCTTGCAGATAATCAAAGAATTGTAGGATTGAGCTAGGTCATGGATGAAAAAAAAAAGAAGATTCCGACTCGGCAGCTCAATGGAAAGAACAAAAAAATCAAAAAATTTGGTTTGAATTTTTATTAAGCCAGAAATTTCTGAAAAAAAACTGCATTATGATGACAATGCGAGCTTCTGCTAATTGAATGAAAGCCTTTGATAATTTGAACTAATCACGAAAAATGTCGGACAGAATGAAGTTTAGAATTCAGGTTAATGTCATAAGATTCTCTAACAAACACAACTTTTCAATTGGCTTTCAAATACTTAATTTTGATGGGGAAACGTGGCAAACCACCAATGAAGGCGTTAGACAAAGGTGATCTACTCTAAAATCTCTGCGAAAACTAGAGTTCTTCATCAAGAGCTAAAAAGTGTTTTCGAGCAAATTTATAAAAAATTTCGAACTTTTCACCAGAAAGTTTTCCATGTTAGGCCTTTTTCGACAGAAAAATAGATAAAATTTGCCAGGTAAAACCCAAAGAGAAACTTGAAATTAAACAGCTCCATATGGTGTCCAACTACATCACACAACGATCGAAACATATCCAAGTGCTAGAAACCGAAAGCGGGAGGAAAATCGTACCTCAAGCCGAAGAAACAGCTATTCCCATCACCAGTGATTGTCCATAGAAGTCGAGCAGTTAGAGAATCTTTCTTGGAAGCAAGGAAGATGGCGTGCCCCACCAACAGGGTGCGCGGTGATAAAAAGAACACGTCGACGCTGATAGTGATAATGGATGACGTGGCGCTCTCACGCTCTCGACGGCTGCTCGCGGAGCTCTCGGAGCTCACGGAGGAGCCGCCGGACTGCCTGATTACCATGGAAATGGAATTCAAGTAGGAGGGACTTCGGTCCACACTTTTTCCGCTCTGTTTTTTGTCAGTGTTTTGGAGACAAGTGCAGCGGTTCGAAGAGCTTGAGTAATAAAAAGCAGCGTTAATTAATGAGCAGGAATAATGTGTCTCCAAGGATTTCTTTCAATCGAAATTCTCTGTTACAGAAAAAAAAGGTAGACTATACGGTATATAAGTATCCGTGTTGATCGAATTCAAGTGAGGAAGAGCCGAAAAATGAAATCAAGATAAGATACACATTTATTTATATAAAGACTTTCTGCGCTTATAAATTAACTTAAATCATTTAAGGCACTTGAAGTAAATTTTAGCCAGGAACTTTTGAAGCTGAGAACTTCGCTCCTTTTTATTGGATGACGTAAAATATGCGTGATTCAATTGATTCAATCAGGTTAATTGTCAAAAAGTATGGAATTCTTTTTTTGCTCTATAAAAATTTTGAATATGGAACTAGAATGAGTTTCAAAAAAAAGTTCACATTAAAGTTACTAGCTAAAAAAATGCAAATTTATTCTGACCGCACCACCCAAGTGACCACTCAATGTTCTGGCCACTTGTCGTTACGTCACAATCCGCCGCCGAGAAGGATTAAAATCGTTCGGTAGGATATTCAAATGCTAATTGTTTGATTGGCCGGTGCGAAAGCGCCTGAGAGTGAATGTATCCTTCATAATATAAAAACTTAGATGCGAAAGACATCCTTGGTCTTACAGCAAAAAAAAGGACAGAATTTTGACTTTCAAAATGTTTGAACCGTGATCTGAGAAAATCTAAGATAGGAAATAACCACATTACACAAAGGAAATGCAAACCATTTCAAAAAAGGCAAAAAAGAGTGAAAAGAAGAACAAAACTTCATCAAAAGCGGTTCATAGAAAAATAAAGTTTACGGTCTCCAGAATACTATCGGTATTAGATTGCTTTTTAACTCGGAGTTCAATTATGTAATTTTGCTCTCAGAATAGATTTTAAACTTTTTGTGCGAGTGCTTTAATAGTCTTTCGAAAAATGAACAATTTTTAATTTTTAATTTTCAAATTTTTTTCGAATCACTGCCAGTCACTGGTGATGTCTTTGAAAACAGGAACCTATCACTGGCGTTTTTCCGAAACTTTGAATAAAACGAATACTCTCTACAGCTAAATCAACGCAATGACCTGCTCAAACAACACTTTTTTTTGTTATTTTCCATCATTTATTTTTTACAAAATCAACATGATTTTCAAAAAAAAAAAGCTATGTAACATCAGAAACCTGACCCACGCGAATAGATTAAGTTTTCACCACATTCTTCCCATTTTTTTTTCTTGGAATGCTCGAAGAAGTGTGTGAAGAACGAACGGCCGGAAGTTGTGTGGTCCTTTTCGTTGTTCTTTTTCTCATTGGCCTCTTTCTATCGATTGCTAGGTCTTTTTTTGAAGCGAAAGAACTCTTGAAATTCATAAAAAGTTTGTACTCTGACGATTATTTATTCCAGCCAAAAACTGTTATTGACAATTTTGCCTCCGCCATCGTTTTGGACTATTCAATAGCAACTTCCCACACTTTCATTCTTTTCATTGTGCCTCAAAGTCTGTTTTCGAACTTCTGTCGAATCTAGTAAATTTCATAATTTTTTTATAACTTTCATAATTTTTCTTAGCCTTTTTGAAAAAAATTTTTACCATTTTTTTAATCTGAAAGTCATATGAAGCTTAAAGAAAGACAAAATTTTATTCACCTGTAGAGCACGAGAAACTTAAAATTTGCAAAACTTTTTACGTCAAAATATCAAAACTTAATTTAAGAATGACTCTCATCCTGAGTTTTTTTGAATATTAAAGTATTTTTTTCTTTAACCAATAGATTGATAGATTCGATATTTTTCTCTCATCGAGGAACTTTGAATTGTGTATTTAAAATAAATGATATCTGGAAGATAAAGAAAAAAAGAAACCAAGATTGAATAATTCATTTACATTTTTCTTAAAAAAATCTAATATCTTTGATTAAAAAAACTTTTTTTCATTATTTTTTTCTCATTATCCTTGCGCGACCTCCACATCCTTCAGAAATTAATGAAGTAACTCTTTTGAAAAACTCCTGAAATGTTTCATACTAACAGAATACTTGGCGAACCCAAGGAAGATGATGAATCCGATGGGATCAGCAGTGGGACAGCTGTGGAAATGTTTCGCCTGAAAGGCAAAACCGAAACGATTTCTCGGCGGCTCTGGACAGATGGCTCCAGCCACCTGTAGCGCCGGTCGTTTTGTCCTCTCTTTCTTATTTTCATTCTTCACTTTTCACGGTTTCTCGCGATTTTAACGTCGGGAAAATCTCTAAGCACTTGTTCAATTTTGTACTCCATGTTTCGTTTCGAGGCTTATCTTCTGAAATTCAGTCCTTTTGCGAATAGCTTTTTATATTTGGTCCAGAAAAACAACAAAACAAGAATCGGGAAGAAATACTGAAACTACGTCCTATTTGTGGTTTTGTGATAACTAAATTTTGTAGAGAACATTGACTATCAAAACTTTTACCCCAGTCTAACTTTTACTCCGACCAGAACGATCATGGATCGTGAAAAATTAAAATGCTTTGAAAAAACTGTTAGTTTTCGAAACTTCGAAAGTCTTTCTCAATCTCTTT
This sequence comes from Caenorhabditis auriculariae, assembly GCA_904845305.1. Taxonomy (NCBI): domain Eukaryota; kingdom Metazoa; phylum Nematoda; class Chromadorea; order Rhabditida; family Rhabditidae; genus Caenorhabditis; species Caenorhabditis auriculariae. The sequence continues at coordinate 10,050 of CAJGYM010000078.1, forward strand.
GAAAAATGACCATTCCTATATTTGTAAAGCTACAAATCTCTAATCCGCGTTATTTGTCATAACAAACTGACCGCTCTCTCCCGTATTTCTCGGATGGGACGAGGTGATTCGTATATTCCACGGATTCGAGTTGAAAACCAACTGAATCAAGAAGAAACCAGTCTTTTTTTCCATTCTAACCGGCTGATGGCCGAGCTCGTTGCCATGGGGCAAAGGAGCGTAGAAGAAAAAGGCCTAGGCGAGCTTTTTCTTCTTTTTTTTTTCGTCCATTCGGCTTTCTCCCGTAATGCACTCGCAATAATTGACGCTGTGAGCAATCACGCGTGTTTTTCTTTCCTGGAGTTTTTGTTTGTAATTACTTTGTTTACAAACGCCATTATTTGTAGCCTTTGGGTATTCAAAAGTGAAGAATAAAAATTATTAACGTTATTTTGAGCTAAATTTCCGTCTTCAAGTTTTAAACCGTTTTCCATCATCCTTTCTCTAATCCCCGTCGAAAGATTTCGTTTCTTTGATGAATTCTACTTCGTAGCTAAAACAAGTTTTTTTTAAATCCATATGCCTATTTCTTATTTTGTACTTTATGTTTTTTTCATTTTTTTTTTATTTCCTAGCGTATTTCCAGGAAAAAACAGAAAAGCTGATTTGGGTCACTTGGAAAAACGTGTTTAGTGGTCATGTAAAATAAATGAAATGCTTCTCAGGCATCCAAAATATTCGAAAAAAAATAATATATAGTTCAGATCAAAGGATTGGCAGAAAAAAAACCCTTTGAGTTGTCTTCGGCTATTGCGTCTGAAAATTGGAAAAAATCAAATCAAATCGAAGCATTGGAACTTTAATTTATGGAACTCGATTGATTCAACTTTTTTTCCCAGCTAGTTTCTTCCTTTTTTCGGTTTCGGATTAAGCGAGATATCACAAAAATACGTTTCGCGAGTACTGATAATACCTTATTCAGCCTTATGTTCAACAAAACCATAAAGAAAAAAAGTCCCCTTTTCCTTTTTTTAATTTCAGGATCATTTTTTTATATTTTTCATGGAAATTATATAACTTCTTAGTACGAATGATGTACTTTCCAGACTTTTTCAATTAATTTGAACGACTTCCACGTCACACAATACATAGTATGAAGATGGCAATTAGTCATGTAGAAAATTGAAAGCGTTGAAAACAATTAGAATAAAATGAAGTTCACATGTACTTTTCGAAAAATGCCTTTAAACTTTTTTCATGTTGCAGAAAAAAAACATGAAGAAAAGATTCTAACTTTTTGCAGAGGGTGTTGAAATTTCTCTCTCCTGCGGTATTATTTTTTGTATAATATGTGTTTCCTTTGCATCTGTCAATAAGTAAGGTTTCTAGCTTTCGGGAAGATTTTTTTTTCGTGTTTTCGAAAGATCCGAAAAAAGTTAATTTATGGCCCCTTTCATAACGATAAGAAGCGTCCATTGTAATAAACACTCATTAAAAATTGCATTCTCAAAGAGCAACGGGGCTACGCGAAAGATGGCTTATCCGTATTTGACTCACAGTAAACACGACTTTTCTCGTGATACTCAAAGTATGCTATTTGAACCAAAAAAATCATACTATTAGAGCGCATTCAACCGATCGCACAAAAAAGCAGAATGAAAAACTTCTACAAGGGAAAGCAACAGGAAGTTTAGCTTTATCATGTTTTCGGGCTCCCATGAGTCTTTTTTTTGAAAAGCTTGTTTTGAAAAAAAAAGATAAGAAACGCAGAAAAAAATTGATTGGACTATTGACGTTTGAAGTCGTTTCGTTCAAATCTTTCAATGTTTTAAAAAAATCTCGGAAGACGCTTTAAATTTTTTTAAACATTTTTACAAAAAAAGCAAAAAAATCAAAACTTCTTTCTACTCACAATTTTTTTCAAGACCTATAATTATTTCTGAGTATTCCCTGTAATTTAAAAAAGAAACCAACCCGCAATCAGAAAGGAATAACATTAAAAGTGTGACGTTGAAAAATTGTTCTCATGACTTAATTACAGACGAAAGTCTCGTAAATAACGATGATGAACAGTTACCGTCGTCATTCTTAAACTATTTTTGAATCAGAAAAAATTAAATTTGGATAAAAATCGTCTATTTGTGAACGCTATCCCCTGGTCTGTTAGTTTACTGATATTCTAAATAAGCAAAAAAATATTTTTTTATTTATTTATAGTGTGTTATATGTGAATCTACTACGAGTTCAAATTATTAAAATCTTCATAATGGTACCAGAAGGTCCCGTAGCTTGGACAGGTGGAACTTTGGGGGAACTACTCGACAAGAAATGAAATAAAAATCGGCATTTTGTCCCCTAAAACTTCCCTGTTGCGCCAATATATTTCGAGCTATGTAAACTTTCAAAAAGTTTGTTAAAAAAAAATTTTTAGGACCTCAACGATAGAGCTGATTGACCTCCTTATCTGTCGACGTGACCGAGGCCTTCTCGCGAGCTTATCCGGTCCGGTCGTGTGAGCTTCAGCTTCCACGCCGAATGAGCCGCCCGAGTTTGGCGGTCTCTCTCAAACGCCTTTTTCTTTGATTCTCCATATTTCTTCTCTTCCAAAAAAAATTGGCTACAGCCGAATGGAACTGTCGCTTGAGGTTGTTGGCATCCTCCTTCTTTTTATAATCATGAATCTTCTTTTCAGTTGATTACGGTAGTGTCAATCGCCAGCTTTTGCGTCGTGTCTTCTGTACTGTGCGTGACCGTCTGGTTGTGCCGATGGCGTCGGGATCAGGTCCGTCACATCGACGAGAAGGATGAACCGCGGTTGGAGATGCGCTACTTGGAAAGGTAAAGAAGGTCGCAGGATGAAAAAAATCTTTTAGTTGCGAAATTAAATGTCCTTCTCTTTAGGAAAATCTCGCTTTTTGAAAGATAAAACTGAAGAGTTGGAAGAGACCTGTACGGACTTTACAGTTAGAAATTTGAAATTTTCAGCAAGAACACAACAAAACCTCCTTCTACGACCTTCGAAAAATCCACAAGAAGAAAATCTGAACAAAAAGAAACCTCGTCAAGTCAAAAAATTGGGGATGCCTTTCCTGATGAAACTATTGCACAGGTATTTGTAACCTACCAGATTCGTCTATAATGTGTCTTATTCAGTTCGAGCAACGAGTAAAAGATAAACGAGGATCAGTGAACGATCGGCGCGATTCAACGGGTAAAAATGTCCGTTTCTTTTATTTTTCAGAGTTTCCATCCATTTGTTACTTTCCAGAAGCGTATCGATACTATTTCCGACATAACGGTGTCTAACGATTCTCTTCAAAGAAATGATTCGAAGGTTAGTTTTTTCGAAATGGCACTTACTATCTCCGAAAATATGTTTACGGTCAACTGACTTCAAAAGAAGAGTGAAGCAGTCCAAAACTTTCCCCCTACAAACTTCTTCAGTTATCCTTTTTTCAGGTAAACGTTTTCAAAGGAGATCGACAAAGTCGGTCAACGTCGGATGCACCTGACAACGAAATGCCGGACGAAGAAGACTTGAATCCAGGGCTCAACAATTCTATCAATCTTGAAGTCATTTGAGAATATACTCTTAAGAGGTCGCCATATCTTTTCGGAAAACATCTCACTTTCTATCATAATGATGATCAGGGACTTTTTTCTCTTTTTAAACCCGTTTCTTTCGGTGTTTTTCTTGCTTGATTTTGTTCTTTGGAGTGCTCGGACATGTCATCATGGTTTCCTTATTTTGAGCCTTCAGATGGTCGAAAATTACGATTAAAAGGAGAGTACATAGGGCGGGCTTTCGAGAAGATTGACAAATTCAGATGACTTGTAGCGATCTAATCCCACAGATTCCAGAAGAAAAAACACGTGCCACTCCAATATTCAAAATATTTTCGAATACTCCGTATGGCTAAACTTTCTCAGTTGCAAACAAGCATAGTTTTAGAAAAATAAGAAGGCCTACATATCTAAATTTGAAACAGCTTGATACCCGCTTGATAGATTGATATAGCTGATTCACGGCTGGCTTGAGCCATCGAAAAAAGGGTCCTGACACAATAATGCGTGAGATAGTGCCTGGCTCGTGGAGAGCGGAGACAGGCCACGCTCCCTTACCGTCCCAAGCTAGCCGTGAATCAGCTATAGACGCTTTGAAAATTGAAAAAACTGATTTAAAAAATTAAAAAAAGTGTGACGCTGATAAGAACCCATGAAGTCCTAGAACTCCAAGTGAACACAAATCTCCTTATCGCCATTATATTCCAAGCCATTTGCTGATCTCAGTTTCTTAAGTATTTTTATTCTTGTATGTTGCATAATAAATTGTTGCGTGGTTTACGAGAAACTCGACACCTCAAATGCAAACAATACACGAATAAATACGGCGCCTTTTACACGTCTCGAACCCCAGGCGCTTCTTCTTCTTCTTTTTTACTATTGCAAACTTGGCTTTCTTTTTTTTAACATTTTAGCGTATTTTCAACTTATTTCAAGAGAGATTTCGCGAAACAAAAACTAACCAGAAAGTTTTTTTCTCGACTCCCGAAATTGATCTGGTACTTTTCGTAATCAACAGTGGCTGACCAGCCTGTCTCAAAGCCAGGAATTCCAGTATTCGATTCTTTGTTCTGAAATGTTTCTTTTAAGTTGTTTTGAAATTTTTTTCTATCCGAAAATCGTCTTTTCTCCTTTCCAATTCATAAGTACGTGCTACAATATCAAAAATTGATGAGAATGAGCCACTCGAGATGCAGGCCTGAAAAGAAGGGCTGCTTTAAGTGGAGCCTCTATTGATTCGTATTCTTCTTCAGTTTCATCTCCAACAAAATAGTGAAAAATCCAATTTCTCAGTATGTTCGACCACACGCGAACCGACGAATTCATAGACTTCATTGCCGGAATTCCAGCCATTTTTCACCCAAAATATGCCGTCGATGACGAACAATTGGGGGAAATTTGGCGTCACGTCGGCCATTCGTTCAATATTTCCGGTTTTGTTTTGTTTTTTTATGAGTTTTAAATTATTGAACTATTGCGAAAAACTCGGGTTGAGTATTATTTTACTCACAGAAAAAAAATTAAATATGTTTGAGAGTTGCAGAAAAAGAAGCCAATGCACAGTGGGAGTTACTTTCAAGGATTCATCGTATTATGAACGACGATCTACCGCCACAGGTTACGTTTATAAACGTTTTTCAATTATAGAAAACTTTTGAGCGGCAGTTCTTGAAATTTCGAGGTTAAACTCTAATTTGTGACAAGAGACACTCCACCAAAAAAGATTACCCAATTACCATAAAAAAACTTGGGAAACTGATGATCATTAAAATAGAAAACGTAAAATTTGTTAACGATGTCGTGAGCTGGAACAATATTTATCATCTAGACTCCATGGGCTAGAGCTGGGAAAAAAACAAAGGAGTGGCTAAAAGATGGACTGCTTAAAATATTTCATCGAAGATTTATCATACTTTTTCCAAAAATTGATAACCTCGTATTGATGTAGAAACGTCAATAAATGAAATACAAAAAAGTCCACTTATTAAAAAATCAAAAAGCTATAAAAATGAATTATGAAAATAAAGGTGAGTGAAGACTTTTCGCACCTTTATTCAGAACTATACTGACAATATATCTCCCCTAGGAGAATCTATGAATCTCATTAGCGATAATTCAAAAATGTCTTTTTTTTTATCCAATGCGGAGAAACGTATCCACTAATTCTCTACGGATCAAACTTGATGGTCTCCCAATCACGGCTTTCTAAAAATCAATTCCTTTCCGGTTGCTTCAGACCTTGTATAACTCCGCGTCAGAGTCTACTCGTGAGGGCGAAATAATTCCCGTTACTGGTTAATCTACCGTATGCAGGGGATAAGCCTTCTATTGATGATACCATCTACTCTTCTCAACAAAAAACTTGACTAGCTTTTTCGTTAATCAGAATTTACTTCCTTTCTCCGTAGCCTTTCACCAATCTACACTCTAATGCCAATACTTCCAGGCATTCTACTCTACGACGACTTCGACGGGTTCGGAATGGCTAGAAGCGGAGCAAGCCCTCGCCGCCGCCCTCAGCCCGTTCTACCGACTCCGGCTGGACTTTCTCCTCACGGATGTTTGCAAACAAGCGCGACGGCGCGTTACACAGCGTCCTTGATTTATGACTCAGTTTCTGCATGCAACTGTTGTTGTTTAGATTCGTGTACATTTTATACATCTATCCATCTTGGAAATATTCGCACTATTCACTGATAAATGATTAAAGCTGGAAGCATGTGATGTGTGTAACAGCACCTGATCTGATTGTATTGGGACCAAGAACCATCTTTGGGATTTCGGAAGTCCTGTGGAAGCGGCCCTATCGCAAACGACATAAAATAACTTTTTTTCTTTCAATAAGTCAATTTACTGATAGAAAAGATGAACATCCTAAATTGAGTCTGAAAAAACGGCTGAGAACAGAAAAAATGTCCATTTTAACACTTTATCAGAAAAATTTCAGTGTATACAGTTGATTTTTTTTCCCTTATTTTTCCGTAAACATGATTCAATGAATACTTCAAAAAAATCAAGAAAAGTTTTTAAAGAAGAAGTATGTCATTGAAAAAAATGAAAAAAACTTCAATAGAAACAAATTAAAGAAGTATCGAAAAGTTTAAAACTAGATATTGAAATACCAAAAAGATACAAAAATTACTTTTCTTTTGATTTACGCCACGAAGGAAAACTTTTTGTTCCCTTCCTTATCATTTAGAGGCTTCCAGAAAGAGTTCAAAATCTTCGATTAGAACTTCGCAAAGAAGGACAAAATGATGGACCATTCTCTCAACTTTTTGACTATATGTCTATTGATTGGTCAACGAAAAAAAAAAACCTTGAACCCAGTCTACTGAACTACACAGGTGACTCATCCAGAAAAATATCTTGATTGATTGCGTTGAACACTTGAAGCAACCATGAAAGCTCAAAAGTCAATCATCAAACGGCAGGATTCCTTCTTGTTTAGTGCGAGATGCAGTGCTCGGAACAGCCGCGTCGCATCCACCAGTGCTGCTATTAAAAGTCTGTGTTCGTCAAGCAGTTAGGCATGGCTTCAAGGCGCGTGATGCACCTCCACGCCGAGGCGCCGCCCACTTTCAATCCAACCAAGACCGTTTAAATAGTCGGCAGCCGAGACCGGCCCTTCAATTGACCTTATGTTTTTTTTTCTTTTTGACTATTGACAAGTTTACACTGCATTCTGTCCGGTCCGCTCCATGCCATTTCTTTTTCAGAACCAACAGAAAATGAAGGCCGTCATCGGACTGGTAGCCATCGTTGCCCTGTGCGTTCTGGAGACGTCGGCGACTCTTCAGAACGTCACTGTCAGAGGCATTGCCGTCTGCAACAAGCGACGACTGGCCAACGCTCAGGTTCAGCTCTACGATCGCGATACTCGTAAGCTACGAATGTTCGTTCCTTAGAACTTGATCATTCTTACAGTTGATCCCAACGATCTGCTTGCTGAGGTCCACACCAACCGCGAAGGCGAGTTCGAGCTGTTCGGTAGCGAAGACGAGGTTCGTTTTTTTTTTTTCTGGCGTTTCTGAGCGCAAGATTCAATTTAACCTTCCGAAGACACGCTTCTCAAGCTTTTCTAATAGAAGGAAGCATTTCAAACAAGAATAGAAACTCGGAAAGAAAACCCAAACTTAGGGAAATTATTCTCTAGTTTCAAGATCTTCAGTTCTTTATTTATCCCCCGGAATATTTGCTAGTTTCAAGCTTATTCAAGTAAAAACCTTCAAAATTTAATTTAATTACGAAAAAGTGTTTAAAAAAAGAAAAAAAAGTTGCCTTTTTTCGGAGAAAAAAAATCGTTTTGCAGATCGGTTCGATTGAGCCCTTCATCCGGATCACGCACAACTGCAACGCCAAGCCGGGTTGCTCTCGCCGCGACGACTACGACGTCCCGAAGGAGAAGATCGGAGACGTCTACGACATGACCTACGTCACCCTCGACATCATCGTTCACGGAGAAAAGGAAATCTGCTAGATTTGCTCATACAATTTTGTCTTTTTTGTACATATGCCGCTCTTACTATCTCGCCTATTTTTCCCCTTTCCTGAATAAATTTTTCAAAGTTTGATAAGAAAACATCGCAAAAAAAAAAACAAGACTCAACTGAAGTTTATTTTTCGAGAAGACAGCTTACTTCCCGGTTCGCTGAGTACTTTTGGTTTCACCAGAGGTGGAAGAAATGAGGGGCCTTCCCGGCGCAACATGCCCGCCTTAGCCATACCACGTAACAATAGTTGGGCGAAAATTGTCATTTTTGTTCATTTCTCATTGATTATTGGTTTTCGCAAATTTTCCGTTAAACTTTTTGAAATTCTAGTGGTTATGATGTCCGACCAGTGTTAATTAAAAGTTTTATATGGAGTGCGGTAATGTTTGTTCCTTCTTTAGGCGAAGAAATTCAGAATTATGGTTAGGGATCCGCTGAGAGAATGAATTTCTGCCGCCAAACAATCAGACATTTTGAGTAACCTTAAATTTGAAAGCTCCAAAAATAACAATTTTAGAAGATTCCAATTTTTGGTGTTCTGTTTTTCCAATGGCGTCTTTTTGCCATCGCGGTTTTGGTTCCCGGCGTCCTAGGCAGCGACTTATTAAGAAATGGCAACGTCGACTTTAAAATATAAAAAGTTTAAAAAAACTTTCAGGGGGTCATTTTTTTCCACCTCTTGGTTTCACCATACCTTTCTTTAATTCGAAGAATTTCTGAGGCCAAAAAGATATTCTAGAGAATTTTTTTGAACAACATCTCTTGAAATTTCAAGAAATATACTATTTGAAAAAAATAAAGTTAAATTATATTTGCAATAAAAACTTCTTAAAAAGAATGAAACGAGATTAAATAACAACTCCCTACTTTCGAAAAAAATATATATTTGAACAAATCATAACTTTTTATTGAGAACATCGTTGACCCACCACACAGAAAATGTTCCTAACGTATTCCATTTCTTGAGATTATTTTTTATTGGGAGAATAAAAACTATAAATAGGATGCTTTCTTTTCAAAGAATTTCCTTCATTGTTTCGTCTTCTTCTCGTCAGTTGGTCTCATGAAAAAGACAACAAAAAGAGAAGGAAAAGCGCCGCTGTCGTCGCACTTTTTCAATTTTGTTGATGTTGACGACTCAACTGGAATCCACGATGTAAAGCAGACACCGGGGGCGACCGACCCAAAATCTTTGATTTTTCTGGATTTTTTTTTCGGAAAAAATGAAAGCAGAGCTGAAGCTCGACTAAATTCAACGACTTGGTCCAAGAAAGTACACTACTCGCATTACTCAAAAATGTATAAAAAACAGTATCGTTTCCTGGTTTAAGGTCATAATCAACTGATATTTATGCAATGAGTGAAAAAAAAATTCAGAAGTTCAGATAATTGATTTGAATGCATTTCTGTCTGGCCTGACTTCAGACCATAAATTTTATTTTTCTTAACACTCTTCTAAAATATTTCTAAGTTTTGAATTAGCAATTAATCAAGTTACTTTCCCAAATTTTGAGATACAGAAAAAGCATAAAGATGCATTAAAGCATCTTCAATTTCGGACATATTCACGTCTGGAACCCTCTTACTAATCCAAAACTTCTCCTCGTATACCTTTTCCTGTGCTTAAGAAGTTATAATTTTGTGCGAATTTGTTTTCTGCTTTGATTTATTGATATTATACTAATACTCGCTAAACCCAAAGAATGGATACTCTTTGTCTGAAGCTCCATCCACAAGAAATACTGCTTCGATCCACGGCCACCGACCAACGTTTCAACTCCGAAAAAATTGTTTACGTGTCTATTCAAATCAAAACAACAACTTTTGATGTTTGATTGTGAGGATGAGTCAATTTTGTACGATAGAAACGTTGGCCGAGGAGGGACCAGCCAACAAATGCTTTTATTTTTCGTCCCCAGCCGCGCCAACTGCCGTCTAATCGTCTATAAAACAGCGCCTGGCAAGAGGCTTTCCTCAATCGTTCAAGCTTTTCCAAAGTTCTTTAACTTTATGTTGACCGAGCTGCTTTAGAACTTCTTTTCAACGCCTTTTTTCTAGTTTCTTTCCAACTCGCTGTTATCAGACTCTCTTTAAATAAGAACTTTAAAATATCTAATTTAAAATCCATTTTTGCTCCTTTCCTTGATTCCGAGACTCTTTAATCATTTTATAATAAACGTCGTTACTTCCAGAACCACTTCACACTAGAAATGCGCTCAATCATGATCATCGCCGTCGTCGCGGCCGCCATGTTCGGGGCCGAAGTCTTTGCCGCCATGCAGAACGTGACCGTCAAGGGCATCGCCGTCTGCAACAAGCGTCGCCAGGCGATGGTCCAGGTCGAGCTCTACGACCGCGACACTCGTGAGAGCCTCTCAATTCATCTCCAATAATAATCAATATCTCTGCAGTCGACCCCAACGATCTTCTGGCCCAAACCAAGACTGGAAGCGAAGGAGAATTCGAGATTTTCGGCCAGGAAGACGAAGTTGGAAAAATTGAGCCTTTCATCCGAATCACCCACGAGTGCAACCCATCCAAGCCGGTAAGTCGTCCGTCTTTTGAGCTATTTTTTTAGTAAACCTGTTTCAACTTTTGAGAGAAAGTCCTCTGAAACCAAGATTCGAAGAAAATAGATATAGCTGTTTCTGTTCCTATGAAATAAGTCTTCTAAAGTCTCTAAAAAATTTCGCTCAAATCTGAACTTTTCAGGGCTGCCGTCGCATCGGCGACTACGTCGTTCCCCAGGACAAGATCGGCGGCGTCTACGACATGACCTACGTCACCCTCGACATCAAGGTTCACGGCGAAAAGGAAAAGTGCAACTAAATCATCTTGGCTCTTATCTTATCAATATTTTGTAAATTTTTGCTCAAATAAATATTTTTTTCTTTGTAGTTCTTGGAATCTTAAAGCTGCTCGTTGAAAAATCAAAGACGATTCAGAGATTCACGGTTTCTTCCTAATACTAGAAAGTCTCTGGGCAAGTTTAATTATCCGGAAGAGACGTTACGAACAAAACAGAACAATTTTTAATTCCCATCTCTTTTCCCACGGAATCGCAAGAAGACGGATACCAAGGCCTACATAAGACAAGAAAGACATTCTCAAAATAAAAAACGGGAAAAAAAAACTGAGAAGTGACTTTATCTTTTCTTCTTTTTTTCGATAAATATTCATTTGCTCTTTTTGAAAATCAGAACATATTGATGGCGAAGTTCGCGTCGTTACACGGTGAGGCTGAAGATCGACGGAAATATAAACTATTGTTGGATTTGCGTCGCAAAATAAACGAAGTAATGAAAGAATCCGTCTCTTCTAACGTTCGAGAAAAAATGTTCAGATTTTTTTTTGTAAAAAATGGGTATTGGATTGGATAGATATTGTGGTCCTTTGATATAGAGGTTATCAAGTGTTTTTGAAGGTTTTGAAAAAGCTGATCAATGACTCTTTAGTATTGGAAAAATCACAGTTGCCTTTGAATAAAAAAAAACCTTCCATAAGGCCGAAGTTTTTATAGACAAAAAAACTCACTTTCAATGCACTCACGGTAGTTCTCCTCCCAATCGTAAGCGTCGGTCATAAGTTTATCGCCGACCATTTCCTGTTATTCGAATGTATTTCAAAATAACAACCAATCCCCAACCGTGAGCAAAGCCTGCAAGGCGCCGTAGTCAGGCTCCTCGCCGAGGTTGAGGCTGAAGACGGCTCGTGAGAACTCGCAATACTCGACCCCTGTCAACGCCAGGTAGGGAGAGTCGGAGCTCTGCTAGAAATCGAGATCTTGAGATTCAGCTTTCTTCGATACAACTTACAAATTCGAGTTTGGATCGGCGGTACTCGTCGGAGGGGTACAGTTTCCAAGGCAGGTCGACGAGAAGACACTCGACGCCGGAGTAGACCATCGAGACGAGGTCGTCAGCAGGACACTGCTCCATTCGGTCGTGGACTCGCACCGAGACGTACCGCAGTGTACCACTGGAATTTTCGCTATTGAGTTATGTCATCTTATGGGAGACTGCTAAATTTTTTTTTTTTGAAAGCTCTTGTGAACAGAGCCTAAAATCGTGAAAAAGTTTTTCTTCGAAATTCTAATCTTACCGAAAACCAGGCCGAGTTCGAGGTTTTCTAATAGTACCATCAGCATTTTTATAACGACGGACGAGTCCATAATCAACGAGTTTTAAAACATGACGGCTCTGCAATACAGCAAATAAGTACATTTTTGATTCTGATTCCTACAAATTGCGTGATTCCAAAGCACATATTTGCAGGTTTGACATCTCGATGAAGAAATCCGGCGGAATGAACATCACGAAGCGCCGCAACTCCCTGGAAACTCTCCTTCAAGGGAAGAAACGTCTGAAATAACCACCTGTAAAATGATGCGAGCCGTTGTCGTGCGACTCAAACGTTTAACGGGACTTTGCTTTTTTAAGTCGCCCACGTTCACCGATAACAATTGCATCACTGAAAAAATTGTCACTTTTAAGGGAAGTTTATACTTCTGTAATTGATATTTGGCCACGAAAACTTACTGATAAAGTTGATTTTTTCGGTATGTCCAGAGGCAAGCATTGTAGGGACATGAGGGCGTCCTTGAAGCCGGTAGAGCACCTAAAAAAAACTTTTAAAAAGAAAAAAATAAAAGTTGGAAAAAAACGATATCTTACTAAAGTTTCATAAAAAAGGGGGAAAAGAGATTCATAAGGACTTACCACTATGAAATTGTTACGGCGAAAAACTGAATGTAAATATGTAAACAGCAGAAAATGACAGAAAATGACAAAAATTTGGAAAACTTTTGAATTTTCAGCATTGGTGCGCCATTGGCAACTTGCCTTTTTTTTGAATTATTTTTACGCGTTTTTTCTCTATTATCTTTATTTTAAAATTGCTTCCAGTTATCAATAATTTTTCTTCCCGCATAGGAATCTTTAAATAGATCGAGAAAATTTACTAGACTCCTCATAACTTTTTATATGATTTCAATTACCGTCTTTAATTAATTAGCTTTGTTCCGAATCTTTCTATCATGTTTCAACTTTAGTCTTTGATGTTACATAATCAAAATAGCTAAAGCTACTGATGAATATCAAATAAAAGCTACCCTCTGTTCTAAAAACATTCGGCGACTGCTGCAGCCGCGGCGCCTCGTCGGCTCAGTTTTGATCGCAATTTCTTCATAACTTCTCGTGTCGATCCCATAATAAATTTGACCGTAACCACCTCGGCCGATCAGTCCCTCAGAATTTTCACTCTTTATAAGAAATTAAGAAAATAAGGACTACCTGGATATAATAACGATCTCTAAACTTTGTGCCCATCTTGAGTAGTTCGCCGCCTTTAGCCGCTTTCAGCTTCGGCACGTAAGGTTTCACTTTAGGTAAAAAGTGGCCCCCTTGCACGTAAATGTATGTATCTCTGAAATTTTTAAATCTTTCAGATCAGTTCGTATAGTGAAATCTATTCAAAACTAACACATCAGCATTCTCAGGAATCATGAGAGGGGCCAACACATCCATGATTGCAAAAGTGCTTGGAATGACTGAACTTCCCCTGAATTTCTAATATAAAAGCGATTCTTATATTCTCAACTTTTTTAAATTGTTCAACCACTTATTGAGTCTTTAATTAGTTATATTCTCGCTTCTGGTCAACACTAGATTTTCAAATATTTATATGCTCACGCTGTTTCTTTTTGTCTCAAATTGACACATTTTACACAACCTTTGCACTTCTTTGGCACATTTTGCGGCTCGCAGATCTTTGACTTGACATGATAATAACCTTCTTCAATGTGTCAACCAGAGAAAAGGCGGAGCTTAGAGCGTCAACTTTGATTACCAATCTCTATTCGGTCATTCATTTTTATTTTCCCGGTCTCAGACGGTCTTTCTGTTCATATGCTTTTTTTTGAACTCTTTGATGGAAATTACTTTTTTCCGACCAAATTAATAATCATTATGTTATCATTTAGTGTTTGATGAAACAATTCCAAGTTTCTTCTAGAGATCTCAACTATATAACTTCTTCCATCAACTTTATAATTTCTAGATATTTCTGAACGCTACGTTAGCGTTCTTTTTCCTAATATAATCAATCGTTGCATAAGAATAAGAAGAAATATTTTTTTGTCGCCACGTTTTCCAAAGAAAATTTTTCGGGTATAAAAAAATAGAAAACTAGTAGAGGCAGATGCGCTCTATCGGGCACGCCGCAAAAAAATTTTTTTCAAAAGATACGTTAGCGTTCTTTTCCATTATAATATGTTTTTGATAATCCCTGTGGAGGAATAATAGCGGGCTGACTCAGGAACAAAGCCTGAGCCAGTTTTTCATCTTGGTTTTATGACTGAAAACTCTTGATTCGTTTATTCTCTTTTTTTTTTCGTCATTTTTTCCGCGTTTTCAACTTTCTATTCAGCGGAAACTTGAGCATGTTCGGGTCATCGACAACGAAACCAGCCTTCGGGTCTACTACTGGTACTTCAAACTTCACGTTCCCTTCAACTACTGCCACGACTACCACTTCGTCTCTTTTCGGCTCTTCTCTCTCGTGAGTTTCGTATGGAAAATCTAATCGCATTTGCAAAAACCTGCAGAACGCCGAACAAGCCGTTGTTCGGAGCGACGACGACAGCCGCGACAACGCCAATGTTCGGCGGCGCGACAACGAACACGACGACCGGCTCGCTCTTCTCGACGCCTTCCGCGACGGCGACAAGCTCGACCGGTCTTTTCGGCGGCTCGACATCTGGAGGCAGCTCTTCGCTTTTCACCAAACGTCAGTTGCTTATATATATCCAAAAATACAAGTTGTTTTAGGTTCAGCCAGCACGGGACTCTTTGGCACGCCAGCGACCACTACTGCTCCCACTGGCACTGGACTTTTCGGCGGATCAAGTAAGGCTGTTTTTGAATTCGAATTTTTTCAGAAATAGTCAGTTGGTATTATAAAGGTTGATTAGGATTCAGTGAGTAGTTGATTCCATTAAAAACCGGTAGATAGAAGAATTGAGAGGAGAAATTAAAAAATTTAATGTCAACTCAAGTTTTCTTGCTGAAAATTTTTAATAATAAAAGAGGATATGAAATACTGGAGTTTTTCCTAATATTCGATGATCTACAAAATGACTTTTATAAATCCAACTAAAAACAGGCATAGAAAGATGAAGAAATAGAAATATAACGGGCTATGAGATATGCCTTCCATAGTATTATATCGCTCGAAAGATCGACGGGAGCTTTATAAATTTAAAAAAAAACCATTAAAAAAAACATTATGATAATATAAACTGGATGGAAAAATTGTGAGAGACGATTAGGGTCACAAAAAATTATAGGGTGACGAATTTTTCAACAAAGGAAGATCAACGGACTTTTATTCTATTGTAAGCATTTTGGTCAATGAAAATGGAAGATCAACAGTTTGGCGCGCGCCAAAATTTGATCTCTGTACAGTCATCATCGCCCCATCCACCAAGAAAAAGTGTCTTTCACAAGTCCTCCGCTCCCAGATGCGTCCTTCGAGTGAGAAGAAACCAGAAGATGAATTGCTACCCCATCATCTCGCTCGTCGAGATGCCACCGTCGACCCAAGACTTCTGGAAGTGGCCAAGATCCTGCAGCCGCTGTCATTGCCCATCGTCGTTCCGGAGTTTGGGAAGCCCACGACGAGTCAGGCTCCTGGAGGAGGACCACACAATACTCCGGCAGTCAGTCCTTTAAAATCCTCGAAGCCTGCCCTCGAAAGGCCTGGATCTCTGACAACTCCAGCACTGGAAAGACCTGCAACCCTGCCTCCTGCAAAGTCGCTCATCAGGCCTTTAGTGAGCATTACCGCTGGAACGCCGGTAGAACCATCAGCTTCTTCAACACCCACAGTAAAGCCTCCCGGGTTTTTGGAACCAGCTACGCCGACAAAACGGGCATATTCGCCTCCGAAGCCCCCTTTGAAGTCGACCAAAGGACAATCGCCTGTCAAACAGTCGCCATTTGCAATTCTGTCCCAGTTGCCTTTTAATTGTAATTCGACAACCAGAGGTTCAGATTTAGATTTTATCCCTTTGTTTTAGTAGCTTTTTGAGTGTAGACTGATATTGGTTTTGAACGGATGGTTTGGGTTGAGGATCGATAATCTTTCTTACATTCAAACAGCTCTCCAGGTTTGGAAAATATTGAGAAAAAAAATAATCGAGGGGGCGGAAGGGATACTCTAAATTTTTCTTTGTAAGAAAAAATTCACATTTGATTAACAAATTGAAGGCTAAATTAACCGTTTGCTCAAATTGCAGCGTTTGGCTCGACGAACACCGGCACGGGACTTTTCTCGAAGCCGGCGACGACCACGGGAGCTGGAGGACTTTTTGGAGGAGCTCAGCAGCAACCAGCTCAGCCTTCACAGGAACAAGTCGCTATGGTAAGGTTTTTTTTGGGGAAGTTTTGTCTAGTAGCAATTTTTCAAGTTTTGAAAAACTGTTGTTCATTCCAAATTAATTTTAAAGGATATATATTTTCTTACAAAATCTTTTTATCTAGTTTTTTTTTCCCCATTTGTCTTTTTCACTTCATTTTTGTTTTCAGAATGCGCATCCTATCGTTAAAGCTGTGGGAAATCCGAACATTACGGGTAACGAGAAGGATAAAGTCTACGCGGAATTGAACCAGGTTTTTCTTGAGTTTTTTTTTAAATGGTTTTTTCTTATTCAATGCGTTATAACAGTAAGAAGGGTGAGAAGTTAATGTAAAAATCAATGTTGTGGTTAAGGTTTTTTTAAATTCATGATTTCATTTTTGAGAATTAAAAAAAAGTGATCGGTACACCATTTTTATTCACGATTTTTGTTCAGATTGCTGCTGCGGCGGCCGTTGGAAATGCGGTTTACCGTGACAACGGACAAATCCAAACCTACAACATGGAAAATAATCCTTTTGCGAAGTTTGTGGTAAGTTTTGATTTGTTTTTGAAGGTAGAAGTCTGTTTTAGCGCTTTTTAAAATGTGTTCTTTCGGTTGGTTTCGCAGTCCCAAACGTTTTTAGAATCTCGTCAATATTTTTAATGATTTTTTTCTTCAAATGTATAATTTTAAAATTTTCATTTTTTTTTATCGAACATAAATTTTTGAAATATTTTGATGGGTTTTTCTTTAGGGAATCGGATACACGCGTCTATCGACGAACAAAGACGAGGACGGCGTCGTTTCCCTGATCGTCAAATGCGACATTAACGAGTACATTCATCGATATCGTTCCCGGATCACTCGTATGATTATTTCAGAATCGCGTCCGCGGAACAACGGCAGAAACTTTTGGATATTATAAACTCCCAAATTTTCCAAAACAACGCCAACGTGAGGACTTTGTATGCGCCGGACACTGTGTTCAAACGCACTTCAGATGGTCATACGGAGGTTGGAAATAGAGATAATTGCTTTTTTTTTGTGTGTTAAACATTACTCATTTTTTGGTTGAACAAAACTTGGTTGAACAATTTTCAAAAGGTTTTGATATTGTAACATTTTTGTGCTCTTAAATTTTTTCTTAGTTCCCTGTGATCTTTTTCGAGAAAAAAAATCCTGTACGTTTTGAATAATAAAAAATTTCAAACTCTTGTGAATCACCATTCTAACAATTAATTTTGTTTCAGGTACAAATAATCGTAAAAGAGTTGGGACTGAAAGTTCCGGCTCTGAAATTGTCGCAATACCTGAACAATCCACAACAGGCGCAGCTGCTCGAAACACATCTCCGGGTTTGAAAATCACTGGTTTTTCAGTTTAAATTACAATTTCAGGTCGATAAGACGAAAATAACGCCGAGGGTGGGCTTCAGCCACGCGCAGTTGGCTCAATATTTGGAAACCCCTCCGCCTGGTTAGTTTTATTTTCTTGGAAAAAATGAAAATAAACTTTTTGATTTTAGTCCCCTATTTTCTGAATTATTCGATTGTTTTCAAAAACAATTTTTCAAGGAATCGACGAGAATTTGTGGCGTCAGGCGGCGCGCGAGAGTCCCGATCCGACGAAATTGGTTCCTGTGGTGATCCGAGGATTCCGGGAACTCGCCGAACGACAGAAAGCTCAAATCGAAGAGTTCAGAATCCAGAAAGGCGCCATGGAGAACTTGGTCTCAGAGATTGAGAAGTTGGAGGTGACTCGGATAATTTCTCGCCTCAAAACAAGGAACATTTCAGACAAGACATTCGGAAATCCGCGACTTGATGTACCACGCGAATTTGAAGCACAAGCAAGTCAGCTATCGGCTCCTGAGGTAGGTTTTCAGAAGCCCAAGAATCTTTCCAAGCTAGTTTCAAAACACTTGCAGGGATTCGTTTCTGATGAAAAATTATTTATCGTGCTAAGCTTGAAACGTTTTAGGGTCGTGCTCTGGCAGTGGATCCACAAGAGAGCCGGTCGACCTCTCGATATGGATGAAGATCAGATTGACGCCAGGATCGACACTCTTTTCGCCAAATTGACCCGCCCAGGACAAGTTAATGTGAGCATCGTTGAAGCTTTGCTTTTTATGACAAAAATCAGTCCCGGGTTAACTGTTAAGATTTTTTTGTAATGACCGTTCTTATCATTTCGATTATTTGAAAACAGGTTTAGCTTCCTTATTATTTTTTCCTTGTGAGACAATAAAAAGCGCAGAAGAGTTGCATGGACAAAAAAAAAATTTCTCGCAATAGTTTTTCTTTTCGAGTTATAGAGCTTCAAAGTCTGCAAAATAAGCAAATTATGACAAAGAAGCGCTAATTCGAGCTTTTGAAGCGTCCTATCTCGAAAACGAGTTCTATTGCGAGAAATTTTTTTTTTGTTGCTGCAATGAGAACGTCCTAAAATACATTTCAGCGAAGTTCCGTCAAAAGTTTAACCGGGGTTAAAAATGTTCCCTATTTAGACTATAATAACCATTTAGGGTGTCTAAAAAGTATGATTTTCATAAACCTTCACGAACTTTGCAGGCCTGGATCGACTACTTCCGAAAAGTGATGGAAAAACGGCAAGATCGACTTCAACTGGGCGCCCAGACGCTGTACACCATGTCCAAGGAAGACGAGGAATACGCGCGAAAGTTCCTGACGGAAATCCTGAGGCTCTACGAACAAATGGTCAGCAACCAGCAGAAACAGCGCGCCGACCTCGAACAGATCGACCGAACATTGAATGGCCCATAAATTCTTGTTTTCCCTGTTTTTTTCTTGTTTTTCTTGTTACTTGACATGTTTCAATATAATAACAACCTCTTGGAGTTTTTGAGAGATTTATCCAATTTTTTTTCCTCATTATCTCAAGTTATTAACAGTTTCCATTCCTACGGGCCTTTCTTCATCCATCTCAAGCTTCCCCTTAATGTAAACTTGTTTTGATCTATTTTGGCCTTTATGTGCGTATTTTACAACTTTTTCTCATTATTTGTAATGTTTTAACTGACGTTATGTGTGAAAATAAATTTATTGAATTTTATTTTTTGATTCAAGCGTTCCGGTGTTTCTTTCTACAGACAATACTTAAGATAATTTAAAAAAATAGTAATCAATTTTTTTGGGTAAAATTTTTCATATATTCATTTCTAATCTCAAATAAAAAAAGTATATTAAGTAAATAATTTTTTTGGATGCATGCGTTTGGCCGTCGCTGTGATTATGCACAACTGGCGTCGCACCTGACGACTTTATTTATTTATTTATTTATAAAAAAACGTTTTTTTAACCTCTAAATTGTTTTCTATATTGCAAGGGGCCTATTTTTTTCTTATAATGCTGAGTTTTTTTAAACTTTTTCTGTTTAAACGATTCATAGTTCTATACTTTTCAGTGATAAGAATTGAATATATTTTTTCAGTTCAGATTCAGTTTCATGTTCAGTTTTCAATGGGAGTTCAACTTCAATGATTTTCAAAAACGAATTTGAGGATGAATGACACGGAAGATGAGCGCCGAGAAAGATCTGAAGCGGCGCGAAAGGCCGCCATGCGGGAAAGAATTGAGCGACAGAAACAACAGAACCGCATCATTTCCAGCGACATCCAAGCTATCGACACGAAGAAGTCGAAGAAAATCATGTTTGACGACAGTGATAGCGAGGTTCGGCGAATAACTTTTTTAAAGTGCTTTTGGCTAATTTTTTTAAACCAATTTTTAACTGGAAAATACATGTTACTAGTTTTCTTTCATTTTTTAGGTGTCTTTCTTATTCACATATTGTTTAATAAGATATTCAGAATTTTATAAATTTAAGTGTATTTGACTGGGCTTAAAACTTTATTTGAACAAGTATTTCGCTTGAGGAAGAAACTTCTACCAGTAAGAAAACCAGCGATGGTCTGAAGTTGTTCGAAGACAGCGATGAAGACGGGGAGCAAGAACTCAAAATTAGCAATAGGCATACCGGTCCCAAAGGTTTTCTATTTTACAATTTGGAGAAGCAATTTTCATTTTGGAAGTTAAGGAGAGAAACTGATGCAAATCGAGGCCAGGTTCAACAACGATCCCCGTTTCAAACTTGACGATAAATTTGTGGAAAGTGATTCAGACTCAGAAGATGTCGATCCCGAGGTTCGTTCCTCAAGAACTTTTATAGTTCATTCAAAAATGTTCATTTTTTTTTTCTTTTAGAAAGAAGAGATCCAGCAGGAAAAGACGAAAAACAAGGAGCTTCTGTCTAAAGTGCTCGGAAAGCATCTGAAAGAAGAAAAGAAGGAAACGAAGCTCTTTCGGCCGTTTACGAGGTGCAATTATCCATATTCGGTTTATAGACATCTTTAAAAAATCTGCAGGTATGACCCGGACAATGAGGAGCACGTGAGGTGGATGCAGCAGTTCCAGAAGCGAAACGAAGACAAAGAGAAGGTGAAAGACGCAGAGAAGAAGTCTGAAGAGAAGGACAGCAGCGAAGAGAGCGACGACGAAGAAGGAGAGGACGACGAGGAGAAGCCGTCGACGTCATCGGCGGCTCCCGTCGAAATCGCCTATGAACTCGACGCGTCCTTCGCCAAGGAACTCAAGGCCAAGGAGCAGGGCCAAGACGTCGGCGACAGCTCGTTCTCCTTCCTGGAGATGATGGGCCGAAAGTCTTCTGCTGAGCAAGATCGCAAGCCGCCCTCATTTGTAGCGCTCAAACCTATTCCGCCGGCTCAGCCTCAGCCCAAAAAAGGCACAAAAGCCTTACCCCTATCCCATGGCGCCGCGTCGAAGTTCTTCCTCGACGCCCAAGATCAGCAGGTCCGCAGCATGGCCGCCAACTTCAGAAGGACCCAGGATATTCAGAAAATTATCAATAACTGGACGACTTACAGAGATTCTATTATGAAGGTATGTTTTTTTTTAATGTCGGAAAAGAAAAGCTTCAGTTTTTTTCAACCTTTTATAACTTTATTATTTGATGGTACGACAAAATCTCAAGTCCGCAAATCTCGAGGACCGTAATCTTGTGTACGCAGATCTAAAGTCCCATAATCTTGGAAACCAAAATCTTGGAGACCAAAATCTTGGAAACCACAATCTTGGAAAGCAAAAATCTTCCTTTTTAGTCTTCTTTATTGCACTTTATCTACTTATATTCTCTCGTTTGGATCACCGAATACAATTTCTGATAAAAATCTATTCGCAAAAAGCGTTGATTTTTTTACTTTCCAAGATTGTGGTTTCCAAGATTTTTGGTCTCCAAGATTTTGGTTTCCAAGATTATGGGACTTTAGATCTGCGTACACAAGATTACGGTCCTCGAGATTTGCGGACTTGAGATTTTGTCGTACCATCTATTATTTCATTAATTTCACATCCGAAGAGCATTTTTATGGGGATAGTAAATTTTATAAAGCTTTTCCTTTAGCGCAACACATTTTTTGTTTACGTTGTGAAATTGATAGTCCTTTTTTTCTTAGAAAAATCAAATTTTTCACGAAAAAAACTCGCTTCAACCTGCTTCAATCAAAAATTTATAACAGTTTGTTTGAAGTTTTTTTATGTAATCAATTTCTTCTTTGCAGATTTGGCAAAAGCAACGTCGTGTAGCCATGAAAAAAGAGATTCACGACCCTTTTCTATCACGGCAGCGGATACGAAAACGCAAAATGCCGACAGAATCAGAGAAATAGTACTTTTTTCTAATTCTCACCCAGTTGTTATCGCGTGGTTTATCCCACCGTTCTTTGTTGGTAATTTTCCCACAGCGTTGTTGTTTTTGTTACATCTTTTTTTTCGTGAGAATGTGAATTTTCTATATAAATTTTTTTTTATTAGTTCCTTTTTTGTTTTCCTCGGATAAGGTTTTTGTATCCTCAATGACTTCTTTTTCTCTCATTTTTCACTAACTTCTTCTTAGATTGGAATTCAGTTCCGAACATTTCGCAGCCTAAAAATGTCCTTCATCGATTCGATGCTCAATTCCCAGAAGAAAGTGGGAGAATTCTACGATCTCCTGGGTTGCGATCGATCTTCCACGGTATGTGCTGACCCCTGATCTTTATCGAAAATCGTGAATGTTTCAATCGCTTATGCAACATTATTCTACTTTTCAAGTCCTATTCTAGATTAAACTTAATATCGAAATTCAGGAAAAAAAATCTTGATAGAATCTCATCATTCTCAGGCCGAACAAATCCAAGCAGAGTATCGATCGAGGGTTCGCGCATTCCATCCGGATAAATTTCCAGAAGAGGAGCGGGAACACGCCAACGCAATGTTCTCAGCCTTGCAGGTAAAATGAAGAATTTCACTGAAAAGAAAGCTCACGATTTGAGAACGCCTATGCAGTTCTCTGTGACGATGGGCAACGGAAAGTGTACGACTTGTGGTTGGAATCTCCGCTTCCCATGACCTTCGAAAAGTTCTCACGAAATGCAGATGCTGTCAAAATGGTATTCATCAAAACTTGATCTAGTATCTGTAAAAACGTCAATGTTTTCAAGTTTTCTTATCTGTTCAAACTTGTCCTTTTTAACTTGAGAAATTTCTTAGACGTAGTGTCAGGAAAAGTTTACTCCGATTCCAACTAATTTACTTTGAAAACCGATAAATTTGTCGATTTAGCATGTATCTAGCTTTTCCAGTCTCTTGCCACAATTTAGTTCCAAAAAATCGTTTTAAATTTCATAAGTCTCATTTTTTTTCCAATTGCGCAAACTCTTCATTAATTTTTATTCTTGAAATTACAATTTCATCTATTACGCTCTGGTTGCTTGTAGAATGGCTCAACGCGTGGCAGCTCAAATGAGAATTTCCAGTATTTTAGTTCTTTTCCCCCTTTTTTCAACACGTCAATTGCGAAAGCGCGCAACCAGTTTCGTGGTCACAGCAGCGCTGAGCCATTCCCCATGCGACCTTCATGTTTCAAGCGACTATCACTGAGAGAATGATTGCAGTCGATGCATTGGGTGACGCCGAAACAGCAGCCGATGATTTCCCTATCCGAATTAAACTCCTCGAAGACGTCGCAGCCGTCGTCAGACCGATGGACCGACGGGAAACGCTACCAATCCGACAGCGTCTCCAAATTCAGAAACTATCAGTTGTAGCCTGAAAAGCAGAAGATCAACCTGTCGAGCCCAAATATCAGTCCGCTAGAGCTTTTTTCATTATTTGTAAATTCTTCACATTACCACGGATCAAAGTTCGAGACAAAATATGTAGTGTGAAAGTTGTTATACGTGTAGTTATGTTTTACTCATGCTTTTTTTAAAACTTATATATCCTTTTTTGTAAATAGCTTGATTCAAGTTAGTTTATTGATACTCACAAAAAAACATTCCTTGTCTAATGATTCCTGTAAAAAATATGAATAAATTTTTTTCAAAAGTAATTTTTTTCATTTTCTTTGGTAAGGCCAATTAATATATCTACAATCGTGATCGATAATTTCTTTTTTAACTTTTCTTTTTTTCTCAGGCGACTGGTACGGCCACGTTCGTATGAACGGTAAGACCTTTTTTACTTCAAGAATTCAGTTTAAAAAAATTTAATTTTCATCTCATTTACGACTGAAACTTGTTTTATCATTTCTGTAAATTTTTATCACTGCATTAAAAAAAATTAGATTTTAAACTTTGAATATTCTTCGAACATGGAAGATTCAACGCTTTTTTCTCTGAAATTCATAGAATATTGTCTGCTTTATACCGATCGAGTAATCATGGAATTTTTCGATTTCCCAGATTGATTTTTCTTTATCAATTTTACAGCCAGGAGGAATCTTTTCACAAGGCTGATTCATGAAATTACTGATTTCAGCTTACTCTTTCGACGGATTAGTCGTGGTTGCTTTGCTGTTGATCTGCTCCTGCGCCTACCTCAAACGCGTGCCTCGGTTCAACTCCTGGCTGTTGTCGGAGAAGAAAGGATTCTTCGGCGTTTTTTATAAAGTAATTTTTTACGATTTTTTGTGGTTTACAGGTGTGCATTTAGTTTTTCGAATTATGTTTTTTTCGGTTGAAAATCAATTCGCGATAAAAAAATATCAATAATAAGAACGCGAGATGATTTCATAAAAAAAATCGAGAAAAAAATGATTATAAATTTATATATAGTTGTGAAAACATCCCAAATAGGTTGAGATGTTGATTTTAAAAAAAATGGAACCCTGTCTAAAAAATCTTTCGTAATTTGAAAATACAGGGCGCAAATATTTGCGTATATTCAAAAAAATAAAATGATGATAACTGTTTCGGCTTCTCACCTTCAAAAAACTTTATTTTTGGAAATAAAATTGCGAATTCAATATTTTTTGTGGAAGTATTATTGTTTTCCAGGCCGCTGTGATCGGAGTTCGTCTTCACTCGGCCGTCGCTCTTTCTTGCTTTGCCGCCGCCTTTTACACGCTCTTCATCCGTTAAAATGGTTCAGCACAAGATGAAGCAGAAGGTTTGATTTCGAGAAGCTTCGCGCAACGTTTAATAAGCTGATTTTCAATAGGTGGTTTTGGAACTGAACTGAAAATATATACCCATTAATTGATTAATATATACAGGAATTTTGAGTTTTTTTTTCTTCTGAAATTTCACGAATCTTTTTAAAATTTCTTAATTTTGAACTTTTTGAGGGGTTCTGAAACAGATTTCTCAACTGTTTTTTATTTAGACAACTTTGCCGAAGGGCGTCAAGACCAAAGTGAAAAAAGCCAAGGCGACAGGACCTAAACGTGGTCAATTCCTTCACATCGCACCAAAGAAGAAGCACGTCATTGAATCGGTTGGTTTCATTTCATTTTCCAAGTATCAAATTTGAGAAAAACCTGATTTTTCAAATAAAACAGCCCTTTTACTTATTTGGGAATGGTCATCATGTTCTGACATAATTTTCACAGTTTTCACATGTTTTGGAGTACAATGTTGTAACATATTTTTGCAGGAAAAAGTGGCCGCCGAGGTGACGCGAATCATCAACGAGAAGAACGAAGAGATGGTCAAAGGCCGTGCCGACACCGCCGTCGGCCGCAACCAGCCCCAGAAATCCAAATAACTTCCAGCTTCTTCATTCCTTCCTCTTCTTCACTTTTGGTATTTTCTGTCCTTTTTTCCGACGTGGTGTGTGTTAAATTGTTGAATTTACTTATTAGAAAGATGTCTTTCTGTTTCTACTCGCATCTAAGCAGTTGAAACTCGTGGAACAGAAGAACAGAATATAGCGTCGCTACTTTGATTTCGCTGGCTTGAAAATACCTCTTAGACGAAATCAGATCACCGGTTTCCAGTTTTAAAAAAAGGAAGCCGAAATTCGTTCACTTTTTTTGAACAATTTCTTGTTCTCTCCTGAGAATCTGAAAATTTTAATTTTAAAGAGTTAGAAAAAAATATCCCGAATAGCAAAACCAGGCTTCCCTTCTGTGCTACAGGAAAATGGAAAATAGTAAATTAATTCATTTTTCATTGATACTGATATTAAAATGTGTCAAGTGAATCTTCACAGAGAACAGGATACAGGAAATGTGTATCACAATCGGAACGTATGTATTAATTTTTGCTAACGTAAAGCAAATATTGGTACAAGAAACAATTAGAATGCTAGCAATCGAAATGTGAAAATGAGATAAAGTATTTCAAATATATATATATATGAGACCCTCAATTTTGTTGCAATCAGGATAAAGAAAAAAAAAGATATTAAGTAGTGTCATGGAACGTTTTTTTGATAAGGGGATTGGAATTGGAAATATTTGAGCAATTTAAAAGAATTATTCAAGGCAATTTGTTGCGGAGGACGGTGAGTTTGACGACGACGTGCTGCTTGATCAGTTTGATCGCCTCGTCGTGGCTCATTCCCGTCGTGTCGTTTCCGTTTATCGTGATCAATTGATCGCCAACCTGCAAAATTGATCTTTTTCTGAAAGATTTTTGAATGAACATTTATTTTTTCGTCAAAAAAGGCTATGGCTTTGAATAGAAATGTGATAATTTCAATCTGCTACATTTTTCATTTCTGACTTCGACGCACTCACTAGACACGCTAGATACTGCTTCATCATATCACGCTCTTCATAATTAAAATTAACGCAAAAATTGGAAAAAAAAAGCTATTTTTCAACTTCTTTCCGAAATATCAAAAGGGATGGAGAGCTCCTCTGATGAACGACACCAATGCATCTAACGAGTTTAGCCTCAATATTTATCATTTCTGAGGACGGATCATCATTATTATACTCTCTCCGGACCTGCAACCGTCCATCGAGCTTGGCCGGTCCGTCGTCGGCGATTCTCAGCACAAAAAGCGGCATCGCGCCAAACTCCTGTCCACCGCGTATCGAAAAGCCAAATCCGCGTGTGCCGCGCTCCAAAGAAACGTCGATCAGCACGCCGTTCTGCAAAAAATACAGAGTTTGAGTGAATACTACTAGAAACGTCCATGAAAGTTTAGCCCAGGGAGTACAAAATGGAAATTTCAAGATGTTGAACGTCACAAGGAGGACACTGTGATCAGCAATTGAAAGTTCTTTGAAAATTGTCCAGGATACTTCTTGATGCACTCGCCGAGAGTTTGAAGTTCGTTTATTAGTCAAATTGGCGTATTGAGACCTACCTACCTTTCTCAAAAACGAAAAAAAAAACAAATAGTATTGCATTTCAAAGCTTAAATTATTATCTTTCAATGCACTTTTTCTTTTCTATAAGAAATAAAGTTCTGGGTACATTTTTTATGGACCTGACAGGAAGAATAGAAAGAAAAATATGAGAAGCAGGCATGCTGTGACGGACGACAGTTAGGCACGAACACATGCGACGGACACAAACCGAGTTGAGGACGTCCTCGAGAGTCCATCAATGTCGGCGCCGTCGGTGTAGGTGTCGAACACGGAAGCTTCTCGCATCATCCGAAGTAAAGACTCGCAGCTCGACGGCCTCCGCTCCCATTTCTGTTCAATTCACCCGGTGCTCGACAAAAACGTTACAAATACAAAACAGAAAACAAAAAAAGCGTCGGGACAAGTGACTAACAAAGAACAAGTAACTGAAAAAGAAGCTTCGAGACAATCAGCAGCAGGAAAGCTCAGAAAGTGCGCTGTGCCATTGCTCAAGTGGATCCCTTTTTTCAGATCTTTGAAGATTCGTTGAAATAGATGACCGAATAAAAATTAATAATGATTTTTCGAAAAAAAATAAATTTTCTCCCTGAAACTTAAATGAAAAAAGTAAATTCTAAATTTTCAAAGTCACAAAGTTTTGAAAAATAAAAATCACTATCTTCATTGAGAGAAAGTTGCTCTTCAAAATCTTTCTAATCATTGGAAAAGCTTCCTTCTTAGCCAAAAGAAGCGGGAAAATTTTTCTGAATGGAACACAATGAGCATACAAATCAAACTCTTTTTTGAAAAAGATTTGTGTTTTAAAAGAACTATCCAACTTTGAGCAGCGCTTCCAAAGCTTCGTTTTCAGTAAATCCAAGAACAGAGACAATAAAATACACGTAAAAAAGGGGAACCGGCCTACCAACCTGACTGCTTTGTTTGTCGGAGACGCCGAGACCTTCCATGTCGAGGTTGGTCAGACGTTCATAAGGCATGTAGGTAGAACGGGAAGCCACCGTAGTGTTCAGAGTACTGTAGCTGTTGAGGTTGAGGTTCGGCGGCGGGGGCGGGACCACACCGTAATCCCTCTTCAAGGAACAACAGTGAATGGTTAGTTTCCTTGGAAGGAGATTTACCGAGTCATAGCCGTTGCTATTGGAGTACTGTGGAAGAGGGTTCGTGCGGCCGAGCGTCGATGACGAAGAGTTATCCGGGGCGCCGATGGTGAGCCTAACCGACAATCCGGAGTCCTGAAATTCGGAATCTAAACTGTGAAAAAAGTACAGGTTTTTTCAAAAATGAACAAGTTTTTTTTTTCGAAGCCAGTTTTTGTTGTGAATGAGAGATGAAAAAAAATCATGCACAGATCAGTTGAAATAAATCCTACATGAAATAGGTTGATCAGAATAGAAAAAAATTAAATACTCATTTTAATATTCAAATAACCTATATTACACACGGAGCGCAGAAATTGATCATGTTCGTTTTAATTTATTTCCTCTTTTCAACATGGTAAATTGATCAAGCTTCGTGTTTTATCACACAGAAATTCTCTGTGTCTCGACTTAAAAATTTGCAAATCTTACTTTGATCAACAAGATGATTTCAGAATGGCTCAAGTTGAGAATGTCGATTCCATTGACAGCGACGACGCGATCGCCGACGTTCAACTGGCCGCATCTGGCGGCAGGAGAACCAGGCTGGATGTGACCTGAAAATCGGAATCAGTTGGTGCGAGAAAGGCGGAATAACCAATGGTTGAGCCGTTTTTGCGTTGAGTGGCCATCAGGACAAAGCCGAATCCGTCCTGTTGGGCTCGATCGAGTACCACCTCGTATTGACCTTTTCGTTCTATTGTCGGAAGGGAAGTTCTGTGAGGAATGAGAGGTCTTTTTGAAACTATCCAAAGTTTTCAGCTTTATTAACTATCAGATTTTGGAAAAGAGTTTTTCATGATTCACCGAATTTTATTGGCGAATAGAATTGCTAACATTATATCTCGGAATTTTCTCCTTCTTACTGATTTCTATTGCTTTATGAACCCAGCGAGGATTGCTCTAAACCTTCTGAACTCGTTCCTCGGCCTTCGGACGATCATCTTGACGTGTTTGTTGTGGGCGGCGGTCTCCAGAAGAGCGACGGCCTCGGCGTGAGACGCGCCTTCCACTCGCTTCCCGTCGATCTCCAATATCTGAACAATCCTCCCTCAGAGATCAAACTCGGATCTTAAGGTACCTCATCGCCTTCACGCAATCTTCCGTCTTCCTCCGCCGCACCACCAGCCACAATTTGTCCCACCGACAACGGCGTATTCGACTGCAACTACATCAAAGTTATTCAAAGAGAACAATGTCGCTCTATGGAGAAACCTCAGTGCCGCCGAGCAACCGAAAGCCGAACCCAACCGGCTTTCTAATCAACGAAACTGTGATCAGATCAGAAGGCCTGGAAAGAGGTAAAATACATAATTGATTGAGAATTATTTATCTACTTTTCTCTAAACGTGCTGATGGGAATGTAGTTTGGTGTGGCGAAACCGAGGGTGGTGGAAGAAGGACGCATCCTCGTCGGCACCTCCCAAGTGTCATTGACAGCCGGTTGCTGGAAAACAGACATCGGTTTTGATTTCCAATTTGGCGCCAACCCTTTGCAGGACATTCCTCGCCTGGCCATCTTGCGACTCGTAATTGCTGATTCCGCTTCGGCTAATCGTCCCGAAGTCGTTACTCGTCTTCTGAGTCGGAGCAGGCGTCTTGGACCTCGTCGTCGTCGCAGAGCCGTTCATTGCCGGCGTCGTTCTGTCGCCTTCGCCGTATCGGAACGCGGCCGTCGGTGTTCTTGATCTTAAAAAAAAAATAAAGACTGTTTATACCGAATTTAGAGAGTAAACAGTTCTGGTCGAACAAGTGAAAACCTGGGCCAAAGGCAAAAAAAATTTTTTTGTAAGACAGATACTGAAGTCGTCTTTTTTTATGTTAAAGTTTTTAATTTAAAAATTCGAAAAGTAAAAAAATCCAAAAAAATGAAAAAAATTAGACATTTTTTTCGTTTTTTTCAGTCCAAATGCTACACAGAAACTTCCGCTTTATAAATTTCCTTTGAATGTTGTGAAATATTTTTCTTGAACTCGTCGTAACAACGTTTCATTCTTCGAGAGTTTTTAACGCTTCGAAATTAAAAATTATTCTGAACATATCTGACACTAAATGAGGTGGTCTTACGCCTTCAAAGTTCGATAAATAATACTACTCGTCCTTATTCTTTGGCGAAAATTTCATGAAGCTACGTTGCCACGTTCTTGCTGCACCTGACCTTTTTGAACAACATTCTTCTTCATATTCAAAATGAAACTACTAATCACTTTCTCGAACCTGTCCTGAATTTACGCCTTCGCCATACCCACCTGCTCTTGGGCGAGCCTCTCCTCACGACGAGCCGTCCTCTGTAGCCGACAGGACACTCCCTGAGGATGTCTACGAGTTGCGTGTGCGGAACGGCGCGGACGTTCCTTCCGTCGAGCTCGACGATCGTGTCGCCTTCCATCAGATTCGGACATTGCGACGGGTACAGAATCTTTTTGACTCTTTGGCCCTGCAACGCAAAACTTAATCATCAGATTCTATCCCATTATTACGTTATTGGAACTTATGAAAACAAAATATGTTTTGAGACTTATTGGAAACATATTTTTCCCAAGTTTTAACTCCAAATTTGGTTCGATTCAAATAAGAAACACCTCGTTCAGAGCAAATGCGGCAGTCTAAGTGAAAAGGAAGAATCTAAATTAATGAAAATGCTGAAATCGTTTTAAGATTAGATGCAAAAAAATCTAAAATTTAGCTGAAAAATCATGATTTTTTCACTGTCCCTCCTTTTGCCCTTTTTCTTTTCTGGACTGGAATTTCGAAGTTCGTTGGTTATGATTAATCTTTGGTTATATCCTTCTACTGTGAATTAATAAGAGCTAGTAAATCATTTTTTTTCTCACATTAACGCTGTCGGCGATGGTGAAACCGAAGCCCTCGGATCCCTTGAAAATGTCGATGTCATGGAGGTCACGACTCCGATTTGATGTCGACGAATAGACATTCTCTGTCACTATCTGAACTTTTCCGGTAACCAAGTTGATTGGACGAAAGAGAAAACCCTATTCGATGGGTCGATGAACAACTCGTAGCCACGGCAAATTTGGATATCGACAGGGTCGCCGACAGGAATCGCGACGAAAACGTCGCAGGCCTCTTTCTGCTTCGCGCCGAGCAACAGAGCGCCGTTGACTCGCACCAGGATGTCGCCGCTTCGGAGAATGCCGTTCGCTGCCGCCGGACCGCCAGTCAGAACCGACTTCACCTGAAAAAGGTGATTTTGAACCGAGAAAAACTTTTTTTTTGCATTGAATTAAAACTTTCGTAACTTTAAAAGGAAAAAGCTGTTACATTCAAACGGAATCTTTTTCAATTTCAAGTTTCCACGATTTTTTTGAAGTGACTCTTATTGGATTGAAGGACTGATTATATGAAACATCAAAAAGTAACAGTGATCAAAATGGCGATATTCCATATTGATTCATCTGTATGTATATTAAAAAAGGAACAACATAATCATAACAAACTAGGAAAAGTAATGAAATCCAACCGTATAAAAATCGGGGACCTAATCGATTAGTTCACTATTGGCAGTTTCGAACAACTAACAAGTCTAACTTCGGCGTTTTTTTAATTCTTTTCTCTTTCAGATTAGGAATAGTGATTTTGTGAAGTCGAAAAACATTACAGTCTGGTCGGAGGTCACAGAAAAACAACGGAACACTCAAACTGAGACACATGGGCACTAAATTTCTAGGATATATATTTTTTTAAACTAGAAATTTAGCATTGAAACATGTTTATAATGTATTAACCTAAGACTGAAAAAGATTTTTCGTATCATTTATTTTTCATGATCTCTCTGAACATTAAAAGTGTATCTTTCAGTCCTTTCAAAGTTTTTCCAATGAAAAGCTGCATTTGGAAAGAGTCGACGACAAATTGAGATCATTCAAAAATGCCAACAAAGCGGAATGCCACCGGATGTTCGGGGCTGGCTCGCCTCTCGCCCAAACAACTTCACGGAGAGGAAATTCATTAAAAAAAAATGTTTGTTTAGAAATCGAAAATATTTTTAAAGAAATCACAACATCAGGCATGTAAAAAACTCAGTTGGAAAAAGAAGGGAAAAAATTGGGAAAAGCAGTTCGGCGTAATTATTTTGGATGTATTTGGGAAAACCATAATGAATGAAATAGAACGAGCCTGGATGAACTCGTCGCCTTTGCTGGAGGCGTCGTTGCCGATCAAGGTGAAGCCGAGGCCCTTGGGTCCTTTGATGATTCTCGTCGAGATGAGCTCTCCTCCCAGTCGCGACGGATCCGTCGTGAACATGGGGTTTGAGCCGCGCGACTTCATCGGCGCCATGTTCGCGTTGCCGCCGCCGTTCGTCAGAGTGTTGCCAAAACGGCGTGAATATCGCGTCGGCGACGAGTCGAAGCCGGAGTCTCGCGGCGACGATTTCAGCGTCGTCAGCTAAAAAACTAATCAAACTGAGCAGAAGAAAAGCAGCAGAGATACCAACTCTAAATTTAAAAAAAAAAGAAGTTTTCTTCTGAAAAAATGTCACAAAACTCATTCGAATATTTTGGATGAGCCCACCTCATTATAAGAGTTGTGATTGAAGGAGTAGGAGTTGGTGGTGGTGGGCAGGGTGTCGTAGCGGCTGCTCATCGCGGCAGAAGACATCGTCGTCATCGGCCGGTCGTACTGCGTTTTCTTGTTCACGTGACTGCAAAAAACAATTCCTCTTTTGTTTCTTTTCAATTTATTTTTCCTGCCCAAGCAGTTCTCCATTACAAACTTGACCACTCGTAGTAAGAAACCTTAGTGATAAGAATCACGTTCTCAGGTGATACGCACGATTTTCAAAGTTATCATTATCAGAATGACAGTGAGAATTCTTTCACACTTCCTCCACAAAAAGTTCTTGAACCGGTTAAAAAAGTTCTATTTTGATAATCTTCATACAACTTTGATGAAACTTTTATTGGATAATTCGAACTGTCGTGAAACTTCATTACTTTCAAATAAAGACTTCCAATTTCTCAACACAAATGCGGCAAATGATTTTTGCAAAATTCGATTATTTGTTGAAAACCATGGGAAACTGCAACTCCTCGAACGCCAGAAATCCTATTAGGGCGGGAATCAAAGTGCAAAAAATAAAATGAAAAAACTTCTCAGCCGACGCAGCAGACGCGTGGGAAAAATGCGTTCGAAACTTGTGAGGAATTTAATTGTTGTAACCTTTGAAAAAAAAAATCATTTAATCAAAAGGCTTGAATCGGAACCTACAGAAAAACCGCAAAGTAACTCGAAAATAGAAGAAGTAATTTCCGTGAGCTTCAAGATAAATGATTCAATCTTGCAAAAGACCATAATGAAATTCCGAAATTACATAAAAAGCAGTTTTCCAGTCTTGAAACTTACAAAAAAGTAAGTGAAAAAAACTCCAAAAAATTATCAATTTCGAAAAGAGAAAAGTTCAATTAGAGCCAAGACGCGTTTCAGAAGCCATTTTATATCGGCACCTCCCAAATTATTCTCTCCCTCGATATCATGTGAAAAGCTTAAAACCAACGCAACCAGCAATTAGAAAGGAAGGAACGGATGGAATCCTTACGAGATTGTGGCGAAGCGAGTCGACGACGTCGCACCGCCAGAACGGTCGTCGCAACTGAGATCCTGTGGCAGGGGTTGCCTCGGTGGCGCCGAATAGAATATGACATTTGCAAAGAGCTCGGTGCCGCGTGACGACGTCGGCGCCGACATTCACACCAGCCGCAAGTGTCCATCTCCGTTCATTTCTCTGGCTCAAATCAGAGAGAATAGTTCGCTCCACGGATAAAACAAGAAGACTGCCGAGAGAAGCTTCAGAAAGAGCCAGGAACAAAGAAAGAAAACATTTCGAGTTCTGAATAGAGGAAAAAAAAATCGAATCTTCGTTTACCTCAATTTTTTTTTCAAATAAATTTTAAAAAAATTTTTCAGTTTTCAAAAAATGAAGCTAATGCTTCCTGACTTTTGATGCCTATCAAAAAAAGCTGACAACGAGTTTTTAAAAAAATGCGAGTTTTTTGTTTTTAAAAAAAGCTTTACTTCTCGAGACTGATAAGTAAAAGTTAGTAAATCGTGAAAAATCTGCTTTCACATCAACTTTGACAATGAAAAATTTTTCAATGCAGTTCTTTAAAATAAAAAAAGGTCATTAAATGAGCACCAAATGAGGACTTTTTTTCTAAAGATATGAACTTTTTAAACAAATTCAAAAAAATAAATTTAAAAAAATTTTTGTGATACTTTTTCAAAAATGTTGTTTTTGTTTCAAGGGATGAAAATTAATATTCTCGGGGAATGGTTTTTTTGGAAATACTAAAGCTCAACTTGCAAAACCATTACAGAACCTGCAGAATTATGAATTCTGGAACACATTTCGAAAAGCAAAAACAAAGCAAACACAAAGCATAAACCTAAAGATCAATAAGCCAAAACCAGGCAGAAGTGGGAGGGACAAGAAAATAGCCAAAAACGAATAAAAAAAAGTGGACGGATGGGTGAGAGGCGTGGCTGGTGCTCCAAGGAGAAGGAAAAGCCGCAGAAGAAGGAGCAGAAGATGTCGTGGCGGCGATAACGCGGATTTCGACAAAAGGCAAAACGAGGAGGGGTGAGAAAAGATGCAAAACCGCCGGCCGAACATAACCAAATTTGGTTCTGAGTTCGAAACGGCGGCAGAGCCAAGGGCAATGTTTAGCCGCATCATGTCACTCACTCTCGACTTCAGATCCCCGCTCTTTTCATTTTTTCGATATAAACGAAAATTGATAGAGCGTTTATGATATAGGTGAGAGAAAAAAAGGCTGGAGTTTTCCGACAATCTCTTTGACTTAGTGAGCCACTTTTATTTATATTTTCTTATTCCTCTTCTCTGATGCTACTTTGAGGTCGAGTTTTCTAATTATGATCTCGTTAGATATCGAAAATTGGACTCAATTCATCACAAATTTCAAAGCAAGTACATTTTCCAACACCCATCAACCATTTACATCTTTAGAACATTTTGCGACTGATGCTTTATTGACTTTTTAATATTTTTTTTCCCTTCAGAACGATCTCTTTGAAACTTCTCTCTGAACTTTGACTTAAGTTACCACGTGTCCAAAAAATAGTTCGCCATATTTTTGCTTTTTAACCCTCTCAGCAAAAAGTTTACTTGAAACATCACGTTCTTCATTTTAAGTTCTCCTCCGTTTATACTAGCTATTTGATAGATAAAGCTTGAAAAAAGACTTACTCGACATAGAAGGTGCCGTAGACGGGGTCGTCGACTTGTTCCCAGCCTACAGGCAAGTCTCTCGGATCGTCCCAGGTCGTCGTGCCAGTGTTGTGGCTGCAACTCACAGATTTCTCACAGTGCAAATAATCGTCGGTTTATGACCGTCATTGCTTTTCGACTAGGGCAAAATGCTTCGGCCGTTAACCCCCAACCTCGCTAAACATTTTCATCGCCGGCGCAAATAATCATGCTTGATACAGTGACAACAGTTCTGATAGCGTGCATTGCGGGAATTTCAGACATTTGAGGCTTTATTCGTATTCGATAATTCAAAAAACTTCGAATAAGCTGAATCATTTAGACAATTAGCTTCATTGAGAACTGTTGAATACGTAGCTCAAGCGAAGCACAGAAAGTTAGAACTCTTTGATTTCAAGTTTGATAGGCTAAACTTAAAAACAAAGGCAAACGTGGAAAGATTTTTCAAGTCTGCAAAAATCCCTATATATGTACAAGTTGTTTATCTGCGAATAAAATTCACATCAACCACCTTAATGCTAAATGAAAATCATTCTTAATTCAAAACACACAAGAAAACGCATGAATTAAGCCTAAAACGAATAGACGTTTCCACTACCTAAAAGCAAAAATTGTGAATAGAAAGCAATTTTTTAGTAAAACGATTGAGAAAAGGAAGAGGCAAAAAGCTTTTTCAAGATTCGCAAAAACGAAAAAACAAAATTAGGAGCCAAAAATAATTAGGAAATTCAAAATCTAGCTGAAGCGGAAATGGACTAATCCCATCTTCAATTTTTTGATCTCTTTCAAGAATTTGAAAAAATTCCTTCGGCCTGAATATTTGAAAAAGATTTTGAATACAGGTTCAAACCAAAAAAACAGAAAAAATGAACTTTACTCGTCTTTCTGCCGAATTTTAACTTTCACGGATTTTGAGGGTCTTGAATTTAGAAAAAGTTTCAAACTATCGAGTACTGCGTAGAAAAAGTTTCTGAGCGTGCCAAATAATGTCTACACAGGAAGGAAAAGTAGAGAAGCAAACAAAAAAGACCAGAAGAGAATTTCGAAAGCAACAGTTCTGACAGCTTTTCAGCCGTTCTCAGAAAGTTCAATCTTATGAGAAACAATCCTATTTATTCTTTTTAGAACGAAAGAAGAAGAAAAAAAACGGAAGAAAGAGTGAAAAGCTGGGGTTGTGCGTTGATGAATAATTGAAGAAAGATGAAAGGCATACTCGATGAAGTATTTGTCGCCGTTCTCCGTGTAGGCCGTCTCCCAGTTGGCCGGCAGGAGGCCCTCGGTCGTCCCGTGGCTCACCATCGCCTGTTCCCCGTCCGCATAGCACTCCTCGGGCCTTCGTGAACCGTAAAAATGTCCTGCAAAACAGTCAAATTAGTCATCAGGAAATCTTCTGGTTTAACACCAATGCAAAAAAATAAATATTGAAAAACTAAGCCGATTGGAGGGAAGTTCAAGCTAATATAATAATTTTTTAAACTCGTCTTTTTTTTTAAACTTTTCGCTCGTTTTCAGTGAGTTGAGTTTGAAGATAAAAACTTTCGCCAAATATACTCCAATGTACAGGAAAACGTGCTTTTCAAATACATCCGATTTGACTAACGGCAGGAAAAAATTGGAGAAAGCCTGAACAGCAAATAAAAAAGGAAAATGAAAATCAAGATGGATTAGGGGCAATCGAGTGAAAAGGCGTCCAGATGCGAACGCGAGATCAAGCCTCGAGACCAGAAAAGTCCTACATAACTGTGGAAAATGTTCCAAGCGGATTTAAAACAACTAACTAGTATTCAATGTGAAGAAATATTTCTGTGTTTTATACGAATTGAGAAAATTTTGCTTGCTCTTTTCGACATATGGTATAGTTGAGGTATATAATATGCTAATTGAAAAAAAATACATTTTAGGAAAAAACTTTGTACTCACGGTTTTCGGAGTGAAAATGAATTTATGGTCCAACAGTCCATTTTACAAGAAGTCAGCAATTTTTGCATATTGCAAGTTTATAGGATGAAATCTGCTTTGCGAAAGGCTGATCTTCAAATAAAAACTATGAGACTGGGAAAGAAGAGGGAAATAACTCAAAACTGAGCACGAAAGACGTTTGGCGTGAATCATTGGGATCCAAAAATGGGAACGAGCAAACGGTCACACACATACACGCAATACAAACACAGCCACGGACATAAATGTACGCTGACCGCAAGGCAAAAAACACAAATTGGGACAACATCCTAATTGTTTTCGATACATTCGAACAAACCTAACTTTATACATTTTTACAATAAAACTTTATCAGTAAAATCAGAGTTTTTTTGAAACTGAAAAAATAAACGACGAAAAAAAGCATGCGGCAGAGAAATGTTCGGGCGCGCTTCAGGCGCTCCAGTGCAGAGATGTCGTTCGATGGCCGTTGCTACGAAAAAAAAGTATGCAATTTTTTCATAAGCCATTTGAAAAAGATGAAACATAAGATTTAAAACTTCTCTTGCTCTTCTGAAAATGAACAGATCAAAAAGAAAGGCGCAGGTAGTTCAAAACAACATTAATATTGCCCATTCCATTATATTACAACACATAACTCCAATGACAGCCGGAGGGTTCTCGTTTTTTTTTCGTTTTCAAGGAAGAAAAAAAAACAGAAAGAATCGAAAAGCAAAGACAAAAATATATACGAATTTTTTATAAAAATACTATTTCAAATAAGTATGATGAAAAGACGAATTCCATATTTCAACAGCTTTACCTCGGAATTCAGAGTCTCGAAATTTTTTTATTTGGCTAACAACGGAGCGAGACGAACCCAGCAATAACATCCACTCATATAAATGGTGTGAATTATAAATGCGAGGCAAAATATCCAATTTTCAATTTTTCGGAAATTGCCTCAAGACTTTCCTAAATAAAAAAAACAAAAATCAATATCGACTTTTCAAAAAAACTTTCTACGACTGAATTTTTTTGACTGAAGATCAGCAATTGAGCTGATTCTTTTACAGTCGATTTCAGACCGTAAACTCGCAAATATAGTTGAACTCTTTCAAAATGAACTCTTCCTGATTTCCGCGTCTATATCGGGAAGTACTTGGAAAGGTTTCACACGACAGCTTTGCTACTCGAGGATCCTTACTTTCTGAAAAATACATTTCCCTTTAAAGTCCTTCCCACGCCAAACATTTGCAATGCATATGTACGTTTCCTTCCGTTTGGGTTTCGGTGAAAAATCCATAATAAATAATCCGTGAGAATGGAAACGTTTTTTCCTCGAAAAACTGTATAACTTTGGCCTAAGATATTTTTTTAATCAAACTTTTGACTCATCCTTTAAAAAGAAAAGAAATGCACAATGTTCGACTCAGACACTAAAGAGGAGCAGAGCGAAGAAAAATTGAATAATGAATAATAAAAAGCTTGCCAGATATTTAAAAAAAACAAATTTCTAAGACGATATCTCTATGCAACACCAAAATAAAGAAAAATAGTCACGAAAAAATCAAAAATCTCACAGATCATGCATAAACGCTAATTATTATCAAAATGAAGCAATTATCGTTCCAGAAGGGCCTCCGCAATAAAAAAAAAAACAGGGTGACGATTCATAATTAATGTCCTATTCTCTCTGGAACGAATTCAAAACAAAAACCGAGCGCCAAAGCCGATAAAACTTAACCTAACCCTAAACAACAAAATAAAAAAGGACATCATACCACTGTCGTAGGATTTGGCGCGTCGAAACGTTCCATATCGTTGGATGAATCGCCGAACTTGGTTCATATCCGATGAGGTGTGTAACAGGCTGAGGCAAGAAAATAGAAGAACCTTCTTGAGCGGTGGGAACCAATAATTAGCAAACTAACACTGCCAACGAGGCCTATTACCCTTTTTCATCCTTTTTTCTGCCCGCTATCCAGTTCCGTTCGTTCCAAACTCCTAACAAACTTGTCTCGAAAAAGGAGAAAACATGGAAAAGTTCAACTTCAACAGACGGAACTCATTTGCCGACCAAACCAATTCGTTTTCAACCGACCGCTGCCGCTTTTTTTTTTCTTATTTTTTTGTCTTTCCTGTTGCGTTTTAGTGGTTCCAGGACCAAATTGATAGGAAAAGGCAGCGGTCAAAGGAAACGCCGACAATTTACGCAGAACTTTTGACAAAATTAATCGGTCTATGGTTCATTCTGATAGAGCTGTTTGGGATTGAATGAGAACAGATATCAAAAGAGTTAAGAATGAGCCAATCGCTCCCTAAATTCCAGTCCAATCAGAGGATCGCCAAAAAAAGTGATCGGAAAAAAGTATCGAATGGAAAAAAAAATGAATAAATAGTAATTGATAACTATCAAGGTCTTTCAAAATTATCCAGTTTTCATGAAAACTCTGAAAAAAAGTTTATAATCTAAAATTTAGCCGTTTGTCGATGGAGCGCAATTACATGCGCATGAAACTGAACGCACTCATTAACACGTACAAAACTTCCTTTTCAAAAATTATTCTTTTGAAACGGAAAATATAACTGTGTGCTGCAAAATCACAGCCCCTGGAGAGTTTTTCACATGAGAAAATTTATTAGCTTTTTCTCAAAAATTTTTTCTCAATATTCCAAAACTTATCGAATGGAAGGAATTTTATCAAGGTCCGTTCAAAGAATAACGGTGAGATAAAAGTAAACCCGAGAAAAGGGGAACACAAACACAAGACAACAAATCAAAAGGGACAAAAGAAAAGAGATTTTGTCGGTGGCCGGCGGATGTTCGGCACCTAATAGCCGCGCAGTCGAAGGCCACCGGCCATCCATCCAATACTTTTCCGAAAACCAATTTCTGTCCTTTTTTCAATTCAACCGCTCAACAGTAGAGCCTCTACTTGCACCAACACACACCGTTTTTTTTGGGTACTTCAAAATTAAAATGCGAAAATCGAGCAGCGCTGCTATTTCAAAAGCTTGAGGCTCCGATCAAAACACTTTCTTTACATTCAATGGTTTTGAGATGAAAGTAACCTAGTAAGAAAGTTGCCTCAAGAAAATTTCAAAAAAAAAAACATAAAAATCTCTGCATGTTCTGAACCAAACTAAATACTACATCATTGATAAAACATTTTGAGATGAAAAGTTAAAAAAAAGCGCAGGAAAGAATTGTCTTTTACCTGTATCTCGAAAATTATCCAAAAAAGGGTTTCAAAACTATATTTTTCGACCAATTCCTTCAAAAGTCTCTGAAAATTTGAAAAAAAAACTGACGAATATGATTACAAATGGTATATGTTGAACCGCGAAGGCAGATGTGCGTGGGAGGGATCCGAAATGAAGAATCGGCCACGCCAACAACACATTAACCATGTACCCAGCCACATGTGAGAACCGTGAAAAATTAGCCGACCCAACGTTTTCTTCGCTTTCCATCAGACACTCTTCAAACCAGGCCTTGGTTACCACAATTATACATACATGACAGCCTAGAAGCCATGAATCATTCGACCGCATGCAAATGTGCGCATCTTCTACTGTATCTTAGTGGAAACTACCTGAATCCGACTTGGGATTGAAAATTGAGGCGCGGCTCAGTTTTCTCAAACCCTAAAATCGCAATTAGGTTTTTTCGAGTAAAATCAACTTAAAAATGCAGAAGGAAACGAACCGACTTGAAAGATTAACCGTAGGCCTTAAAGAGAAAAGAAGAAGACCCTTCTATGCAGCAGAAAATTGAGTTGAAAGTTAAAAAATCGATGTCGAAAAGCACAAAACTCATCTTAAGATTGAGGTATCAACTTGGACGTTCATGACTTAGGCAGAAAACGTCGTTTTTTTGCATCTAAAGTGCGATTAGGTTTTAAAAATCAATTAACAAGTTTTTAAAATAAAAAAATTTGAAAAACCCAATCCAAAGCTCCGAAGTTCACTCAAATAAATTTAAACTACGCGCGGTCTGGAAAAAAATAGGGTACAGATAAAAAGTCCGTGCAAGTCTCTAAGAAAATTAAGATTCACAACTCAAAAAAAAAAATTTAAGAAAACTGAGAAGTTTAACTATATCGTTTTCCAGACAAAAAAAAACCGAGTCGAGCCCTAAAAACTCGGAAAAGAACGAAAGGAAAGAAAAAGGTACACAAGACAGGCGAAAAAGACGAAAAGTGTGCAAAAGATTGCGCGTTTGGTACGCGCGGAGAGCCCCTACCAAACAAGGAAAATACCGAGGAGAGTGCAAAGAAACGAGGGAAGACACCAAAAAAAAAAATGGAAAGGAGACGATGAAGGTAGGAAAGAAACGTGGTGAGGACGCGCAGGTGAGGAAAGGGCCTCCTTATAAGGTAGAAAATCGTCGAGCAAACCTCATTTACCGGCCTCATTATTCCTGTCTTCGTGCACGTAATCGTCAGAAAAGACTGTCAAAATTGAGTTTTTGAGCAAGGGAAGAAATGTTCAGCCTCATTGATCTGCTCAATGAACAATGAAGAAGTTATGACCGGGTCAATGACAAAAGAGTGTTTCAGAGCACTTCAAACTCTTTTTCAGAAATTGAGATTCTCGAAATTCACAACCAGGAAAAAAAATGTGTCGAAATAGAATTTCAACTAGGGGCTCCTTTTGAATCATGAAATTTATAAGGAACATAAATAAATTAGTTAGATTCATATTTTTTCAATAAGAGTTTCATCATTTTTTGCAATAATGAAAAAAATTTATCACTGGAGCATAAGAGATCTTGTAGCGACTCTTTTTTCGCAGTTCCTCAAAACAATCGTCGAACAAGTTTCAAGAATCTTATGAAATTTAAAAAAGGTTTGGTTGTATCATCTGAAAGTCTTCAAAAAAAGAAAAAAACGGGCTCAGGAGTTGAAATGCACAAGCAACCAAATCCTCACACGGAAAGAGTTATAGGAAAATCAAAGAAAGTTCCACTACAAAAGCTGAAAAGCTTTGAGAGAAGTTGGACCTCCGAAAGCGAACCAAGAGGGTTTGAAAGTAGATTATCCCCATCCAAGTAGTCTCGTTTCCATACATTCCGCCTCTTTTCGGACAACGCAAATCGGGGTCTACTACATATTTGGGCATGACATCCAGGCCGGAAACGAGTCTCGGAGGTCAGCTGAGCATAGAGTAAAATATCAAAACAAATAGTACGCGAACTCGGAAAAAGAATCCAACAAAATTTAGTGATTTATCGACAGAAAACGGTTCGAAACCTGGGATCTCCCTTATTTCAATCATGAAGCTTATGCGTACAGCCTCAAAAAAAAAGCCAAATACTGAAAACTTCAATATTGTCTTGAAGACATCCCCAGTTTAAT
Source organism: Caenorhabditis auriculariae (assembly GCA_904845305.1). Taxonomy (NCBI): domain Eukaryota; kingdom Metazoa; phylum Nematoda; class Chromadorea; order Rhabditida; family Rhabditidae; genus Caenorhabditis; species Caenorhabditis auriculariae. Next base: position 52,766 of record CAJGYM010000078.1, read on the forward strand.
ATGTTTGTTTTTCTCGTCTAATATGAATTTTAAATTTTTGATATGAACTCATTTTTTATATTAGTACAACTGTCAGATTTTTGTTAGATACTCAAAATGAAAAAAAAACGTACCATTATGAATTCCATGCTCCAGAAGCTGTCCATTTTGCTGCAGTTCCTTGAACTCTTCGACGCTGACGAAACGGTAGTGTTCCCCGTCGATTTCGCCTTCGCGTGCTGGTCTCGTAGTGTCTGGAATTGTCTGGATTAATAAAAATACATTTATGAGCCAATAAAACACAGTTTGTTTAGATAAATGAACCCAGATATCCAGACTTCGGCTCAAAAATTTCGCATTCAATTTTGTTTTGAATTATTTTTTAATGTCGGTTCCCTGATCTCTAGAATGTCAACATGAACAAAAACACCTTCAGAAAAGGTCAGAGAATATTTTATTTTTGAAAAAACGTGCTTGAATCGTGGCGTCAAAAAAAATTTAATTAAAAAAAAAAGTCGAGAAACGAACCAATCCCAGAACAATTCCATTTAATAACAGGCAAAGAGCTTCTCCGAGACAAAAACGCCATGGACAAGACGGCATTTTCGGCCATTTCGAGGCAAGTCGATGAGGACGCTCTTGTTGCAAAATAACACGCATTTCTACCGGTGTGGCCATTATTCAAAGTGATGCGCCAGCTGTTTGGTCGAGACTCAGGCGCCGAAAAATCCGCGTGAAAGTGAAGGAACGTGCCCCAACCGAGGGATGTCTTGTCAGATCAAATTGCGCGCCAAAAACCATGCATTTTCATTTTTGAGAGAGAATTGAGAATTTCCTTTGAAATCTAAAAAATAAGCAAGTTTCGAAAAGGATTTGAGCGTCATTAAAAGTGTTTGAAGATCTTTCAAAAATTTGAGTTCCTCAGATTCTCAGAGAGATTCTTGAGAAAGAACGTTACCGATAATATTTTTCGAAATTATATACAGTAATTATTTTTTTCAAAACAGAATGCGAAGCTTTGAATCGTTCATCAACCTCTTTTTCTCAGGTGAAACATCTCTGAAAACGACACCAAAGTTTTTTAGAAGCTAGCTGCAGAGCTCAATAAACGATAAAAAATACAGACTTTTTTCTCAAGCTCTCAAGCTGCTTTCCAAAATTTTTGGAAGGCAAACTTCCCTCTCAAAAAATATTCCTTCTCAATTATTTCTTGAACATATTGGTTTCCTTATTCCGATCGACCTTTTTTCTCTTATAATTCGAGGCTTCAAAAGGAGAAATTTTGTTTAAAATTAAAGAGGAATATTGATGCGTATTCTCAGGCCCAAGTCTTGTTTTACACTCATATGTCCATCTTTTTTCGTTGTCAAATCTCTTACTCACAGGGAACGGTTTTGCTGTACAAATTGTCGCGAACCACGGCCTGGAGCTCGGGAAATTTCCGATCACTCAAAATCTCGCAAATGTCGTCCGTCATGCTGCCTGAACAAATCACATAAACACACAGAAGTCTACAAATTATTGGGGCAATTAACCTGCGGGCAAAACTTCGACGGCGATTTGGTCGGTGCCGCGCGTCAGACGGTCCAGCAGCCGGCTAACGTCGGTTCTCACCATCCCCGATACTGGTCTGAAACCTTTGAACTTTTCCAGCAAATCAAAATAGTTTTAAAAAAAACTTCATTTTTCAGTACATACGGACCCGACTGTAAAAAACTTTCTTTTGCGAATACATTTCTATAGGTTGACCTGTTAGAAAAAAGCATCAAATTTATCGATTCATGTGGTACTCCCAAGCTCGGGTTTGAAGTTGAACGAAGATACTTCTCGGACCTACCTTTCTTATCATTTGTAAAGTGAGTTTAACTCCAACAAAAACCGCTCAATTTTAACGAGTCTTTTTAATAAAAATAAATGTTCTCAAGTGTGAAAAGCTGTAATAGAAATTTTTGTAAAAGGAAAAATAATCGTGATCGCTGAGCACTTTTTTTTTTGAAATTTTCAACTCTTCTCGAAAATCGTTTTACTTTTTGTCTAGATACTAGTACGTTCAGAACTATGTCCGAGTGAGAAAAGCATCCAAAATTAGGGTGGAATAGGATAAATTCCGAAATTCAACAGATGCGTGTTAATATGCAAAACGTTTCTAGTGAAAAAAAGACAATAATGTCTTGGACTTACTGGGAAAAAAATAGTGGTGAATTTCCGTCGCAAAAGTTTTAATTTGTTCAATAATCCTTCAAATTCGGAAAACTTCAATAAAATGGTTTGAGAATTTTTTTAAATTAGTAACTTAAAGAATTTTTAAAAAAATTTAAAACTCACATGTTCTCAATAGAAAGCACGATATCGTTTTGGATTGAGAATTCCAATTAATTCATGCCTTCTCACAATATCGACAAGTACTAATCGACCCTGTCGAGGCGCCGCCGTAAACCTGAAAAATAAGAAAAAAAATATATATATCTTGTCTTTGTTCTCATATTTATGACATGCGTAGGAGCAAGAGGAATTGAAAAAAAATTGAACTGGAAATTGATCGAAATTTATAGTCAACTATTCTCATATCTCTTTTTTTTTTACCTTATACACACCAACTCCTTATTATTTCTTCTAAAAAAGTCTTCTCGTTTCTTGAACCAACCGTGAAAGGAAGCGAACAAAGAGGAACATCCCTGGCTGAAGAATTACCCGAATCCGAATGAGAAGACCTCGACGAGAATCCTTCACAAGGTACTCGTACTAATCGTCGAGCGGGAAAGCCTTGAAAAGACTGAATTCAACGGGAATTTTCTTGAAATGTCAATAGATGGCTAATTTTTCCGTAAAGTTTATCGGAAGCTTCCCTCACATTGTTCGTAGCTTGGAAGTCATAAACTTTCCGTTAAAATCAAACTCATCAAATGATTCTTATGAAGATTTTTAACCAATGAAGTTTTTTTGAACTACGGTTTTGCTGCAATAAATATATGTAGCTTGCTGCATTCAGTTTTTCTTCATTCAAACTTCAGATTGACCAAATACAATATTTTTTCCCTGTGTCTTTGCATAGAACTAACCTTTATCCGTTCCAGAAGAATCCAAAGACGTACTTGGACTACTCGTACAATGCATCATTTCTTGCAAAGTCAGCTGAAGAATATAAGTCAAAATTTTTTATTTACTATCACCAACGAAAAATAAGAATGAAAAAGAGGTGAAGATGTTTTTATCGAAAACCTTTGAGGCGCCGAATGATAAGATTTGTCTTTCGAGGCGATTTCAGTACAGAAGAATTTCTGGTGAACAAAAACCTTAGGAATATTAATAATAAAAAGGCTTTCCCTGACTAATCAACTTCATTTAACATTATTTTTTTAATCATTTTTCCAACAATTCACTCTATTTCACTCACATTTTAGGACTTTCATCTTGAAATTTCAAAGTTTCAAGGTATCTTATCTCATTATCATCTGGAGAAAAGAGCAAAAAAATATCGATAGTTTCCAAATTTTTTTAAAATGCAAAAGAAAAATAAAAAGAAAATAAAAATAATTTCCTTCTTATCTCTTCAATTCAGTAACACAACAATAATCGGAAACCAAAAACGATTAAAACGTCAATTTCAATAATTAATTTTAAAAAAAAAGAGAAAAACTTTTCAAAACTATATATATTTATTTTAATTGAGTTAATAGATGTTTCAGTCTTCAATCAATCAATAAATCAAATAGAATCGTTTCTTCTCACTATAAAGTCTTTAACGGCCCAAAAAAACTTTTTTTTTCCCCGATTTTCAATCATTTCAATTTTTTTTTGTTTCACTGCTCTCAGCTTTCTTCACTTCCATAATGTCACAAAAATGTTTATGGAAACGCGAAGAACGAATAGTCGGAAGCTTCATAAACAATCTCAACAGCGAATGGAAGGAAGTTCCTTAGTTTCTGCAAAACCTTCGCCATAAACAGATGGAAATGGAAATGGAAAGAAGGAGCTGCGCGCCGCCGCAACAGAAAAAGAACCACTACACTTTGAAATCCTCGAGTGATCCACTCCATATGTATTTTAGATCAAACAATGTGTTTCCATTGATAAGAGAATCTCCTTAAAAATGAAGATGTGGTGAAAAAATAATTTTGAAAAAGCGTCAATATAAGTTCATGCCTCAGCTTTGATTGCGCAAATAAGGGAAAAACCAATGATTATACCGTTAAAAAAGTAAAAAACAAAAACCTGGAGCTTCTCGATCTCCTGGCTGAAGTCGCAGTCGGCATTTTCCACTTGAGATTGCTTGTTGGGCTGTTGGCCCTCGTCAGCCGAGGTACTTGGCTGCGGGCCAACGCCGTTCGCCGTCTCGTCTTCTTCGTCTTTCATCGGCTCCTAATTCTTTCCTTTTAAAGTAAATAAATTGACAGCAAAGTAAAAGCGAAAACCAACGAGACAGAAAATTCATAGAAACAAGAAAGCTTCTAAGAAATCAGCTTGGAAAAAAAAATTTCAAGAAAGTATAAAAAATAAAGTTCATTCGTCTCTGTTTTTGAAAAATAAGGGATTTACAAATTAAACAAAGTGGTGCGCGAAATGAAAGTTTCACCTAATGCAGTCTTTTTTTTTCTTCTAGTGAGCAAATGTAGCAGAGAAGCTGTTGACAATAAATAGTAAATTTTCAAAAAAATATATGGTCAAAAAAAGTATATTAGTTCCAAAAATCTCATCAGGTTTCTTCTACAAAAATGAATAAGTTCAGATTTTCGAACCAATTTCTTGAACTTGTAATTCGAAAAAAAATTCTGAAAATTTTGTGAAATTCCTTTCAGTTATACGTAACTTTTTTTTTTCAAAATTGACTCTAATGACTTGAAAACCGTCCAAAGGAAAAATAGACCTTTTTCCCTCAGTGTGCTTCCTAACAATAAAGTTGATGGGAATATCAGCTTTCTAATCCGCTCCTACAAGTTGAATATTTTGAGAAACTCGTAGAAAAAATTGGTTTCCATAAATTATCGAATTTTCGTAAAATTACATGTGGGAGAGGAGAGAATATTTTTCAAATCAAAGTTTCCACTTAAAGAAGGGAAAGAAGGAGGAGAAGCGCGAAAAGACAATGGGAAGAAGGGGCACCGCTTCAACGTCGCCATAAAGGATTTCTGTTGGTTTCTTCGTTCCAAGGGGTCTTTCACGGAACATCTGCTGCACGGCACCACTAAAAAGACGAACCGCGACGAAAGAAACCTCGGCGAAGAACGAAACGAAAAAAAGCGAGGAAAAATTGTTGGGCCTTTCTCTTGTGGCAGTTTCACTGATTTCAAGTGTGCTATTAAGTTCAGCGAGACGGAAGACGTGGGTCGTTGCCAAAGCAAATACTAAGATGAGATGAAGGTTTTTACCAATTTGGGAATGAGGAGTAGAGTAAATTGAAGGTTTCTAAAAAATACTTGTTGATTTATTTGAAAAAAAAACATGAAAATGAGCGCTTTAAGTTTTCCAGCCTCCTACCTGCCACTTTTTTCTAACTGTCAAAAAAAAAAACAATTGATTATCTTACAAGCTACCTTCAAAGACTTGATGTATCCATGAAACCTCAAATGAACTACCTCACATCTATCAGAACAAATTGGTCATGAAGAACTGAAATGGAACGCTTCGAAAAAAAAGGAGATAAAATCCATCATTTGCTGGAAAACAACAAGTCGTCGAGATGCCAGCCGCAATATGACCCGGAAGTCACTCTGACATGTTGATCCAATAGACCGCAAAGCCAACAAATTGCCTCTCAATTTCTTGACTCAAAAAGAAAGGAAAGAAACCAAATTGATTTCTTCCAGATTTCGACCGTCAAAAAACACAAAGAGGAACAGAATTAACGGAAAGTGGACAATTGAATCGTCGAAGACGATGCGCGAGAAATTGCGGCCAATTTTTGGAATGTGAACTGACCCTGAACGCCAAATTAACTTCGTTTTTTTCCACGTCAACCCTACTTTCTATTGTCATTTTTGAAAGCTTCGAAAAAAGACTGCAAGTTTGAAAAATCTGGAGCGAGGCGTCTTTTGGAACTGTCTTCTCGCGTCTATTTGCATCACAAAAAGTAGCCGAGAACATATGTCGTTCACTTTTCTATCCAGAAAAAAAAGGAAGTGGAGAATCTCAAATTTTTTTTTGATAACTTTACTGTTTTTCAATGGAGTGCAAAAAGGTCTAACCTCAAAAAAACATAGTTTTCCTAGTTTGAATGATCTTATGAAAATGCTTTTTTTATTTTTTTCTCGTAATGTATATTGACTTCAAAATAATGAAACGGTGACACGGATAAAAAAGCGAAAAATAGAGAGAATAAAATAAATTAAACGATTAAAACAAATTTTTTGCACTTTAAGCTTTGACGCTTCCAGCGTGAAATTAGGGGAAAAAAGCAATGCATTGACTTTCATTTTATGCGACACAAAAAATGAGGAGACTGTAGCAATTCCAATTGTATACCAAGCAAGATGTGATATTGCGGAAGAAACTTTCACAACGATCTGCAAACTTTGCCAAGCGGCTTCTAAGCTCAATAAACAACACAACCGGACGTATCATTGACAAAAACCCGTCAGATAGTGCGAAAAAATGAAACAACAGCTGAAAGATTAGCTGGATTATTGGCGCGAGAAACTGTCTGCTGGGAAAAGAACGCAAATGAACTGACCGCACGCATCTGTCCGCGGCGGAAAGACAAACAAGAAGAAGACCTGCTTTCAACATTGCGGCGGCTCAGTCCAAAATCGAAAAATGCAGGGGAAAAAACTCGGTGAAGAAGACCCAACAAACATAACAAAAACTCGAGTATCCGATTGCAATGCGGTCCTTTTGAGCCCAGTCAAAATATTTTGCACCTTTGGCACAAGCCAGAAATAACACATCTAAGTGGTCCTATTTCCATTTGTTCCAAGACGAATTTTAATGGCTTTCTAGCTAAATTTTACCTCGAAGCCAAAAAGCAAAGTGAAATTTTACAACAAAAGCGAGGGTCATCAATCGTTGTGGTTTTCGTTGAAGCATTGCCAAAACTTATGATAAACGCTATATTAACTGAAAAGAATTTACGTATTTTCATGAAAGATTTTTTTGACAAAAGTTCAACCGGCCACCAAAAATATGATCAACTAAATTCTGCGTGAGCGCTTGGGCAAAATACTGAAAGTGATCCCAATTTTTGAAAACTGAGAAAACTTAGAACTCCAGATTTCTTGCTCAAATCGTCCAGGACTCCACATGGTTACAGATAATTCTTTTAAAATAGACTCAAAAAATGAAAAATGAAAGTGGGGGCGGAAAGAAGGAGAAGAAAAAAGATAAATGGGTGGGACCAAAGTTGGAGGCGCGAAGAATAACGTTTTGTGGATGGCTGAATGGATGGATGGGCCATGCGAAACCCTGGGGATTCTGATGAAGAACAGAAAAAAGCGCGAGAACACCATGAAATGCACATCTGACCGTTTTCGGAGCGATGGAGTGTGGGAATCGGCGCAAAATCGCCGTTCAGCGTTGAAAAAGAGCCTCTTATACACTTCAATCGTCAAAGTTTTCTGTGGTCCTCCCTAAAAATGAGAAAAAAGAGAGTGAACGCTTAAAAAAAAGATATTTGTTGAAAATGTAAATACCACAAAAGCAAAAAAATTGATTATCTATTCAATAATAACTATTTTATCACGAAATTAAAAATGATGAATGCGTTTTTTTTTTGGTAAACCTGTTCTGCGACTTAAAATTAGCAAACTGCAAAATATGTATAAATAGGAAGGACAGCGAACTACAATAGGAAGGACAGCGAACTACCACGAAAAAAGGCCTTTTTATAAGTTTTAGGCCAAAAAAATGTTAAAATTTGATCGCAAAGGAAAAAGGGTTGACAGGCAACTGAAAAAAAAAGAAAGAACTCTATATTCGTATCATTTGCAGTGAAACTGGCTTTTGCCGCAAAACTTTTGAAATCAGCCTTTGCTCTTGTGAACACTCCATCAAGGCCGATTATTCAGGCTGATCAAGAAAAAATAAATCAGGGGGTGTCTCGAACTGAACCACGACCAAACTGATCAGTAATCAATTAATAAAGTTCAAAAAGACTAAGCAGTTGAACAAGGTGGGGGAAATCCGGCAAGATGTTACAAACGGCGGCGCCGCCGACCTTCCTCTTGTCCATTGATCCCGCACACGAATCGGTCGCCGCTCTACTATATCATGTCCAGCCGCGAAAACCCATCCAACATCTTTATCTATGACTTGCGGCGCTGCGCATGTGCCGCATAAAACGCGGATTAATGGTCAAGGAAGGCCGGTCAAGACTCTTTCAAGTGATCTCTTCAGTGTTTTCCCACTTGGGCTTTTCTGGAGTTTTGGATTGTGATTTAAGTTATTCATCGTTAAAAAAACATGGTTTCATCAAAATTTTACAAAAAGCTTTCAGTTCGCCGATTAAAATATAATGGAGCATCTTAAAGAAGCATGAGCCATTTTATCAACGAATTCTCCTATTTTAAAAGTTTGATCATTATTCAAAGGTAAGTGTTAGGCAATAATAGATGCAAGTTGAAGGCGATCTAGAGAAGGGCAGAAAATGTCGACCACAGCTGGTGTTGTTCTTTTGGCTCGCAGCCAGGCGCATTAAGCCTTTGCCGAGGGTATCAGCACACAGAAGAGACCGCCCAGAAGCGGAAGCGAACCCAGACGTTGCAAATAAACAATAACCGAAAGATAAGGGCTTCTGTGTCCTTTCACAGAAGATTTTCTACTGGCTTTAAAATGAACTGCTACTATTTAAGAAAATTCTATACAAGTAAATGTGTTATGATAATGTTTTCTCGCCAAATCTGAAGGCGATCTTGATTACTAAAAAATAGGGTATGATCTGCAAGTTCTTTTTTTATAAAAAAATAATAGTTTTTTTAAATATTCTAATCAAAAAGCTTTTATTAGGAAAAAAACTTATTTAAAACAAAAAAAAAAAAAATAAAATAAAAATTTACGAAATTATCTATTACCGAGAAAAACGAGCAAAAAAAGGGAGTTGGGAAAAAAATCTTTTGCACTTTTGACGGGACGATTCAAGAAATTAAAATATTCTCTTAAATTATTCGAAAATGTACTTGAATATTTTCTACAGATTCAAATCTATATAAAACTCCTTAATGAAATTATAAAAATCTTAGCGAAAAAAATTACACTAAGCTTTCTAGAAGAAGCCAGGATCCTCCTCCCAGATTGATATATATATATATCTTTCTATCTCTGAAAAATGGGATGATGTAGCTAATCTGACAGAAGCTTGTTAATGAGGAGAGTTAACTCGAAACTGATCAAAAAAACTAGTAAAAACCCTTTTTATTGAAACTTTCAGATCATTGCAAATTTAATTAGAAAGAAAAACTACTTCCCTTTTTTCTTTGTCGTTAAATCCTATTAAAAAAAAAACGAAGATAAAACGACTTTGATCCATGAATACTTGAGCTTTCCGACCAATTGGTACCTGTCAACTAGTTCCTTATTACCTTTTGAAGTTTACCGCCACACGAACCGATAGGTGTTTCGATCATATTGGAATAAAAAGTCGAAGAAAAACAGCGATATCAAGTCGCGAAAAATGTCTAGCCGTTTTAAGACCTATTTTTGTGACTATAAAATCTTTGAACACTTGAAAATAAAAAATAACAGACGTTCAAAAAAGGAGACATACTAAACGCATCGCCTCACTGAAAATATATAGATTACTGTACTCTCTCTCTCTAGTTTTCTCACACCTTTTCGCACGAATTATTTAAATTCTGTATCAAATCGGCAAGAAATGAAATAAAAAAATTATTCCTGGAAAGCTTGAACAAAAATTAAGCTAATTTGTCAAGAGAATTTATAATTATCGAACATAATTTAATGGAGGTAGCTTTTAAAAAAGTCAATCGGCGTATGGTAATCGGTGGTCGTTTGTATGCGACCGGGTACTATCTCTATGGTACCCGGGTCAGAGGTCGATGCAAGTAGCTACCGGGTAGCTACCTGACATTCGCGATTTCTACCGGAAAGTATGGAATTGCTTCCCGGGTCTTTATTTTTTGTTTCAGCGTTAGCCAATAAGACCCTGGGAGACTTGAGAAAATTTAAAAAAAACACTGTTGCTAAATAAACGACCGATGTGCCAGCCAGTGGCAATCGCGAATTTCAGGTACCTACCCGGTAGCATCTAGATACCAACCAGGTCCAGGTACCGTAGATAGTACCCCGGTTGCATACAAATGACCATCGATTACCATTCGCCGATTGATTTGAGTTGCTGCCCGGTACATACTTGTATCTACCTTCCGATTCACCACTGTAGCTACTATAACAGGCGTTTCAAAACACCTTTGATCTGTTAATGAAAAAAAGATTAAATTTGGAAAAATTTTAGAGAAGAAATCCACGAATTCTTTACTTCTTTTTCCTACTGTAACTTTCCAGGAAAATAAAACGTTTGTCACAAATCTTTATCGTCGAACAGCCCTTTGCGGTTTTTTTCTTGCCCGCTTCGGCATTGATAAGAACGTTCCTAGGGTCAAAAATTTAAAGTCGTTAAATTTTTGGCTCTTTAAAAATGATAGGGCAGAATTTACTGTGACCCGAAAGTGTTCTTTCTTATCTTTTTCTTACTTCTTGTGATTTGGCCCTGTCCTTTCCATTTAATTTTAGAACCTAAACGTTCATATGTAAGATTCTGTCAATTATACCAAAAACAGAAAAAAACAAATATTGAAAAAGATGTCGTGAATTAATTATTTCTTTCGAATAGTTATCTTTTTTTCGAACTTCTTGAATAAAAAAATTTTTTTAATATTATTTTTAAAAAAATCGGAGTCGGTCTAAAAAAATATTTTTGGCAAAAGCAAACGTACCTGATACAAAAAGTCGGATAAACCTTGGAAACAGAGCTCAGGCCAACTAGCACATCATGAAAAATCTCTCGAAAATCTGAAGTTTTAATATTAAATTTTAATTATAATTAATTTTGAAAAAAATCAAAATAACACGCATGTTCAAGGCGGCCGGTCGTATTACGGTAATCAAGCTAGGTTTTTGAGTAATAAAAGGAAAACTTGTGTACTTTTTGTGACGTAACTTGTCTTGTAACCTCGAAAAATAGGTCCTTAACAAATTGCAAAAAAGAAAAAAAGATTTTAAAAATTTCCTGGCTTCGAAACTGACGGCGCAATATTGACCGGCCACCGGCCGCCGTAACACTGTCTTAAAGATGCGTGATAAAGACAGTTGCGCGTCAATTGATATGTTTAAAGTTTTAACATAAGCTCACGTACATTTCCCGCACAGTAATCCAAAAGAAAAAAACGGCCCACCCTGAAACTTTTTTTAAAAAAATTAAAATTTTTGATTCGATGAATCATATAATCAATGTAAACAAAAAACGACTGAATCATTGGGTTAAGAGACTCAGAAAACTGTCTTCATTTGTTCAATTTCTTTCTACCCTGTCAAAATTTTTGCGCTGGTTGATCAAAGTATGATCAAGCCGAACATCTCAGCGTATGCGTAAACAGACAGGACGTTTGATCAGCTTCCGACATCGGAAATAGGCTTATTGCCAGCGCTTCGATCGGAAGTGATGCGGTGCGGTAAATATTTAGCCTTCGTTCTCATTTTTGAGTTCGTAATTTTTTACTTTGAACAGTATGATTCATACTGAATCGTTCTCGGATATCGTTTTTTCCTGTTCATGGTGCATTCTTCTCCTCGTTTTCGAATCAATAAGATGTAACTAAGATTTTATAATCGCATCAACCAAAATTCAGCAAACAAAAGGCGCGACTGCTTGACATAGCCGGAAGTGAAAAAATCCTTCGACGGTCATAAGCTCCGCCCATTTTCCTTTGCTCGGAGTTTCGCGACTCTCAGTCGACCTCAGTGCGCAGCTCGATCATGGTCAACTCCAGGAAAGACTACATTTGCATTTCTGTCCTCTTCGCCGTCAACTTATTGAATTATGTGGATCGATACACTGTCGCCGGTTCGTTTTTATAGTTCCTGAAAATGGAAATTCGATTTTTCATATCGTTTTCATTCCTAAAGACTCTAAAGTTTTTCGTATTGGCCAAGAGACCGTCTGTGAAAGAAAGTCTTCCGTGTTTCAAAAATAAAAAAATTATGGAAAGTTTTTCCGATTCAGGTGTTCTGACGAAAGTTCAAGGATATTTCGTACCAGAAATCGACGATTCTGAAGCAGGACTTATTCAGACAGTCTTTCTAATCGCGTTTATGCTATTCTCTCCAGTATGTGGATATTTAGGCGACAGGTCACTAATAAAACGGATGAAAACCGTTTCTATCTGGAAAAAGTTCAGATTCAACCGAAAGTTGATCATGATGGTTGGTGTGTCCATTTGGCTTGGCGCCGTCTTGGCTTCCACTTTCGTTCCCAAAAACGTAAGTTACAATGGATAATTTTATGAATTTTATAGCTAAAATGAGCATTTTTAAAACTGTGTACTGTAACAAGTGTTGCTCGTTGAAAAGAACTAGTTGCTTCGCGAAATCTCGTTTTCCAGCACTTCTGGATGTTCCTCCTGTTCCGCGGCCTTGTCGGCATCGGCGAGGCCTCATACTCGAATCTGGCGCCGTCCATCATCTCCGACATGTTCAACGGCACTCGTAGAAGCCACGTCTTCATGTTGTTCTACTTTCGCCGTGCCGGTCGGAAGGTGGGAATTCGGCGATGTTTGCCTTGGAAGACCGATAAAAGTTAAAGGAAAAGTAAAATATCGTTTGATAAGATTCGAGTTTTGTCAAAAAAAGTTACCAAAAAGAAAGTATGAACCATGAAAAATGGCTATATTTTCACAACTCAGTTAGAAAAAAACTGCGAAAAGAGCTTTTTAACACCTTTTGGCAAAAAAAAGCTTAGGTGTATGAATTCCAGTTTTTGACTGAAACTAAGAACTCTGAACTTTTGCTTGTAATCCAGGCTTTTCAAACCTAGTCGAAGCTCGAAAACTTTATTGAATTCTATTGAAGCTCGAAAATTTCATTGAACTTGAGATTGTTTTTCGAGACTTGAGTTCTCCACAGCTGAGAAGTTTTGCAGGACCCTCATCTATTAGATAAACGAGTTTTTAGCCAATTCATTAGAAATGTCGATTTAAAAGTTGTAGAAAGGATCCTCTGATTTGCGAAATTTCTTCAGTGGTCTCGGCTTCATCGTCGGATCCAACGTGGCTTCTCTAACAGGCCAGTGGCAGTGGGGAGTCCGAGTGACGGCGTTGGCCGGAGTCGTCGTCCTCGCCCTCATGGTTTTCCTTGTCTTTGAACCGGAGCGCGGCGCTGCCGACCGTGTCGCCGGCACCACGACTATCGTCGAGAAAAGCGAAAACTACTGGTCGGACATCAAATCTCTGCTCAGGATGTGTGAAATAGGATTCAATTTAAAACCGAGACGAAGAGTTTCAGTCCAACTTTCATCTCTTGCACCTGGGGATATACGGCTCTGGTGTTTGTGGCTGGATCTTTGGCTTGGTGGGAGCCGACTGTGATCGAGCACTCGATCGCTTGGAGCAAGGGACTCAACGACACGGCCGACCTCGACTCCGCCACGTCTACCCAGTACGTTTCCTTCATTCTGAAAACCTCATCGAGCTCTATATAATAATAAAACTAGTTTCATAATCATTAATACAGCTGCTTTTTCTTTGTTTCTATCAAGTTTTCATTGTTCGGTGGTCTCAATAACTTCTTTTTTCAGGGTCGGCCTCATCTTCGGCATGATCTTGATGATAGCAGGTCTTTTTGGAGTCATCATCGGGACGATTGTCTCTGGGGTACTTTTTTTTAATTTCTAATCAATCAGTTTTCTTTTTTTCCAGTGGATCATCAAAGGCACCGGTCCGTTTCGAATCATCCAAACTGCACGGGCACAACCTCTGGTCTGCACATTTGGTTCTTTGATCGGCTCTCCTTTGCTTTTCTGCGTCTTTTTCTTCGGACATCGAGGCTTGTTGCTGATTTGGGTAGTCCTTTCATAGAAATAAATGTATATGTGGTCTTTTTCAGATCCTTCTCTTCTTTACCAATCTGTGTCTTTGCCTTAACTGGGGTCTTAACGTCGACATTGTAGCGGTGAGACTCTTCAGAAGATGCTTTTTTAAAGAAAAAATTTGCAGTCGGTAGTGTCGCCAGCACGTAGAAGCACGGCATTCGCTTACTTAACCTTGACTTCGCATCTTTTTGGTGATGCCACGGGTCCTTATATTATTGGAAAGGTCAGAATCGGTTTGAAATGACCTTTACCGGGTTACTAGAAAACCTGAAAAAAGGTCCAAGTTAGCCATATAATACTTTGAAAAGAGGAATGCGAAGGTTTCTAGTAGTAAATTAAGATTATAAATCGTGAGTTTGAGCCACCTAGATATTTTGTGAAATATTTCATCATTTTTCAGTTTTCTAGCATCGGTTTTGGAAAATGAACTAGAGTTTTACAGGTCTCAGATACGTTCCGAAAAGGCTCTGACTTGCCCAAGGACCAGTACCACTCGCTCATCAAAGCCAGCTACATCTGTGTGGCTCTCCTCATCGTCTCCGCCATTCTCTACTTCCTTTCCTCTTTGACCATTCTGCAAGACCAGCAAAAAGTTCAAGCAACAGCTTGGTAAGTTCATTCCTTTCTCCACCTTCGATATTTCCTTTTTAGGTATATCTCCTTTGGACTCTGTAACTAAGCCCATCAAAACCTCGACTGACAGCTTGGAGAAAGTTGGCCTAGACGAAATTACCAAGTTCTGAAGATTGAAAAACTAACCTTGAAACATACGGGTTATAAATTTTTTATTGTCCGGTATAACAAAACTAATAAATTAATTAACCATCAAATTATAATATTTTGCTATTTCTATCTGGACAACTGCAATACGCGCCGTCTGATCCAGGAGGTCCGATAATACCCGGAGAGCCTGAAGTTGAGTGTTGTCTTCTGAAAAAACTGATTCGTGAGCAAACCTGGCTCTCCAACTGATCCTTTTTGGCCTGGACGTCCTTCGGTTCCATGAATTCCAAACGATCCAGGCTTGCCCGGTGCTCCTGGTTTGCCAGGTTTTCCAGCAGCTCCCCGTGATCCTTGAGCTCCAGGAGCACCTGGCGCTCCAGGTGCTCCGACTTCTTGTACTGCTCCAGTGCCTGGAGTTCCCGGTGCTCCAGGAGCTCCTTTTTCGCCTTGATCTCCGGCGTCACCATCCTCTCCAGGAGGTCCAGGCAAGCCACGACGGCCGACAGTATGGTTCGATTTGCCAGGAAGACCTGGAGGCCCTTGAGGCCCAGCAACGCCGTCGCTTCCTCTCTCACCAGGTGGCCCAGCTGGACATGGGATGCAGCGCCGTTGTCGATGGTTATGGTAGAAAACTTCGTGGTCGAAACAGCGGAAAGTCGTGTCCTTTGATTCCTTGCATACCGGGTTTTCCTTGATCTCCCGGAGCTCCTGGCTCCCCTGTAATCTTGTTTTTGTTGTCACTCAAATCTTGAAACTCACCAGCCGGTCCGGGAGGACCCTTCGGACAAGGATTTTTCTTTGCACATGGACATTCCTTCTTCGCTTCTCGAGTTTTCCTGAGAGACATTTCTTTGACGATCATCACGTTCATCTCGTCCCAGGCTTCATTTGCAAATCTCTACAAAAACTTTTTCCCTGAAACGGTTCGGAAAACTAGCGTCGCTTACGTCAAACTCTTTGAAGTCGTCGATAAGATTACGATAGAAATGGTCGATGTCAATGACGACAGCAACGATAGTAACAAGGGAAGAGAAAATGAGGAAAAATGAAATAACTGTAGAGCAAATGGCTAGTTTAGACATTCTTTCCGAGCTTTTGGGGGAACCAGCGCTTTATATCCTCTTTCGGACATCTTCCCATGCTAATTATTTTCGGCGATCGCAATCAAATGTTATGATTCTCAAGAAATGGGAACAAAACGCAATTCAATTCAGTTTTAGAAAAACAGGTTATTGTTCTAATCCTACGTAATCATTCATTGCGCATCAGTTGGAACAGAAAAGAAAAAACCGAGGAGCTTTTTAAAAAGTTGTCCTGAAAACTGTATTTTAGAAATGCCAATTTTTCAAGCATTCGGAAAAACAGAGAAACTGTTGGAAAAAACCCGACGATTGTCTTTTCCCACGAGAGAATGTTTGCCAAAGCCCCGCAGCTGAAAGAAAACCGTTTTTCTTTTGCTTCTTGCTCTTCACTGTTTAGCTCATGAAGATTTTGCTGCCTTTGGCCGCTTTCTGCTTGATTCCTGTCGTCTTCTGCTCGCTTCACGATTCAGAAGCGTTGGAGGACTTGGCCGAATGGGGTTTGACTTTTTTCAGCGAGATAAATGTTTCTTTCAACCTTCAGATGAAAGTAGATTCAAAAAAAAACTGAATTGATTTTTATTTTTAGGTAAAAAAGCTCATCGATTGCAACGGCACTTCAATATAGAGCGTTCTCCTTCGAGCCAACACTATTGCGGCCATTCGACGTTAGTAGAACCTCTTACATAAGTACTTACTCAAGTAATTATACACTCAATTCACCCATATAATGCCACAATCACTCAAAGCTCTTTGTTCGCAAATCGTTTCGTTCCAAACACCTAATTTTATATAGGAAAATTAAAACTTTTTGGAAAAAGCTAGCTTTGAAACTTTTTTAGTTGACAAAATTTCCAGGTGCGATGACGACAACTTTTTTGTATATTATAACTGCTGTCGAACTTCGCCTCACAAGTGCTGCTGGTATTTGAGAATGTGGATGATGTTAGTTTTATTATTTTCCAAGAATAAAAGGCGTTAATGAACAATTTTCAGAGTTCTCATCGGAATCATTGGAGTGAAAATCGCTCTTTCTTGCTTCTTATGTGTATTTCGCAAAAATTTGTTGTTGAAATTTAGTAAATAAATATTCAAAAAAAGTTACAATCGAATAAAGTTTCACTGGTAAAAAAATTGCTATTAAAAAAATAGATAACCTGTTTAAGAAGTCTAAAAATTGGTAACATAACCGTTGAATTATTCTTTCTTTCATTTCTGTAGTTTTTTTGGAAGAAGTTCATATACAACGAATGACTTGAATCAAAATAAAAAAAGGAAAAAAACTGTTGATGAAAGGCTTTTTTTCACCTCTTCGGTTACGGTAAGAGCAGAACACCATACACAAGAGCGCCCGGGAAACCAAAAATTTTAAAAATGAAGCAATTGTTTTTATGCTTTTTTTTTTGTTTTTACAATCCATTTACATTTCCTTCTAATTGCCCGTGATTTTTAAATATCGAAATGTAACTTCTCAATTCAAAAAAATTTTTTGTAGGTTATCTACTTAGCTTTTATTACGCACTGAACAAACCAGTGAGCTTGAGAGGAAAAAACATTTTCAAACTACGTCACAATACTTTTCGACCCGACGATCACTTCCAAAAAAGAATCATCAATTTATCAGAACTCCTTAATCATCGATTTATCAGGATAAAGTGCCATACGAAATGGTGGATATTGACGAATTGACCAGAAAACATTTTTCGCAGAACATTCGACCTGGAAAGGTTTGTAAATTAACGTTGAAGTCTTTTTTTCATTTCTAACATTTTAGCGTGTATTGAACGCGAGTCACGCTGCTGCGATGAATGGTATAGAGGATTCTGACATTTCTTATGCGGTTTCCCCCTTTTTTTGAATAACCTTATCGAATTTGTTTAGTCTAACGAATCGTCTCGTTTTGACGATTCGTCGTATTGCGAGAGGAGAAGGAGCAAGATGAGTGCAGAGGAACGAGGAAAAGAAATGTTGGCTCTAATCCAGAAGAAAAAGAAGGAAGTCGCCGAGGTTTGTTCTGCATAGTTAAAATGAGATTCCGGCTGTTTTTCAGGACCATGAGAGGTTCGTTAAAGCTGGACTAGGAGCTAAAAATCTTCAAGAGTACTGCGAAAAGCTTGAAGCACTGAAAAAAGTTTGCCAGCTTTTCGAAGGGCGCTATTTTTTCGGTTCAGGGCAGAAAAGGAGCCGATTGTTCAACACCAACTTCTATGAACAACTCGCTAGCCCCTCTGAGAACCCTCAATGTTTCGGCCATCACTCAAATCAATGAAACATTTGAAAATAGAGTAAGAGACCAACTAGTGGAATCTTTCATGAGATTTGGCTCTTTCAGATCAACCTTCAAATGCCGGTAGTCACCGAAGCGAGTGAGGAAAATTCACCCGGGTCGAGAAATGACGTTTCGGCTGAGTTGAAGGTACTCTTTCAAGTTTAAAATTTCTGGCGAAAAAGAAAAGTTTTAATATTTCTGAGATTTTGTTATGGATGCAGTTATTAGCAAGTTCTAGGTGCGACCCAAAAAAACGTGCAAACCGTCAAGCCAGAAGGGCCTTTAAATAAGAAAGGAATTTCAGCTCCGCCTTTTACATCGGTAAAATTTGAAAAAAAAAAATTGAAGATTACATTTTTGTCCAGGATGTACCAACTACAAGTCGTGAAAAAGAAAACGAGGTTCATTTTGCGGTTCCGAGTTTGCCGCCACGTGCTTTGAGTCGACAGAAAACCAAAAACGAAGAACGAGCCTCGAGGGTTTATTTTTCACTTTATTTTTCTCTTCATGAACGTAGAAAAAGTGAATTCAAAAGAGTGTTCTCACCAAATATATTTTGATTCAGCTGAGTTTCTGAGATTTTCTGATCCTTAAATAAAGTTTAAAGTTATGGAAACTATCATACATTCTGTTCTCTTTTTATTTGGGCATTCATTTCAAAAAAATATATATATAAGTGATCGTTTAGAAGACTAGATAATGATCATCTTCGGGACTTATCAGTGTCATTAGAAACTAGACGTTTTTAGGCGGATTTTTAATCTGTTCTGTGAAAAATTTTATAACAGCTTGAAAAGGAAAAGACGATATTAGAGGTCTTTTCACTACCAAAAAGACTTCAATTTAAATGATCTCCAATCCCTCAAAACTTTCCATGAACATTTTTACTGACTTTTTTTGATATTTTCGAGAGTGATCAAGTTCAGAATTAGCGTGAAAAACTACAATAGTGATATTAGATTTGTTTAACATTTCACTTTGACACGAGGCCGTTTCTTGGAGATTTCTTCATTTGTCTTGTTTTTCCAGAACAACTCGTTGAACAGCAGCAAGCTGGTGGATTCGCTTTTTGGGAACAGTCTGTTTGAGTCGCCTGGCCAGCGCATGTTCACGCAGCCGGTGAAGAGAACCAAAGTCCTCGGCAAAACTCCCGTTCGAAACTCGAGGCCCAGCAATGGATCAGGTGACTCAAAATATTCAAGTCTTTTTTTAATCGAAAATCGAAACGCATGCCTCATAACCGTACCAAATAGCCTAGGAACATTTTTTAAATGAATAATGAAAGGGTCTTTCGTCTTCTTTTGCTGTCTACGAAGAAATAATTGGTTGATATTTTAGGAAGCTTTTTTTCGGATTTCATTGAAATTGATTTGGTTTCACGGCGTATAATTCATCTAATGCCATTCAACTGATGAAGAACGAGAAGAAGAAAGAGGCGAAGGCCCGTAAGACCATGCTTCCAACTTGATCAACACTTCCAGTTCGCCAAAGGCATTTGCTCGCTGTAGTTTTAAAAGCTCTTGTTAAACGCCTAGTCGATAAAATCTGAAAAAAAAAGAAATTGAATGATTGAACTAATTCGTTTTGAACTAACAACGACGAGTTCAGAAAAGGAGAAGACGATTGATCAGTCGGACATCTCGCAGAACAGTACTCTTTTCGAAGAGTCTTCGTACATTGACGCCGTCTGTGACATTTCGAATCCTATGTTCGTCATGCCGACAGAGGCAGAAAGGCGAAAAGAAAGCGGGAAAAAAGAGACGGAGAGTAAGAAGCCGGAGAATCACGAACGTTCGACGGGTATGACGCCTTCGAGGGATCTCATTTGTCCTGAAATCAAAACTCCAGTGGCTCTGACCATCAAAACGGTATGATTAACATATGATTAACAAAAATTAACAAAAATTAACCGAAACTATAAGTGAAGTTTCAGATTGATTTCTTCCTTTCTAATTCTTTTTTCATTTTGAAACTTCCGAAAGGGAAAAAGAGATGTAGGGCTAGACAGTTTTTAAAGCGATTCAACTTCATATAAAACTTTTTCAGATGGGAGGAGAATTTTTTTCTTATTGAAAATTTTATTTATAGTCATTGTTTTTTTCGTTCAAAAGTTTTTTTTTACCCTTCAGTTCATGTTGATTCAAAACAAAAATGATATCTAATGCATGACTTGAAAATTTATTATTTTGTTTCATCATTCAAGTCATTTTTCAGCCCAATAACCGACGATCTCACGCTTTTTCCCAAACTACGCCTTCCAATCAGCCTAATTATCTTCGACCGACTGTTTCTTCACTAAATCGAGCCTCAAACAAGAATTGCCCGACGCCTTGTGGTCGAGTGGAAGAAACTGTTCATGAGGAAGAGGAACATTTCGCTCCTGCACAAGGTTTCAATGAGAAAAATTTTATTAAGCTTATTGGATTAGAATATTCTGACAACAAAGCTTCCAATTGTTGCAAGAGAAACTTTTTAATGAATTTGAGAATTTTTTTACTAAAATTCACCTCTTGGATAAGGTCCCTTTAATGAAATCTCATGAAGGCCAAGTTTTTTTTTTTGCAGAAACTTCAAGAGTCGATAAAGATCACGCGACGACCTCTACGTTGAAATGCGATGACTTGGCTGTGCCAATAACGCCGCGCAATTCGTTTCAGGTGCATATTTTTGAGAACTTTCCAGATAACCTACTCAATATTTATGGATTTGAGACTTCAATTTCGTCAAAATATAGTTTTTATTTTCTAGGATTTGATGTATTTCAGTCATTTGATGATGATCAAGAGCGGTCGCGATGTGTTCAACCACAAGTAGAAGAGGAAGAAGTCTCGCGGGATAAGAGTATAGGCGAGGATCTGGAGCAGGCGACCCGACACCTTTCTATTGCTGAAGAAGATGAAGACTTCGGCGCAGACTTCGACGACATCGAAAATGACGATGAAGATGAGGAAGATGAGGAAGATGAGCCGATGGAGACTTCGGAGCCGACACGACGTCTGAACCGAGTGGTCGTTGGTTCGGTTTAGTTGAAGGAACAGTCTTATTTCCGACGATTCAGAAGACACTATGTTTTCTTTGGGAACTCCTGGACGTCATCCAGCTGAGCATCATCCTGTTATGGGAGACACGACGGCTGACGAGGATCAATTCTTTATCCAAAATGTTCATTCTTTGCGAAGCAACTACGATAATGGCGAAGGAATGAGGCTAATTCCAAGAAAATTGAGTATGGCGTAATCTTTTTCGTGACTTTTTCACATCGCAAGAAGTTTTAGTCAAGCCAAACGCGGAGGCCGAGGTTTCACAAGGCGTCCGACGATCTACGAGAACCCGTGTGAAACCACTGAGAACGTGGCTCGGCGAACAAGCAATTTATGTCGATTCACCAAGAGGTATGATACACGTTTTCTTTTTACTTTCGAGCGGTTTTTGTTTTTCTTTTACATTTTTTATTGCAAAACAATTGACGCCTCCTCACCTTTTTTTCAATCCTCTATTTCAGGAGGTAAAAGATTGGTCGGTGTTACGGAGGTCAACATTCGAGACAAGCGTTTCATGAAAACACTGACTGCGGATCCAAGACTCGCGACACAGCGAGAAATTGAGATGAAAGGTTCGTTAATGCCACGTGGGAAGAACCATGAAACTGGGAAACTCAACACGCAAGATGAACCGAGAAATGGCGGCGCGAGTCTGGCGATAAGGCATGGTACTCGCGGACGATATCGCCTGGCTCTTGTCGCAATCTAGCACGGCTCTCGCCGCAGTGTTGCTTTTGAAAAAAATTTTCCGATCGGTTAGAAGTCAATTAATGGCAACGGGGGCATCAAATCCAATTAAAAATTAGAGAACAAAGTTAGGAAAATTTAAGAAACCGAAAAGTTGCGATATTGCCGCCATATCGCTCTGATGTCGCGCCAGAAATTTGCTAGAGCGCCGCGAAATCTCTCGCCGAGATCTAGCGTCAATCTTGTCGCTTCATCGCGGTTTACCTTGCGTGAACGAGAAAAGAAAGAGTCAACATAGTTTAAAACAAGCAGATTAGGTTTTTCCTTCGATTGATTCATCCGTTTCAGCTCAAAAGAGGCGAGCTGCACAAGAACGCAAAGAGAAGAAGATCCGACGTCTTTTGGATAGCCAGAGGCGGGGCCGCAACCTTGATAAATCCCACCTTGACATTGTGACGAGCAGCGACGAGGAATAAACTTCAGTTTTAAAACCCTGGATCAATTTTTCTCTTCTTTCATTGTCAGAAAATATCATTAATTTTTCTCTCTAATATGGATGAAATTCGAAAAAAGCTTTTACATGAAATTAACTATCTTGTGAATAAAATTATTTTGCTTTTTTCCAAGTGTAATTCGAATTTTATGCTTTCATGTAGTATAAATATTTATGAAGTCAAAAACTGAAAGTTTTATTGATCGTGACTCTTGTTCTTACCGTAAATCAGGAATTCAAAAAGCTTAAAGCTAAAGATTTTGCTCTGATACAAGATAAAGATAACTTCAGGAAAAATAATTTCATAATTTCTTCACTATCAGCAATTTGAAGCACACCTAACGACACATTTTCGTTTGCAAAACATTGACAGAAAATTCAACAAGTTTTCGTTGTGAAAAAGGTTCAAAAGCAATTTGAATTCGCGCGTGTGAGTAATTCGTGGCGGGAACCCAGCAGGCGCCAAAGCGTTGTAACTGCACATCTAACCCCGTATTTTGAAATCCAATTGCGGACAGTCCACTCGCAGTATTTGACCCCTCCTTAATAATCAATGGCGTGTTCATCGGAGGAACGGAACATGCTTCAAAACGAAAAATCGTGTTCATCGGCGCGCCAAAGTTGCTGTAAAACAATACTAATTCTTGTTGGAGCAATTTTCTTGCATTTCGAGGCAATTTTCGTTTTGTCCGATGAACACGCCACAAGTTTTTTGATCGTATTATTGACTTGACCCCTATTCTAATATTCTAATTACCTATTACAGTTTAAAATGAGAGAAATCGTCCACGTCCAGGCCGGTCAGTGCGGTAACCAGATTGGATCGAAGGTTCGCTTTTAATTTATTTTTTTAATCTCTTTTTCGCTTCAGTCTTTTTCTAACCGAGGCTAAAGGCAGCAGTTTTTTTCTTAATGCATTTTATTATTCTTAAAATGTAGTCGGATGTTAAAACCATTTTTATCTGTCGAGAAACCATTTGAAAAAATTTCTAGACTAAATTTGGCTTTTTTTTTCGTCATTTACTTAATAATCATCGAAAAGAATTTTGTCAGGGGATGAATAATAAAAATGTTAACTTCATAGGTTGGGTTCGTTTTAGAAATTGATACCGTGTTCAAGTGATTCCACGAGATTCAAAATATCAGTTAGTGAGTGAAAAAGATGATAAATTTGATCATCTATCATAAATATAATTGAAACTTCATTACCGTTTTATTTTTTACTTTTATTGATTTTCTGATTAGTTTATGAGAGCTTTAAGTAAAAATTTTAGAAAGTGTTGTGACCCAGCTTTTTAGAGTTTCTAATGAGATAGAGATAGTTTCATAAAGCCGGATAAAAAATTTTCGCAAATTTAAAGGTATCTCTGGATCTACAAAACTAAATTATCTTTTCCACTATCTGAGGGATATTTTGAATTTCTTTGAATCCCATTGAACACGGCATGAGATTTATCTGTTTTTGGAAGTGTTTTTGTGCTTTCTGCATATCGGTTTAACATGGGGGTCATTCGAAATTTTTCAAAGGTGAATGGTAGACTCCGCTTTGCAACAGGCGAGATTAACTTTTTTGTAAAGAAAATTTCAGCATATTAACATTATTTTTTTTAGTTCTGGGAGGTCATCTCTGATGAGCATGGTATTGCTCCAGATGGAACCTTCAAAGGAGAACATGACCTACAACTCGAGCGTATCAACGTCTACTACAATGAGGCCAACAGTACTAATATTGTTAACTTACATTTCAAGATTTGTTCTTTTATAGATGGCAAATACGTTCCACGCGCAGTACTTGTCGATTTGGAGCCTGGCACTATGGATTCTGTTAGATCTGGTCCATATGGAACGCTCTTCAGACCAGACAACTTTGTTTTCGGTTAGATCTTAGTTTAATATTCTAGCTCTGAATTTTTTCAAGGACAAAGTGGAGCTGGTAATAACTGGGCGAAGGGACACTACACGGAAGGCGCCGAACTCGTTGACAACGTGCTCGACATCGTCCGGAAGGAGGCTGAAGGATGCGACTGCCTCCAAGGATTCCAGCTGACTCATTCTTTGGGAGGTGGAACAGGCTCTGGAATGGGAACGCTTTTGATCTCGAAGATTCGCGAGGAGTACCCCGATCGCATCATGTCCAGTTTCTCCGTAGTTCCCTCACCAAAAGTTAGTTTTTAATAACGGTCGAAATCACAAACGATTCAAATTGAGAATTGATTCGATTTTTAGGTCTCCGATACAGTTGTCGAGCCCTACAATGCGACTCTATCTGTCCACCAGCTCGTAGAGAACACGGATGAAACTTATTGTATTGATAACGAGGCCTTGTATGATATTTGCTACCGCACCCTCAAGCTTTCTAACCCAACTTACGGCGATCTCAATCATCTCGGTAGTTTTTTTTTTCATTCATTAACAATTTAATTCTTTTTTTTCAAGTTTCTCTCACTATGTCCGGTGTGACGACGTGTCTACGATTCCCTGGCCAGCTAAACGCTGATCTGCGCAAGCTTGCCGTCAACATGGTGCCGTTCCCACGTCTGCACTTCTTCATGCCCGGCTTTGCCCCTCTTTCGGCAAAAGGCACTGCTGCTTACCGTGCTCTCACCGTCGCTGAGCTTACGCAACAGATGTTCGACGCCAAGAACATGATGGCTGCTTGCGACCCAAGACACGGCCGTTACCTTACCGTCGCTGCCATGTTCCGCGGAAAGATGAGCATGAGGGTGCGTGACGAGTTTAATTTTTTAGAATTACTGAATTTGTTTATTTTTAGGAAGTTGATGAGCAGATGCTAAATGTGCAGAACAAGAACTCTTCGTACTTTGTTGAATGGATTCCAAACAATGTGAAGACCGCCGTTTGCGACATTCCACCAAAGGGTCTGAAGATGTCGGCTACTTTCGTTGGAAACTCCACCGCTATTCAAGAATTGTTCAAGAGAATCAGCGAGCAATTCACTGGTATCAGTTTTTTGTTGTTTCCATTTTCTTATCGAAAATTTTGTAGCAATGTTCCGCAGAAAAGCTTTCTTGCATTGGTACACTGGTGAAGGCATGGACGAGATGGAATTCACCGAAGCCGAAAGCAACATGAACGATCTTATCTCCGAGTATCAGCAATACCAAGAAGCTTCCGCCGACGACGAAGCTGGCCTCGATGGATACGAAGGCGAAACTGGCGAGGCTTACGAGGAGGAAACTCAATAATTTTATTTATTTTTAAATTATTTTTAACCGGCGTTTTTTTCACTGTTAAATGAATAAACGTTCTAACTATTTTTCAACTTCAGTTCCAAACGACTTTTGTGGAAGGTAACAAACGTAGATTTTATAAAGATTCGCCCATTCGTTTGGCAGTGAGCTTCATTTTGCATCATCACATCGCATTTAACCCATCGGCGTGTAACTCGATATTATGCAAAGACGCTTCATACCCAAAAAAAAAGGCAAATAGACCATTTTTGGGTAAGGATATCTCACTCAGGCACTGACACTAAGAATAACTGACGAGATAAATGCGAGGTCGGTGGCGGTACATTGACGAGCTCGCAAACATCTCGCTTTTTTCTAGGCGCGATCTCGCATTTCTCTCTGCGCGACCTCGCATTTTTCTTGGCGCCATCTCGCATTTATCTCGCATTTCGGAAATTTTCAAATTGCGAGAGAAATGCGAGCTCGCGCCCAGAAAAATGCGAGACAGGCGCGAGAAAAAAAGCGAGATGTTTGCGAGCTCGTCAATGTACCGCCAGTGTCTCGCGTTTATCTCGGCAGTTATTCTTAGTGGAGCGATCAAGCACCGGGGGGTCGTGGTTTTTCTGTTTTCCAGTAAAATGCAGATCTGAAATAAATTCTTAAATACTAACTAGTGCTCCTGCTAACTTTTTGAAGCGGGTCCGAGCGCTTTTGAAACAATTTCGAAAAATGATTTTCAAGTGAGCGTTAGTATTTTGAATTTTAGTGCGTTCCAATTGTTACGTATAAACTGGAGTAGCACAATAAGAAAAGATGAACAGACAGTAAAATGTGAAGTTTGTACTTTTAGTTAGTTTTAAAAGCTGAAACATTGAAAAGAACATGCTCATGCCCCCACTTCTGGCAACAAACAAGCATCTTCAGTGCCTGAGCACATTTTAAAATTGAAATCTAACTTTGCTTGTTTATTGCAAAGAAACATTTTATTCATTATTTTTCGGATTCCAAAAAGGAATGTACGATTGACACTTCGTAAAAAATTTCGTTTGATTTTTTCCATCTTTCTTGTTTAACTTCAAGTTGTTAAAAATTCATGGCAACTGACCAGAGTGAGCTGTTTGTCAAGCGAAACGCCAAATTGGGTTTATTGCCGTGTTCAAAGAAGTTTCGCGGAAATTAAAATTGTCATTGAACTTCCAAAAGTAGTTGACTTACTCATTTTCTGACAGTTAGCTCGAATTTTGCGGAATCAGTAAAAACCAAATATTTTTCCTTGATAGCAAGAAAGACTGACAAACTTCAAGAGAAGTTTTTATACGAAAAAGACCAAAGTTTTTTTGTACAAAATATGAGGAGTTTTTTCTCTGGTTTTTTTTTCAAACAAGATGGGAAAGTCGAGCTTTTTCCACATGAAAAAGTTTTTCTAATAAAAAAATGAATAGGGGTTCGAGATTATCCGTGGAAATAAGCAATAGAAATATACTTTACGATCAAAAGGATACAAGCCAAAAAGAATGAATGGTTGTTTAAAATCCGTACTTTGCGCGTCCCATCCTTTTCGTTTGCTTTTGCTGAGCCCATTGTTCCTGTAGCTGCTCCTCGCGCGAAACGGCCTGAAAAACCGATCACATACGTGAAGAAACAGCAAAAAAAAGAGTAAAAAAATTAACTTGTCATATTCAGTTATTTAATGAGAGAATATTGTTGTTGGATCCCGAGATTTTAAGTGAGCCCTTGAGAGGCATATAGCCGATAGCCGATTTACAGTTACCTTGGAAGGCAAAATTCCGTGGCCTGTCAGCTCTGCATAAACCAGGCATTCTCTTAATACATTTTCAGAATTTTTTTTTTCTGATGGCTCAAGCCAGCCGTAAATCAGCTATATCAGTGTCCCAGAAATACTTCACTCTTACGCCTGGTGTCTTCCTTCTGTCCGAGACCAGACAAAAATCTCCCAGAAGAAAAAAATGTTGAAATAAAAAGACACTCATTTTAAAAATATAGCGTGAAGTTCAGTTTTTCGAATTACTCCGTTCTGTGTATGCACAGATGATCGGAACTACAGTACCGTAACAAGCCGTTTTTTTTTTGCAAGGATTTGATGACTCGATTCAACTGACCAAATTGGCGAGGTATGTGATTTGATGCTTGCGTCGTGCAAGCTGATTGGTCATTCCTGGCGGCTGAGGCAGCGGCTCTTGCGTCGATTTCATGAACGCGTGGTGGGTCAAGTTCTTCAACACTGTCGCCTTGATGTCGCTGCCAAGAGCCTGAAGAAAATTGAACAGATTCGAAAATAGAGTTTGAGATATTGAATAAAACGGATGAAACGAATTATTTTTCGTTTCTTCTCCTTAAAAATATCTTATCAGATATTTTGAGTCGAAAGAAAAGCCCAAATATGTAAATTTCCTCCAAGTGTGAGCTAAAGTAACTTCTGCGAAATAAAGTGATCAAATATTGAATTGAATTAAATTATTGAAACTCACTTCAAAAAATCAAACTTGAAGGGAAATTACTATTTTTTATGGAATGAAAGCCAGTTTTCTAGTAATAATACTAGTGCCATTGAAAAGAAAAAAAAAACTGACGTCATCCACTTTGACGTCGACCAAATTCGCGGCCATATCGTTGTAAGACCTGTCTTCGCCAGGTCCAATGTCCCTGGCGTATTGCATGATGAGACGATGGGCTCCCTGCGAAATGCAGTAGTTTTAGTGACAAATTTTTTCATTAGCTTTCAAAAAAAAATTTTTTTAGCACGACTTATACGCATTTGTATCATTTTTGCTAGCGGTGAATGGATCAACTTCTTAAAGAGTTGAAAACTCTATAAAACTTTGAAGATACAACTCCATACTACAGAACATTTGAAAGAAAAAATGCATTTACTTTCATTTATGAGCGCTTGGATCGCGAATTCAGACGCAATATCGACACTTGAATTGCTTTTTGATAGTTTTCTAGTCCTCAAACCAGCTGTGAGTACATTATTGAATCGGAGAACAGGACTTCGAACATGGGACCTCGAAAACAGCTAGGGAGAGGCGAAAAGCGTACAGAAGAGACGCAAATTTATTGTTGTCTTTTCAGCCCACTGTATGGCTCTCAATGTTCTCCATATCTCTCTCTCTCTCTCTCTCTCTAAAAAATAGCCCTCAAAGGTTCGGTAGAACGAATTGTTTTCAGTAAGAGTACAACTAAAAGATACATTTTTTAAAAACAAAAACAAACTTAACTTATTCTCGTTTCGAATGTAGCTATAGACTATGACTCTATTTATTTTAAAGCTGGACGATGTACTCTTAATTTTGTATTTGAAGAAATTAATCGAAAGATATCACCTAAAATTGCTTCGGAACAGAGTAAATCAATAATACTTTACTTCCTACCAAATTAAAACCGTCCTAAAAAACTTAGAAGACATAAAGCACTGCAAAAATGATTTATAAGAGCATTGCTCCCACTCATTACTCCTATCGAAGCTATCAAAACTTTTAGAGCTGAGTTTTGTCTGCAAAAAAATTTGCGACCGGTCATGTAATGTGGAAAGGACTCTCGGACCTCATCAGAGATGACGCCGCCGCGGGGAACGTACTCCTCCTCAGGCATATCGACGTGGTTGTAGAGCTGGCTCGGGTGCAGCTCCTCCTGAGTAGGCCTGGAAGGTCCGACCAGATCCATCGAGCCGTTGATCGGCAAGGCCGGGATCTCAAATAACACATGTTTCTGAAGAAACGGTCCTTGATACCTCGATAGGTTGTTCAACTCGCGAAGGACCGGACGAAGATAAACCAAAAAAATCCGCGGGTTCATCATCGGAATCGTCAGACCCGGCTTGGACCAGACTGGGTACTGGCCTGCTTGTGATAGCCTGTTTCACCTGTGAAAATCCATATTTGAGGATAACACGCTGAGAAAATCTTGAAAAGCGAGAAAGTTGTTCAATAAAACCTCGATGATTGAAATGAAAGCGACGCTTCTTAACTTTTTTCAATACTGATCGTTTGACTGTTTGATTTGAATTTTTCTCGATTTTTAAAGAGAATTGAAACCTGTTTTCTGGCCACCGACAGAGGCTTCATAGAACTGGCGACACTGCCCAAGGCTCCGGCGACGTTGTTCTTGCCTTTTGGCGCCGGCAACATTGACAGAAAGCCCGTTGGCTTCGCAGCTGTGGTAGGACGTCGTGGCTGAAAAAGTTCCGGCTTTGAAAAATAAAAACTGCGAAACGAGAAAACGTTTGAATGTTCTTCGTGAAAGAAGCTCAGTTACTAGGGTAGCTAAGGTTTCTGTCTTGAGAGAAAATGGCACTGAAATAACAAAACCCACACTTCCTCACTTGATAACCTTGATATGAGAAAAAAAAATTCCGATAAAAAACCTATTTAAGAAAGTTTTGAAAATAAAAACTTTGGATCATTTATAGAAGTCTGAAAAATCAATCACACAATTCAAAAATTTTTTTTCTATTCCAGAAGCGAGAACAAGGTATTAATAACTTTAATTTCATGGATTAATGCTATGAAAAAGAATTTCGAACGCTAAATTATATAATGTATATTCTTATTTGCGAAAAAAGAGCACTGACTGGTTTTTCTTAACATGAATTTAGTTTAGAGAAATCAAGGACGTTTCACTGATTCAACGAAATATGAGTTAGACCAAACGGAAGACTTACCACATCATCATCACTGTCCGAATCCGCGTCTTTCATCAGATTTCCAAGCGCGCCAAACGCCGCAATAACCACTTTACCTGAAAAACTTGAATATTTATAAAACCGGAACTTTGGTTAAATTCCACGCATGTTTAAAGCAGTACTAGGATGGCCCTTCAATATGGCGCCGTCTGTTTCGGAGTCAGGAAATATTTGAAATATTTTCTCTTCCTTGGAAATTTTACAAAAACTATTTCTAGTGACAACTAGATGGCTTACGTTTGAAAAAAAAACAAAATTTTCCATTTAATATTCGGGAATCCTTTTCAAACTAACGTAATACGACCAATCGGCTTTTTTTTATTTATTCAATTAAGTCAAGCACAAAATTACAAATTGAATAGTAGAAAAACTTTGACAGACTTTATCCATTATTTGAATCGAACTAAATTATACTCGTAATGAGAAAAAGTTTCTAAATATCGAAATTTCAAAGAAAACCACGAAAATTCTATTCAGATATTACCGACCAAAAAAAAACTTTCAATTTTTCATGGAGATTTTTCTTTTCGTGCTAAAATTAAGAAATCTACTCATATTTTATTACACTACCTTTCTCTTTTACTGGCTTTCCGACGCCCGTCGAGACTTTTTCTATGCGAATTTTCTTTTCTTTACTTTCCTTCTTTGCCGCCTTTTTTTCCTTCTTGGCTGCTTTTTTAGCCTAAAATGGGCACACTTTGAAGAATAACCGTCGCAACGCAAAACCTTCTTTTCCAATTTCTTTTTCGCCTTTTCTGCCAGTTCAATTTCCCAAGCCTTTGGCTTGACCGATTCGTCAAGGGCGTCTTCTGACGTCATTTCAACATCGTTCGAATTGGAAGGTCCTGGCTTTTGTGAGTTCTGCAGTAAATCAGTTCAATTCAAAAAATAATTAAAATATTGAACCGAACTCTGTGAAAGTTAGAAAAAAAGAACAAAACCAAAGGCGAAGATGAATCTTCATTTTCGCTATCCGAGTCGCTTCCATAGTCGACAAGACCCATTTTCACTCAAAAATATTTTCTTAAGATTAAGATCCAAAAATAAACGAAATCTCATAAAGTACGGACATGTGAAATAATATTCAAATAGAGTTTTATTAAACTTTCCACGCCACGGATATGATTCACAGCGTCTAAAGCTTATTTTGAATGGCATTTACAGATATGAATGAATGTTTATTTCGCTCACAGACAGATCTGTGGCGTGGAGGAAGAGAACCATGAAAGTTATATTTGCCACCACTTCGATAAAGTTCCACTTTAATCTAAAAATATTTTAGGTCGAAATCGAAGAGAATCAAAAATAAAAGCAATCTATAAACGAGTTGAATCATTTTGTGAAATTTGCAGCTTCCTTATCAATCAATATTTATTGGTTGTTTTAGTCAGATGGTATCGACTAGGCGGTGAAAAAATTGCTCTTTTGAGCGGCACTAACACCGCCTTTGGCGAAAAAGAAGTCAAAACGTGTAGTCGATTGAATTGAAAGCATGGTCTTACGGTCCTTCTCCTCGCTCTTCCACAAGTAGATCCCTCAGTTTCGCGGGTACGGGCACGGCGGAGATGGTGGGGCTCGGGCACGGACACCGTGTACACTCTAGGGTAGCCTCGGCCGACTGAGAGAGCTACCACTTAAAGTGAAGAAAATACACGGAACATATTATAAAAAAATTATAAAAAAATATTTTTAACTTATAAAAAAATATTTTTAAATTAATTATAATATTATATAGAAAAAAAGAAAATCATAACTACGAAATTCTTCATTGAGAAAGTTTCTGTATTAGCTTTGTCTGATTTCGCTACACTTTATTAAAAACCATGCAGAAAATATGTTGGAAACGGAAACAAAGTAAACTAATAAAAAAGAAAGAAAACTTTTCGCAAAAATTTTTGATGGTACGACAAAATCTCAAGTCCGCAAATCTCGAGGACCGTAATCTTGTGTACGCAGATCTAAAGTCCCATAACCTTGGAAACCACGGCGTTTTTGCCGTGTTCAAAGTGATTCCGCGAAATTCAAAATAGCCGTCAGAGAAAGAGAAAGATAACTAAATTTTGGAGGGTCAGAGACCATTTTGCATTTCGCGGAAATTACTTTGAACAGGGCATTTAAAAAGGCTGGAGAGGGTGGCTAGTGGGCGCGGCTTAGCGCAACTGTCGCGCAGTTTTAGGAGACGTTTTTCCGCGTAGATTTACGTTCGCGTGTAAATGTTTTTGGCTGTTAAATTCTGTAAAACTGTTTCTTCCTGAGAATATCGTACGTGGAAATGTTCATCTCATGACGGGGAACGAGAAGAAACCCAAAAAATTTATGGGAACTTATGAAGAGTGAAAAATTAGCGATTTTTCGAAAAATCTGTTTTTTGCTCCAAAATCTTGAAAACTCGCTTTTTTCTGAAAAATTACTACGGTGAACTGTTGATCAAACAATGGAGAATAAGATAAAATCAAAGAAAGTTTTTCGAATAAAGATTGAAATAGAGAAATTAGAGCTTTTCTCGAAAAACCTGTTTTTCGTCATTAAATCACTAAAAAGTAGTCTTTTTTTGAAAATTTTTCACGGTGAACTATCAATCAAACGATGGAGAACAAGTTAAAAACACAAAACTAATTGCAATAAAAGGCTAAGATCCAAATTTTAGACGATTTGCGAAAACTGAAAACTTCGCGAAATCGGGAACAAGAAAAATCGTGTTCATCGAAAAATTTTCGTCTCAGTTATTAACAACTGTGGAGAAAAAATGGAGCAAAAAGATCTAAAAACAACGAAATTAAGTGAAAAAAAAGAAAAAGTGAATTGAAAAATTAATAATTATCTGATAAGAAGTGTACGCTGGAGCGAACTTGCTTCCTCCTACCGTACTCCGCCGCAGGCTTGTGCGTCAGGCCGGGCCGAACTTCAAAAATTTAAAATTTCATTTGAAAAAAATTTGCACCGAAATGTGACTTTTTACTTCTGAAATCATAGTTTTTTTGTTAAACTTTAAGTGAAAAAATGAGCAAAAAACATAATTTTTGTCGTAAAAAAACTTGATATTCGACTAGAAAAAAATACGCGATTCGGGCCGGGCGGGCCATTTTTTCTTGAGGCCAGCTAAGGCCGGGCCGGGCCGGGCTTACGAAACGGTCGGGGGGCCGGGAGGGTGACGGGCCGGCCCTCGCACAAGCCTGCTCCGCCGTTAGAACGTTTTCATCAGGGCACATTTTATCGCCTGCCAGTTTTTCTCTTCACGTCCACCCTTTTTAAAACGCCGTGAAACCAAAATCTTGGAGACCAAAATCTTGGAAACCACAATCTTGGAAAGCAAAAATTTTCCCTTTTAGTCTTCTTTATTGCACTTTATCTACTTATACCTTTTGTTTGGATCACCGAATACAATTTCTGAAAAAGTCTATTCGCAAAAGCGTTGATTTTTGCTTTCTAAGATTGTGGTTTCCAAGATTTTGGTCTCCAAGATTATGGGACTTTAGATCTGCGTACACAAGATTACGGTTCTCGAGATTTGCGGACTTGAGATTTTGTCGTACCATCAAATTTTTTTTTTCTTTATTCACTTCACGCAGAATTGCGGACTTGCTACGAACTGCGGACAGTACACCCAACACAAAATCCCAGCTGAAGCTAATTTTTAAAACCAAAATTTCGACTACTTAATCAGTTTAAGAGTTCAACTAAACGCGAAAAAAATGAATTAATCAGATTAGAACGAGCTGGTAAAAAAATTTTCTTTGAAAAATGTATGTTTTTCAACACTCTTTCTATGCATAGGGCGCGTCGTAGCGCAACAGGTTGTGTGCCTCTCTACGGTCCACAAGGTCACAAGTTCGATCCCCGCCCCGACCCAACCAAGGGGTTTAAGAAATGAAATACCCAGCCGTCACACACAAGGACGGATATGTCACTAGAGCCAGTCCGCTGATTATCCCTGATATCAGGATAGGGCCTCGGCTAATCGACTTGGGGCGCCGACGCCGCTCAAGCGGTACAAAGGCGTAGGAAGAAGAAGAAAACTCTTTCTATGCATAGCTGAGCTCAAAATAAAAATTATTAATGATCATACTTTTTCCTTCCCACTTTCCAAACTACTTACCTGCGACCACTATTTAAATTTCTTTAAAAAAAGCACACTATGAAAAAAAAATATTCAATACAGAATTTACAGATGAAATCAATAAAAAAGTCCGAGAATCTCTGTAATACAAAGCCTAGATGTTTTCAGCAACGATGAGTTCAACGGATTCAGCGCTGTTTTAGAACTTAATAATGCCATAAAAATATTTCAGAACTTAAGAATGTCATAAACAATCAATTTGAAAAAAAATTTGTAATTGACACCAGAAAAACTTCCAGAAATATTATACAATTGAGAGATCGAAAAAAAAAAATGTAAGAAGAGATGATAATTAAAAAAATCGTCGTTCAGGCAAAAAAATTGTCCTTTTTTTCTTTTTCCATCATTGACTCGGGACTGATAACGTTCTTCTGCGGAGCGCGGAGGATTCCTTCAAAATTTTTTTGAGAGTCATTTTAAAAATTTTTAAAAATGTTTTTTTAATTCGAAAGAATTTATCCTGCTAGCACAAAAAAAGAACAGAAGAGATTGAACATAAGAATTAAAAAAATTATAAATGAATATGCACCGTTTTTGTTACATCACAACGTTTCAGCTCAAGTTCATGCTCTTTCGAAAAAACTGTGTCAATTCCGATCGATTTATTGGAACTCTACCTTGCTCATAGATGCTTCTGCCAAGGGTGGCGCCACCGTATGGGGAGTAGCCGTAGAGACCGGTCCCAAAAGGTCCGCCTAATCCGCCTAGTCCGCCAAGACCTCCAAGTCCGAGGCCCATGCCGCTTCCCAAGCCTGAACGACTCATTTCAGACAGTTTTAGCCTTGATTTCTGAACAACTCACACGTTCCACAAGACATGCCGCACATCCGTCGCATCACCAACGGATTCGTCGCGCACTGGCCTGAAAAAGGACGGGTTTAGTGAATAGGGTAAAGATTGTCTTCAGAAGGACTAAAACAGCTAAAGAGAACATTCAATGATCTTTTTGTCCTTTCCAAGTGCTCACTTAAGCAACATCGAGAACTCACCAGTACTCGCCCAAACTGCGCACTGCGGACTCAGATCCATACACGACGACATTCCATAGCCGCCCATCATGAGAGGATTCATCATACTTCAAAAAAATCAAGGTATTTTTTTCTATTGCGTCTGCTCACCCTCCATATCCACCGTAGCCGTAAGGATTCATCATACCGTAACCACCATAGCCTGAATTCATCGAATTGCAGCCTGTAAGTGCAGTGCAAAAACACCATAGGTACAGTTCCTCATTGAGAGTGTGGATCAATTCTTTGAAAAGCCTTACCGTAACCACCGTAGCCCCCATAAAGACCACCGTACTGGGCACAGACCGGCACTGCTGCAAGGAGAGCTAAAAAGGAGTAATACTGAAATAAGACTGAAACATTTTTTCGTGGAGCTATTTAAAAAAAACTTCAGCAAAAGTTCTCGAAAAGACTATCTACGTAAAAACGAGATCAAATGAGAGAAAAGAGGAATGAAAGAATTATAAGAGCCTGGGTTGAACTCCGAAAAAAAACGGTATCTAAAATGACGGAAAAAAAAACGTAAGACCTGTACAATTTCAATTATTTAAGCAATAATTTCATCTTTTTTTTCACTGCCTCAATGGTAAAACTCAAAAGTAGAAAAACTCCAAATTGAAATAAACCAACCGCACAACAAGACGGAGTAAAACTGCATAGCAGATCTGCTTTTGAGTTCGAAAAAGTCCGATAAAACTGGCCGAAGCCTAGAAATATTCAGCCGCCCACAAAAAAGAGAAACCGGAGTTGTTGAGGGTGGTTTTTCCACTTTGAAATGACGAAATAAAGCGGATTTGTCCGCGTAACCATACTACACGAGGGATAAACGGTTTTATGATCAACACAATGCAACGGTCAGACAAAGTCCGGCGAGTCGATAACGTTTTGCAGCTGGTTGCAAGTCTGCAACACGAAACGGATAGCGTTAGGAGAGGATTAAAAATAGAAACGAAATTTTTTTTTATACGCTGCTGTGATGAGCTCGAAAATTGTCTAGGTAATTGTGAAAAAAATCTCTCAAAAATCGAAAAATTTCGATTTGATTGATGATTCCTTTCTTACAGTTTTTCTAGAAATTCTTTGAATTCAGATTCGGAAACAGTGTATAAAACTGATTT
This sequence comes from Caenorhabditis auriculariae, assembly GCA_904845305.1. NCBI lineage: Eukaryota > Metazoa > Nematoda > Chromadorea > Rhabditida > Rhabditidae > Caenorhabditis > Caenorhabditis auriculariae. The sequence goes on from CAJGYM010000078.1 coordinate 89,201, forward strand.
CATTCAGCATAAGCTCATTCAAAAACTCCGATACTTCTCAATAACCCAGTATCAAAAATCTTGGCTGCAAAATTTATTCAGAAGTTGAAAAAAGAAAAAAAAAATTTTTTTCCTTTTGTCGATTCCTTATTTTTTTAAAGCGCTTTTATTTTTGCCGTTTGAATTTCAGATACCGACTGAAGCTCGTATTATTTTCATTATTTTTTAACCTTTTGTTGATTTAAATAACACCCCCACCTTATTTTGTTCGCTTGCCGAAACAGGAGCCTCAAAGCCTGGATGCTGTGGACGTTCATTAAGAGGTGGAGCCTGGAAGTATAGGATCAAGATCGATAAAAAATTATCTGAGTTTTGCTTGAAAACCCACAAGATCCTGTCGAAAAGTTAGATTCAAAAAGAGAAATCAGGCTCTAAAAAAGTGCGAAATCGTTTAAAAAAACTGAATCAGAAAAAACTGCATCAGAGAAAAAAGCACAAAAAAAAAATTGTGATTGCAGCCTTGAGAAAAAGTGAGCTGATGTTGTGAAAGCAAATCGTTAGGCTGTCTAAATTTAAAATAATGTTTTCAAGGAAGTTGTAGATGGATTACTGGTAACGCAAACTCTTGGTAACGCAAATCGGACGCGCTTCGGATGATTTTGAGCTTCTCTAGTGAACATTTTTGAGAGAGCTGACGCCGCTGAAGGGATCATTGATTAAAGTCTCAAAAGGCGCGATTTTCTCAAAGTTTTGCTAGAGTGCACTTGCGAAAAAAAGCCATCGTTCTGATTAATCGGAGAGAAAATCGAGAGCACCTTGTAGCTATCTTGACTTTTCGAATTTTTCGATCTTGAACGTCTCTCGTTGTTGCTGCTCGGAGGCTTCTTTTCTGCCCCTCCTCGAGAAAATTTCCTGCGATTGTGCTGAATTTTGTTCCTTTCAGAGCCTTTTTCTGACGGGGGCTTCTTCAGTTCAGAGACATCTCTTAGTTGACTCGGCGACTGAAAGAAAATCGTGGTTTGGCGGAAAGAAAAAGAAAAACATAGGTTGGGACAATCAATCAATGTGAAATCAAGACATCATGAGATCTTTTTCACTAAACCTCAATTTTGACATCTAACAATTCAAAAAAAAAAAAACTGATAAAAAAACTTACAACTGAAGCTTCTGCTTTGCTATCGATTTGAACTGAAAAATAATTTTTTTTTGTTTCGCAAATGACAATCATATGTGAAATATGTTTAAAAAAAAATCAAAAGTAGAGCAATGTGGGAATTAAATGAAGATCCCTTTTTTCCCCCAAAAAAATCCCTTTTTTTTACTTCCATGAAATAAGTAGAAAAAAAGAGAACGGACCAGGCCGAGTCATTCTTCTGTTAACGCTCCCTTCATTCTGTTTGGACCCACACAGCCAAACAGATGCAAAAAAACTAGAAGTCGTGAAAAAAATACGAATGCGATAAAAGGTTGGTCCATCAGCCTCCGGAAGAACCTTTGTAGAAATGGCGAGAACTTCAGCGTTTATTTATTTTTAATATACTAATTAAATCTTCATTGGAAAAGTTGATTAGCAATAAGAGAAAAAATGAAGAGAAAGGCGACGAATTTGACGAACATCCTCATGAGCTCGACCAACTCCCGGCTTTTGTCGTTCTCCATGACGCGGACGTGGAACGTCGACAGCAGGACGTTCTGCGACGAGTAGCAGCTCAAAACTCGATTCTTGATATACTCGTTTTTGCTTTTTAAACTAAAGTAATTCAAGGCTCGATTGTGAAAACAAACCATTTATTTTATTGCTCCATTTTTTTTTTCAAAATAACTTGAAAGAGGAACCTTCGAAAACCTTGGAATTATGAAAAAGCGTATTAGAGAAACTATTTTCATATCGAAACAGTTAAGATATCAAAACCTTAAATGACCACTTGAGTAAAAACTCACTAGTACTGATCGTCGTCTTGCATGGTGACGGCGTCAAAAATCAGCCTCCAGTCGTCATCGAAATACGCTCTATCCTAAAAGAACTTTCAAGGGATTTTCCAAGTTCTCCTACCGAATACGTCTCTTTCAAGTTGCTCTGCTGCAGGAGGCCACGTTTCATCGAAAACCAGTGAACTCCGTGAGAAACGTCGTAGATTCGCTGGCAAGTCATTACGAGGGAATCGCCTGGAAATTGGCAGATTCTTTAAAAAAACAGAATTCTTAAAAAAATTGTTCATATATGGCATATGTAGATAACATTTTTCCGTAAATAAATAGGCCATGAAGTTTGAAACCAGAGATTTTACTTTCTAATTGTTGATTAAACTTTTAGCCCTCTATTAGTACCTTCAACGACGAGGATGACTTTGCGAGCGACCGGCGGCAAAATTCGCGGAAGAAGTTCTCCGAACAGGTACTCGCCGGCCGGCAGATAGTCCATGACGCGGAACTCGCCGAGCTCGTCGGGACTCTTGACTTCTCTTCCCACCGCCGCCTGCGTCTTGCAGTCTTCCTATAGTAACCTCCCTTCTCTTCCCTACTTTATAATCTCAAACCCAACAAGGCCGATGTTCAATGTGAACCACATCGTTACCCAGACTCTTGAGATGTTTCCTCAACTCGATCGGGACCAACGAGCTGGAGCAAGGTACCACGCCGAAAAGCAATATCCAAGAAGCCTCGGACGGCAGCAAGTTGGGCGGGACACTCGGCTGGAAGGCGTTTGCGGTCGCGTCACGGATTCAAACTACCTTCAGAAGACACTGTATATTTCGGGTTTCTTCTCCAGTCTCTTGAGAGCAGTAGCTGCAGGAGCTCCATTCCGAAGCCTGAACTGTTCGGCTTCATTTTTCCCCCAAATTATCACCTTTGTCTCATACTTGAGCTTCAGATCTCCGAACTCGCCGCTAGTCAGATCAACATCCTTCAGAATCGCGTTCGATCCCAGTTCTCCTTCTATCTCAAATTAAGAAAATTATATTTTCAAACGAAATCGAACATTTGTTCTTATCGATAGATTTTTAGGAATTACTTGGAATGAATCTGTCTTTTATCGAAACGTATCACAAGTTATATTACTTTGAAATTCTGCCTTTTTTCTGCTCATCGAAAAAAACGCACATGATTGAACTTTTTTTTGGTGATGACTTCCAGGAAATAGGTATTCGATACGACGTTCCGCAGATGACGGTTCGCGCATCGGAAATATCCCGTCTGATTGGCTGTTACTGACTTCAGAAGAAGCTCGTAGCGGTCGCCAAGGCCGAATTTCGCATCTTCTCGATTTAAAAACCTGAACAGATGGCTTCCAGATTGATCATTCACAAAACCACAGAAATCTCGCAAGGCTAAGAAAATGAAAGCTTCAAACTGAAACGACCTAACCGATTAATTTTATCCGAAACTTTTTCAGCCGAAGTCCGATGCATGCTGGACAGCTGCGAGAACCGCTTCCCGATCGGGGCAAACTCCCAGTCGAACTTCCATCTGACGTCAATTTAGAATAAATGTATTCAAAGGGGGGCAAACAAAAATTGATACTTCGAATCGAAAAAAATCAATTTGAAAAACTGAAAAATTCTTAACTTTTTCAAAGTTGAAAGTTATGGTTGGAGAATCTTTCGCTTTCTTTTTTTTCAAAATCAAATTTTCTGTTTCAAACTTCAAACAGCTCCCAACACCATTTGAGCTGCCTTAGCAACTTCAAAGTTCAGATACGTCTTTTAAAAAAACGGCTGCGAGGTAAATTTCCCTAACTTCATGGAAATCGGAAAGCAACCTGACATGATTTCAAACAAAAAACGACCAAAATTGAAATGGAAGAGATTTTTGAAACCTGTCTTTGTCCGGCATGGAGAAGGTTGACTTTAGTAGGCGCTGAAAAAAGTTTTCCAATAAGGAAATGTTTCGGAGGGAATACTTCTTTGAAGAAGTCGACAGCCGAACTGGCCATTCTGCCTATGGCACCGGCCGATGGCTTGTACGTCGTCTCGATTTCGATGCCATCTTCAGGTGAAACGCTGAAAAGGATAAAAAATGATGAAAAGATCAAACTCAGGTGTCTAAAGTCATTAAAGCCATCAAAAAGCTACATAAGTTGCCGCCAAGAAAGCAAGCCTACCATGTGAAGCACGGAAGAACCACGTCGGACCCTCTTGTCACCGTCATCACCTTCAAAAACAGGATAGTAGATGAACCAAAGTCTCAAATCGAACCTTGACATGGACTTCATTTCCCAATGTCTTTTCAGAGTCCAGAAGACATTTCCCGAACTGGTCGAACTCCTGGTCCAACAGCGACTTTGCGTTCTGAGAGTCAGTGAACATTAGAACATTCATTCAATTGCAAAAAATGTTGAAGAGACAAAAAAACGCATTACAGGGAAGCGAGTCTAACCATATTAACAAAATATTCCCAAGTAAAAAAAAACGCTTTGAAATAAAAGTAGCTATTAATTCTGTCTCGTTTCAGAATAGCACAATGGTCCAAGAATTGCAGAAAAAAAAATTTGAAATGGTACACTACATTTGTAGAAACGTGTATAAAAAGTCATAGAAATGCTTCACACAGGAGTCATTCTCAGGGGGTTTTGGCTTCTGTAGAACTTCTGCGCCTTTGAAAAACCCAGCAAGGATTTTCGAACAGACTATGAAATAAGATCGACATTCTCCGTACCACTGAAAAAATCAGAAAAAGTCCCAAAAAGATGTGATATAACATTCCCAGATGAGAATTTCAAAATGGAAGTCGGTATCCACGTGATTTTTTCCCGCGAGCGAAATCGCGTGAGAAGAAAGTTTCTTTTGAGAAGAACGTTTTAACGGTTATCGAGTCGAGGAACAATGGAAAGTATTGAAGCACAGGAAAAAAAACCACAAAACGATTGATGGGAAGGAAAAAGAAAAAGTTGGAATCAATATATATTTTTTCCTTGGTCGTTTCTTTTTTCTCTCAATATCTTTTGACTATAGTAGCTGGACATGAGTGAACTTTGAGCTAGATTTCACAAAAGGTAAGGTTTTTTTTTAGAAACATGACCTTAGGGCCACGACAAAAAACGAAAATATTTTCGCCGAGGACCTCATATTTTGATATCGAAAGGATTTCAACTCGAATAATACATTTTTTAACCGTTTTCTTCCATTCAAAACGCTACTTAAAAGCTTCCAAATTCTTAAGAGATCACCGAAGAAAGTGAAAAATGCCTGTCAACCACCGAAAAACAAAACGAGCCATTTTCCATATAATGCTTTGAACTTCTGAAAATGTTTTCTTTCCATAGCTTCTTAACTTTTTTGAAACTTAAGTATCTCATTACGTTCATCTCTCGAAGATCAAGGACGAAATAAAATAACATGCTCATTTTCAACTTTTTTTTTTGACTTGCTTACAAGTAGAAGCTACTCGAAATAGAGTACACTTGCGAAATCGATACAGAAGTATAAAAAAAAACGTTGACTCAACCATTTCAATGTATGGGAGAAAAATGTCGATAAAGTGGTTCGGGAAAACTTTTCGCAGCTTCGATCTTCAGCCTCAAGTTCATTGAAATTTCTCATCGAAAACAAATTCCAGATTTGTTTTTTTAACCTTTTTTGACAGTTCCGAAGTTATATTTTTTTACCCTATAAAGTAAACATTCTAAAAAAAAAAAGATGAAAATTTATTAACTCAAGATGCTGTAAACCTCTTGAACCTCACAGTGTCTCTCTAACAAAAAATTGTTTCCTTTTTGCTTTTCGAATTTTCCTAAAATGCCTTTACCTTGAAGGATCCTCCGGAATCACCCGTTTGACTCTACATGGAATTTGCCTAGAACTCACCGGAAATGACGGTCTCCTACAATCTCGACGTCTCTTCGGTCTCGTCGTTCAACTCCCTTCGATTGCTCTTCCGCTGGCGGGGCTCCATCTGGAAGTCAGTACTCGGCGAGCTCGCCATCTTTGCCGTCGCCTACGCCGTCGTCGCTCATGCCTATCACAATTACATGGTTCCGAACAACTTCGGAGCAAGGTGAACTTGTTCATTTTTTTTTTCTTCTAAATTAGCAATTTAATCTTTGTCATACTGTATTTGAAAAGCTTTTTAAAAACGTGATTTTAAAATGAAAAAGCATGATTTTTTTAGAAAAAGAGCTCTGAATTTTTCGCTTTTTTGGAATATTCGAATCTCCAATAGCTTTTTCATATGCAGTTTTTTCGTTCAAAATTTCAAAATCCAAAACTAAAAAAAGTATTTCTAGTCACTTCGAAGCATTTGCGCACCAATGTGGACAGCTGATGAACACGATTCCTTTGACGTTCATGCTCGCATTTTTCGTCTCCATAATCGTCGAACGGTGGAGGACCACTTTCAACAACATGGGATGGAGCGAGAAGTTTTTCTTCAACTAATCAAAAATCGATGCATTGATCATTTGAGTGTTGCTCTGTTGACAAACACGACGATCGTGAATGATTCGGCCGACGCGGCCATCATGAGAAGATCCATCGTCCGCTACATCGTCCTGGCCCAGGTTGGCCGAGAGGAAGACTTTCCGAACATCTTTCAGATTCTCACGTTTCGCGACGTCTCAATGAGGGTCCGACGTCGCTTTCCCAACTTAGATTCCATCACAAAGGCTGGTGGGCTTTCCTCTTCCGAGTTGTCGCTTAAGGGATCCCTTCAAGGATTTCTGACTCTTTCCGAAGCTGAGCACCTCACCGAGATCGAGCTCGTCTACAACAAATACTGGGTTCCCATAAACTGGGCCATGAACATTGCCCAAAGAGCTCTACGTAAAGGATACATCAACGCGCCGCCGACCTTGAACATTCTTCTGACGGTATGGCGAAAACAGTATCTCTTTCAAATCTTGCTTTGGAAAAATGCTTGGAAGAAAGACAGGAAAAGCTTTTTGGAAAAAAAAACTTTTTATAAAGTGAGACTTCGATTGATAAATTGAAACACAAGATATAAAAAACTTTTTGTTTTTTTCTTCCCAGGAAATCAAGTCTTTCCGAACAAATTTGGCAACTGTCTGCAACTTCGACTGGGTCCCCGTACCTATTGCCTATCCACAGGTTCGCCTATTATCTGAAAATACTCAGAAGATTATAAATTATATTTTATAATCATTCTCAATTCCAGGTCGTTTTTCTCGCTGTTCGGGTCTATTTCCTTCTATGTCTTATCACCCGCCAATACTTCCCACCCAAAGGAGTTGAGAAATTTTGGTTTTTAAGAGCTAACAAGTAGTTAAGGGCCAAATTTGAAAAATGGTAACTTTTAGGATTCCGTAGAAATCGCTTCAATGATCGCATTGCCAATGATGACAATGTTTGAATACATATTTCTGGTCGGCTGGATGAAAGTGAGACGTGATGCGTGTCGCGGCGCGTTCCAGTCGAAGTAAAAAATGTTGATTTAGGTAGCCGAGTCACTTCTGAATCCACTGGGAGAAGACGATGACGACTTCGAGTTGAATTTTCTAATCGATAAGAACATTTTTGTGAGTTTGGGAGTATTCAGACTAAATATGGACTTACAAAATTAAAGCAAAAAGTTCATCCATGTCTCAAAAATTTAACAGAGAAAAGTCCAAAACTCAGACAGGAATGGCGATTGTTGCCGAGCACGACGTCGTTCCTCTGCTTTCAAAAGACCGCTTCTCCGACCCCAATTTCCAGCCTTACTACTCTGTAGAGAGTCAAAAGTTTGTGTCTTCCACTTTGAAGATGCGTTATCAATAGATTATTATTTCAGAAGCCGGGTCATGGGCGCTCTTATCGGCTCTGTATCAAACGTTACGTAGGAAAAATAAAAGATGAAATTATTACGACACAATTATTTTTGCAGACTTGCTGAAGGAAGTTTGGACGTTCCCATGGTTCCAGTAAGTCCGAGAAGGTCTATCGGAGATATTCCTAGTCAGTTTTCAACGTTTTTAAATTGAAAGAAGTCATCAAATTTATTGTTTAAACAATCGCCAGAAAGTTGTTCGTTCGTTAGTTCCAACTTCGTTGTGAGCTGTTCTTTATGAAAGCAAAAGGATCTCTTTGCAGGCTCGGAGAGACCACGAATCATGACGCCTCGTCTTCGGACGACGGCTTCCTCGCTGCGAGTCCCCTTCACTGGCATCATCCCCATTGACCGGTAATCCTCCATTACCGTCCAGACGCCGTTCCAACTTCAGGCCATCTTCCTGCCGAGGTCGAGGTCGGTCGAAGTCGGAGAATCTGACGGAAGAGCAGCTGGGAAACGTCGGCGGCGGCACTTCGAATCCGGTGTTCGTCAAGGACGACGAGTCTGAAGATCAGCGACTACACAAGCCCATTCGGTTCACGTCTTCTTTATCGAAGGTCGAAGAAACCGATTATGACGACTATCCTTTGGAGACGAGTCCAGCAGCTCCTCGAATTGTGAGTTATAGCAAGTTAGAGCCTTTTTTGGATTTCAAGAAAATATCAAGCTGCAATGGGCGGGGCCTTGAAAGAAACTCAATAGTCGTACATGGTGAAAATGTGTGAAACTTATTTCTACTTTCAAAAAACATAGCTGCTGAATTTCAAGCAAAAACAAGTCAGTAAACTCATTGTAGTTTCAGTTTTAGAAAAGGAGTTGTTCTCATACACAATATAAACAAAAGCCGAAAATATTAGAAATAGTGCTCCTTGAGGACATCTAAAAGTGACGAAACTTTAAAAAAAAAAAGAGAACGGCCATCTTCCTGCCGAGGTCGAGTATATAAATCTGCGAAAATCTCGGAATAATTTTTCAGACGCGCCGTCATGCATTCGAAAAGCATGACGAGGAGACGGCTCGTCTTTGAACTTTTTTCTTATAATTTATACTTTTTAATTTGTTGCGTATTCTTGTTTGGTTTCTACTGAAATAAATTCATTATTTCAAAACCCAAGTGCACTCAGTCTTCACTTGGAAAAAGACTTCAAAGTTTTGTTTTACAAGAGTTTTACACTGTTCTTTACACTAAGCTTCCAGAGACCAAAATTTTATAACGAAGCTTTCTTCAACATATTTTCAACTTCAACTTCAACATTTCTTCAACATTCTTCAACATTCAACATTTCTTCAACATTGAAATTTCGGAAATTGACTGACGTCGTTACCCACATAAAACAACTACTCTGAATCTTTCCAAGTTTAAAACTGGATTTATTATACATTCTTGATTTCGACGTCTAAGCTCTAAAAAGAAGCTTCACTCAGATTAAGAGCCTTTGCAAATAAATTATGAATGAAGCAGACTTCCCCGAGATAAAATCTTTGAAATGAAAAGTTCGACGCACCCGATTTCCACATTGTACACTACACATGTACACGTCCAGGAACAACAATATGGTCGTAAAGGCAGAATCGGAGCTACCGTAATCCGCGGGTTGCAGCCGACGCGATGATGGATGGCTCGGCCCCAGTTGCGGTCTCTTCAAAGAGGCAGCACTCCGATCAGACGAGTTAATAAGGAGTCGCCGAATCATCCCCGCTGACGTCTGTCTGATTTATGATTGCATGTTTCCTGCCATATCAAAATGCATATCACCCTGCGGCGACCATCGATACTCCGTTTGTTTTGAAACCTAGCTCTTGTTCAAAGCTTTTGATGAATCGCAAGAAACAAAAGGTCAATTAATTAATCTGCAAAAATCTCGCCCAATCGTTCGAGGAAAATGATTTGCCAATCAAGTTTTTACGAAAAATCATATTTGCGAAAATATTTGGCGGCTGGGTTTTCTGACGAAAATGTAGTTGAACTATTTATGAAACTCGGCTGAAGTCTACTTCAGGGCTAACTTATTGAATACTTTTGCAGTTTTAATAAAACTTTATAGATATTCGAAAAAAAGTTACCTTCAGAACATTTGGGGCCTCGGCAGTACAATGAAAATGTGTCAATCAACAGCTGTCCGGAATTTTTTCGTGTTCCTTTGCTGGAAATCTCTAGAAACTTATCAACTTGTTGAAACTTTTTATGATAAGAAACTTCACCTGAATATATGATTCCAACAATAAAAATTGTTTTCTAATAGCTTTTAATTTTGAAACATCTGTGCTTTCTCGAAAAGTTTCTCCCGAAATACGATAGTTTTAAAACTTGGAGGAAAAGTTTCAATTTCAAAAAAATTACAAAACAACATTTTTGAAATTTGTTCTGGTGAAAAATCAACCATTTTTCAAGATATTTCTTCTCATTATAAATCTGAGAAAACCAACATAAAAATTGATGGGAAATGGAAAAACAAAACAAGTTGAAATGAAACCGTTCATTCATTCATTATACACATTATCATATAAATCCTCTGTAAAACGAAGTCAAAAAAAGAAACACAACGAAGAAGGAATCACAGTCGGGACAGAGTGTGGCAGAACTCAAAGAGAAGTTTTGAGAAAATTTTAGAGTATATAATACCATTTGCTTAAAAATCAACTCTACAAGAAGTGAACTTTTTTGAGGTCGGTATGGAACAAAAAAAAAGATTGAAAAGAAAAAAAAACAAAATGTGAAATAAGTAGAAGTTAGAGTTGCGTGGGAAAAGTTGAGGAACCCGTATTTGATAAGAAAATCCCGCGGATATTGACAAACAGTTTGAGACAAAGAAAGAAAATCAATAAATACCCGTGATAAACCGAAGAATTACTGATGTTAGGATTGTTACAATCTCGAGAATTATTACATAATATTGTAAAAATTGAACCGTCGGGAAAAGTTAGTCGAGCCTCAAGAGTAAAACAACGGCAAACGTGAGCAATACTGACGAAAGTGACCGAAGTGAACTTGACGCGTACAGCGATTCAACTGTAAAATCAATTGTTGGCTGAAGCCGACTAGTTGAATGGGATAATTTATTTGATTTTTTATTCTCAACTCGTCCTGAGGATGACTAATTTTCGGTTTCTGTGAGATCAGTTTCTTTTGGGAGTTTTTTGCTTTCATCTTTCCAAGGCTTTCCTTTCGGAACGTTCTATCTTTCAATAAATTAATGGGTAGGCGCTACATTATTTCTAAAAATAGAGAAAGATTTATTTAGTTTTTTTTTCTGTTAATGTCCATTTTTTTTCGCTCTTTAGATAGACTCAGGTAATAATAACATTCAGAACAAAATAGGGCAAAGAAAAAATAACTTTTCGCGGATAAATTTATAATATTTGTTTTTTGGAACGAACCTTCACCAATATCATGAATGATAAAGTGGAATTGATTGCCGTCTGGCGTCGCCTCGTACTCCGAGTTTTTCTCGCCACCGGCTTCGGGACCTGCACCCAGAGTGACTCTCTGCGCTCGGGTAGGCTCTCTCCAGCCGTTCTCCATCGGCAGCACCTTCTCGTAGAAGTTGCTGAAGAGAGCGTGCTCGTTGGAGTCCGAATCCGACTCGAGCTTCGCCGCCGACGCCGTCGGTCGGTAAGGCCGGAAGGGAACCAGAGGAGGCGCCGTTGCCGGTTCTTCTGTAGTCGTCGTCGAGGTGGAGCTCGTCTTGTGATGATGGTGTCGACGTGAGTGACCTGGGAACATGAATACTTTCGTTTGGAAATGAGAAGGCCTAAAAAAAAATCGACGTAAATCTAGTTTGAAATTTTTTTCGATAAATCTAAAATTTCTAACTCAAATTTTCTTGGTGAAAAATCCACCTGCAATGTCTCCATTCTTATCCGTCACGTGTATGACCATTTTCAAGTTGTGGCTGGCGCAGAGACCTCCTTGCTCGTTGTACAGACCGTTTTCTGGTCCCGTCGATGTGGCTAAAAATGAGCAGATGTATCCCAAAAATTATTAAAATGAATCAGAACGACCTGATTGCGCCAAAAATGCAATCCGATAACTTCTCAAAATTTTTTTATTCCCTAAATTTATTTTTCTTTTCTTAATTTTTCGTAAATTTAATATTTCTACTAAGATTTTTTTCGTATCAAATTCAGATAGAAGAACTCCAACAACTAGAAAAGCCACCGTTCCAAAAGATCCCTAGCAAAGTTTGTTTTTTAGTCGGAACCCTATTTTCAGCCTCCAAAACCTGTATTCCATTCAAGAGGAACATCACAGGCTCCCTGGTAACTCCCATAAAAATTGTGAAAAACGGCCTCAAACCAACGAAAATGTCCCAATTCCAAGGTGAAAAATGGATGGCAATTAGGTTTTTCACAAGAGCGAAAAAAAAGTACGCACAAATGAAATAGTAAGTGGTGCCGGTACGGTAGGTGAGGCCGGACGGATTGGGGCTCAGGACGCGGAATGCCACCTGCAAATGAAAAACGACAGGTAAAATTATTCAAAGTGCGGTCCGCCACACTAATTGTCAACTGTGCGGTAGAATTTATCGCTGTGGATGCTCTATTTTTCTGGGATCTATTGAGTGTCCTACTTTTTCAGATAATTATTAATTTCGAAAGACAAATGGTAAATATCTAATTTCGGTTGTAACTTCTGAAAATTCGGATGTACTTTTTTCCAGAGACTCAGAAAATTCAAACATATACTCAAACTTAAATATTTTTTTCAATAAAAATTTTCTATCGAAGATACCATTTTATTGATTCGGAACGTTCCCTAATAGTTCAAAGATTCTAACGTCTCTATAAAAGCACATGGAAAATTCAATTGGAGTGAGCATACGCCAAAGGAAAAATTCGAACGGAAAAACATGATATCACGCCTCAAGCCAGTGGTGAATACACTATTCTTCGCTGCTCACCTTGATCTTGTCCCTGCCGTAGGGCGTCGTGCAGCGGCCCAACTCCTTGGCCGTCGACCTCTTCTGACAAGTCTCGTACTCCTCCTCAGTGACGCGGTAGATGATCGCCTGTTCCGTGGCGTCAACTGGAACGTCGTCGTCGAACGTCGGGCACAGGATGTCCAGTGTGTCGCCGATCGCCGCGTACCGTTCAACTCTGAAATTGTTCCTTGAAAAAATCTTGAAAATTTGAAAGTAATCAGGTAATAATCACAGTAATCAAACAATTTTTTTCAAGATGCTTCAGTTTACAGTTTTATTAGTCGGCCACCCGTGAATAAAAAAAACATTTCCCATTTAAAAAAAAAACATTCCCGTTCAAAAAAATTGTATACCCGAAGTTAATTTTTGCTAAAAGTAGCCAAAAAAGCTCCAAACCACACAAAAAGGTCCAACAAAAGGGCCAAAAACATCCTGGTTCATTCATTCTTTTCATTCGTTCTTTTTTTTGATCCATTCATCTATTCAAAAAAGAGGAACTGTCACGCCGATATGTCAGATGTGCTCCTTGTCTGTCCGACGAGAGGGAAGCACAAAGGGACGAAAAACGGATGAATAATTCAAAAAGGTCCGTGCATACAGTAACACGCATGTTGATCCCTTCTTGACAATAGTCGTTCCATTTTGGGGCTAGCTCGATTTCGTTCATTCATTTCAGCGACCCGCCAAAACGCGAAATGAGCGAAAATGGGCCGTCGTCGTCGGCAAAACCATTTGCGAACCCACGATAATGTGTTCCTCTGCCATGCCGACAGCCGCATTGTGAAGATCCACGTATACATTGCCACCAACACCGAGGTGTCATTGAATATTGCCCTTTTTCGGCTGAGTGATGAACGATATGACTTTTTTTTATGAAGATGCAATAGTTCGAATTGAAGTCAAAGTTTTTTTGATTTTTAACCCTCAAACTCGAATCAAATTAATTTGGCAGATCAAGATTGACGCGATACGATACGCAGGGCATCTGGCCAGAAATATATATTGGTATCCAAGTTGACGTAACCGTTACAGTTTCGCTTCCGGTTGACTGCACAATGCTGGGCGACGCGCATGCCCAAATAATCGAGGAAAAATAGAAATAAAAAAATGAGGCGACAAAGACGCTCAACGGCTAATTTTAAAGCTTTCTTTTTTCTAAATTTGTTTTTTTACGCCTTCTTGCTGTTTCGCCCAAAAAAAAAAAAAAAATTCAGTTTTTTTATTAGCCTAATTATTGATTTTAAAAAAACCAATTCATTGAGCCTTTTTTTCAAAACTTTTTTGTCCGAATTTTCTCAGTTTTGTTGTGGCATCTATTTAAGACAACCAAAAAAGGATAAAAAATAAGGCGCCGGTTGACCGACGCAGCTGATCCCTTGCACCTGGGTTGCGTCACCCCGAAATCTGCACTGAATTGGCCTGGAATCTCTTCGATTTTCGGCTTTGACGTCGCTCAAAAACAGGAAAACGTCCGTCTTCATTGGGGCTTTTCGATAATTGAATTTCGTGAGCAGAAGTGGTCAAGTACTCTCATTTAGATGGCTAATTGTCGACGAATGTTGCGCGCCACGGCAAATCGTCACAACAATTTGAGTGTGCTTAATTCATTGACCAAGTTTTGGGATGAGACGATTTCGCTTCGTTATCACACGAAGAAGCTCAACGGGAAAATAAAGTGTTAGACTCTCTTCGAGGTCAAAAGTTTAAATTTAATGTTCAAGGGAATCAAAAAAGTTTTTAGTTCAATAGCTTGATCTAAATTCGAATTTTCAGGTTTTCTTCTGAAAATTTAAACAAATAACTGCAGAAAAATAAAATTTATCGACCTTTGAAAAAAATTAATTCATGTAGCGGATGTCCTCGGAAATTGCATAGAAATCATAGTTTCTCTATTTCTGTTCCCAAAATCAGTTTTTATAAATAATATGTTGTTTCTCCTCTTCCTGACATCTATTCAAAAATATACAGTACTCATGTTTCAGAAGTGCGATCGGTTTATGACACTCGGAAATTGTTCGGCGGGAAATGTGTTGCGCCACACAAACACAGCCGTTTTGACAAAGTGTTGCCGAACAAGGAGAGGAAAGATTTGGATGGATTCAGTGAGAGAGAAGTAGATAGTTGACCGCCGGGGATGAGAAAGGAAGGATACGCGAGGTTAAGTGCAACCCCTTGATCCGTGCCGCTCCCTCAGCCGCCACCGCTCAACTAAAACCGCAAGAACAACCGACTGCTGCGTCCGTTTGGACAGTTATGTCATAAACATGTCTGTCGGATCAAGGATCCGCAGGCCAACAGGTGCCGTTTCATCTGTTTTTTGCGAGCAACTTGTCATTCTCCAGCAACCTTGCTTTGTATCAAACAGAATTTCTCTACAGCTTGGATCTCAGTTATCAAGTAGTAGGATTTGTGGTACGGCCCAGAAGTAAAAAAGACCCAAAATGGCTTCGAACTAAGACCTTTTTTTGATTTCAAAAAGAAAAAAAAATTCTCTTGGCAAAATATTTTAAACAAGAAAAGCGTTCGGAAACTTTGGTCAATCTAGCTCCTCAGATGCTTTAAAACCTACAAGGGCTCAGAGTGACCAGACTCAATCAAGCTCTTCAGCCGGTCTTCATACTGTTTCTGAATTTGACAGGGCCCTTCAAATTCCACACTTTTCAGCTGTCGTCTTCGGAATTCAAGTCGGATGTCAAGAAGGCCACCCACTGGCACCAAGAACAAGGGACAGGAAGTCGACAGTCTCGGCCTTGACAGAACAGACGAACAGACGCCACCTGGTCTCGTATGGCAGGGCCGCTGCGTTGAGTAACTTGTGCTCGGCACCTGCGCCCATTTACGAAATTCCAGGTATCACATTCGGAATGCGATGGCAGGACTAATTGTGCTCACCTGTTGGACCACATCATATTTCTCCAGTTCTTTTTTGCTAGCGCAGACTAACGGAAGAAGAGCGGAGTCAAATGGAACATCCTATTAAGAGCAAGAAGCCTAATACTTGACGAAGAAGCTAAGCATCCGTGGATTCTATGCTACTGACTATGAACCGCAAAAGCAATACGTTTAAAAATCCGAAAGATGTTTGATATCTTGTGTCTCGCTAACCGTGGAGATACTTTCAAGGTAAAAAGTCTAAAAAAAACTTCTCCAAGACTATAGTGATTTTTTTTTCTTGATTAGGACTTCATCAAAAATGTTTAACTTCTTACAGAAAAATAACCACCATTTATCAAAACAAGAAGCGCCATTTTTGGAGTGTCTCTTCGTGTAAGCGGTGCACTCCTTCACCTTTTAGGGAGGCTCTCAGCCGAAGAACATCCACCTAATCTGCTCCCAAACATCGTAGCAACACAAACACAACAACTGTAATGCAAACAAGGTGCGGCACGGCCCTCACGTCTTCAACTTGGGCACAAAACTCACAAATTAAGTCTATCGATCGAAAAACTAAAAAAAAAATGAATCTATCAAAAGCGATTGAACATTTAGCGGACCGCCAAAAGGCTCCTCTAATGACAGGAGATTAGTGGGATTGACGGCGACAGCGGCGGCGGCACTTGTGCGCGAGACTTTTCCTCCCAAAAAACGTGCCACAGGTGTCTTATCCTTATGACTTATCGCTTGTCGAAATATTAATGGATTTGTTGGCCCCAACAAAAACTTCAAAAGGTGCTCCAGACATCCCGCCGTGCAATTTTACGACAAAGCCATAAAAAGCCGCAAAAAGGGTCAAAAGGCGGTATGGAGTTCCTCAGAAAGGTTAATCTCAAGGATATATAGGTGCCATAAACGGTCATAGAAAGAGCCGTGCACCCAAATTGAGAGCATTTTGAGCCACTTAGTCTTGAGGAGCACTTTCAAAAAGTGTAGCGACCATTGTCAGCACAATATTTAAAAAAAAGTCGAAAGAAAAAAGCATTTCTCATAAGCCACCGAGAATTACTTTTGTAGTAAATTATCCCAAATATTCGAATCCTCAAAAAACTGCTGAAGAAAATCGCGAAAAGTCACCTAGGCACTTATTTGTAGAACACCACTAACGCGGCTACTTCTTCTCATGCTTCAAATCCTCACGAAACTCTCCAATAAGCTAAAACCGGAGGATTAAGTTACACGCCAAACTTGTTTACATGGCGAAAAGCGATACGTGGACAGTGGCCACTTGCTGAAATCCGAGCGAGGTTTCTGCTCCGCGCTGAGGCGAAATTGCATGTGTTCTCCGTCATGGACACCTCTCAATTATGATTGAACTAATCAAGCCGAACTCTTCTCTCTCTCATCAGGTTCGAAAACCGCGGCTTATGCGAGCAGACTGAGGTCGGTCCACGCGCAAAACGTCTCTCATTATAGGCTTATCGCAAGCCGCATAAATCGCAGCCCATTGTCCTTCGTCAACCGTTCATAGCACGGCGATTTGAAACTCCCGCATTTAGCTGAGAGTAAGAAAGGTTCAGGAACAAGTCCACTGCACTCAGAATCATTTTTGTTGGAAGACTGTAAAACGGCAATATCAAATGAAAATTATAGTTCTTCAAGGTTTTTTCAACCTGTAAAATCCCTCAAAACCGTAATTTGAGAAAATTGAGTTCAAATAGAATCTAGTCATATTCTGAATTTAAGAGCTTTCTTATGAATGTGAAATTAAATCAAATTGGGAAAGCTGGATTGAGCTAGAACTCCAAAATGACCATTTCTTTGCACCTGCTTTCGTTTCGGACTTAGAAAGTCAAGAATACACAAAGGTAAAGTACAGAAATATAAGTAAAATACTTAGATCGACTCATAAGAAAATGTTCAAGGATCTTTTTGAACAATCGGAAGTTGAAAACGAACATTATTTAGTTTTTTTTTTATTCGTTTGAGATCCTAGAAAATAAGAAAACTTTCTTTTCAAAAAGTTATACTGCAAAAAGGCTTCAAAAAAACCAAAGGAGATTTTTATTCAGTACAGTTTATTGATTATTAATTCGTCAGAACAAATCGAAGTAAATTAGACTTTCCGTTGGAAGGACTGGAATCGCATCTAAAATCGCAACAATCCAGAACAAGTGCACCTCGAGATACCTGCCAGCGGCGATAAATCCCCGCGGCACGAGGAAAGCGTTCCGAAACCTCCGATGTGCTCTCAAAACCTTCGAGCTCGTAAATTAACGCAATGGACAGGCGCTTCGCCTTTGACATGTGTAGTACACGCTTTACAACAAGGCCATCTCGTCCCTGCAAACCAACTGACCGCGCGGCCACCATCATCATCGTTTGTCGTTTCCTTCGATTCGATCAACTTTTCGGGATAGAGCATTCCCACAGATCGACGTGTTTTTTACGACCACAAAACCCGGTCGGCGTCGGCTCTTTTAGGTGAGAACAAGGTTTTACAAGGCTCTTCGCCGTCTCACATTACTGGCACATTTGAAAAAATAAGTGTCGAGCTTGTGGGAAGGTTTTTCGGTGTTTGGCGAGAGGTGGCAGTCCAGTTAAATAGAAGAAAAGGACACCGCAGAAAAAGAATACCGTCCTGTACTCAACAATACCAACAATATGATGTTAGGAAGTTGAAAATTCCTAAAGGAATTTGAAAAAATTCCCAGCCGCGGCCCAGCTCATGTGAAATAAATAAAAGATATTTTTTTCTCAAGAGATAAGCAAATTTGGCACCGGACTAATTACTGAGATATTCTCTCGCTAAAGTACATTCTTGTGTGCGCGTCCTCAAGTGGTAAGTCGATCTCCCCAAACATATGGGTGAGCTGGAGAAACTGTCCGTCGCGTTTGAGGCAGATGAGCCAACGTCTTCCATCTCGTCCCTCACGAGCTTGATGTGTTTATGATATGCTCCCAAGACCTTTGGCAATATGTGCTTCTACTGCTGCTGCCTATATCATCAGGCCAAGCAAAACAAAACAAAACAACGCGACCCGAAGAACAGCTGCCGAAATTAGCATATATTGGCAGCGAGGGCAGCTCTGATTCATTCTTCCCGCGCAAAAACTCATTGGAACATTAGACGATATTAGAAAAGGTATAAAAATATCATACCTCAGGAAAAAAAAATGATAAAATTTTTTTTTGAATTAGCCTATGAGACTTGAATATCATATCTTATCTAAGATTCTTGAAGAAAAACTTGTTTTAAAACAGTTTGCGTTTAATATTTAATCGTGAATGCAAGAAAAATGAACCCGCATTCAAAACTGTTCCAAAATCTTCAAGAACCGTTCACAGTGAGTCCAGTTTCACAAATCCGGCGAGGATTATGGCGAAAGCGGAGGCGCCGCCAAGTCGACACCGGATACGCCGACGGCAAGGACGATCCTCTCAGAAAGTTTGAAAACCATAAAACCTTCAAACATCGGCTGAAATACGGCCATGGTTGCGTGCCACGCGCCCAGCGATTAGGCCTCTTGACACAATCTTCTCGCTTCCGGAAAAAGGAGCGCCATGCGTTTTCCGGCCCTTCTGGCGGCCTTGAAAACTCATTTTTGTCTCTGATAAACGTT
Source organism: Caenorhabditis auriculariae (assembly GCA_904845305.1). Classification (NCBI taxonomy): domain Eukaryota; kingdom Metazoa; phylum Nematoda; class Chromadorea; order Rhabditida; family Rhabditidae; genus Caenorhabditis; species Caenorhabditis auriculariae. The sequence continues at coordinate 108,363 of CAJGYM010000078.1, forward strand.
TGATGACCAAAATTGGGCAGTAAAATGGTATTCGGGAAGATCAAGTATGTAGGAGCGGCGGCGAGCAAAAACTCAAGGGGCAATGCCGCTGAAATCAAATATTTGATCAGTCATTCCTCACAAGGAAAAAGGAAAAAAAGACTGAAAAAATTTTAATTAACATCTGAACAAAAACATCTTTGTGAAAACTAGAAATGAAATGGATTTCAAATTACCAAATTATTTGTAATTATTCGATCAAGACTGGACACGAATATATTTGATTTAGTGTAACTTTCAACTTTTGGTCTTGAAACTTCCTTTTAAAAACTTAAGCAACCCATCTTCTCGTGAATACTAGGCCAAAAAATAGATTTTTTATAAATCACTGGATGATGATTATCCCGACGAAACCATGGCAATAATCCAAAAACAGTAATCCGTTGCATCTGTCGAGAAAGAGGCCGGCTTCTTCTTCTCAAACACATGACCCGACGGATAATACATCAGGAGGTTCCCATCCAAATCCGTTGCGGACAGGAGGTACAGCCGATTTTCCCTCCATAGTCCGATGAGAAAAGCTTCTGCCCTATTTGTACAGTGTCCCGATCACACAGACACACACATGTCTTTCTAATTAACCGCCCCAAAAAAGGATACCGCTTAAGCAAATCGTCACGAAATGATTGACTGTACATGGGCTGTGGTGGATTCGGTGCCATTGTGCGCCAAATACAAAACAGTCTATTCGAGGGTGCCAATAAAAACGTTCGCTCCAGCACCAATTATCGCCCCAATGCTAATTGAGCGTCGAACTACCAAAAAGTGCAATAACCGAAAGTTCTGTGTAGCTCAAGCAGAATCATTCTATCTGCCAGCTTCTTTTTGAAAGAAAACTTGTAAAACCGACCTTAAGAGCTAGGATAGGAAAAAAGGCCAATATCGTATCCTTTTTTCAACTATTAATAGTGAACGAATATCATCGAAATCTACTAAAAAAAAGTTCTTAACTTCTTTAAAACTCAGATATACATCAAATATTCACAAAAATAAGCATCGTTTCGTAAAAAAAAACCAAGAAGAAGAAAAACATGTAATAATTGGTCGAAGAAAAATCAAGTCTAAAAAAATCCAGCGAAAAAAGTCCAAAACTTTTCAGAGAAAAAAAAAAATAAAAACTAAAAAGTTCACTATTCCAGTTCTGAATATTTTGAACAAAAATAAACTGAACCACAGTAAAATCCAAAAATCGATAGAAAAACTTCAACTCAAAAAAAAACGTAAACTGACAAGGGATTGGTGGAGTTCCAGTAGATTTCAGGGAGCCGTTTTGCGACGGACAGCGTCGTCATAATGAATAGAAGGCTTAATACGGCCCGCATTTTGTCTGCAAAAAAAAGTTTCAAAAAAGGAAACCCGGCAAAAAGCGAAGCAAAGAAAAAAAAAGAAGAAAACAGAGAAGAGGTTCGTTAGAAATCGAATTCACAACGTATTTGTAAAAGCAAAAGGCGGCAAATCTGGAAAGAAGAAGAAAAAAGTCGACCGCGCCATAGAATGAATTTGAGTTTGCTCGAACTTTTTGGAATTACTGGTGAAAAAATTGATAATTTTTCCATTTTTAATGAGCGATGTGGGAAAATGAGTATATTTTTTGGTTCAATATATAAGTTGAAAATAACAGCTACCACAAACGGTGAACAAAAAAACTCTGGAAATTTTTGAAAAAAAGATACCGCTTTCGAAAAAAACGAAATTTGAAAAATTATCTTCAGAGCAACTTCTCACTACCAATTTACTTAAATTTGCGAACTGGCTATTTCTTTTTTTAGACTACTCGAAAAAAATTTTTTTTAATTGATAAATTCAATAAATCAATAAATGAAAAAATCTGAAAAATCAGAAAATTAATTCTTTATTAGAGAGTAGTAATTAGAGAAATTACTTTATTAATCAAAATTAAAAAAATCAAATTTTAGGATCGGACTTCATGACGAGGCAAATTCTATGAAAGAAAAAAATATCATTAGAATGAAAAAAACTTTAAAAAAATGGTCACAGAGGCATAAGCCTTCAACAAAAATGCATTTCCCTTTTTTTCATTTTTCTTTCATGCTTAATTTATGTTGCATAAATATGGATTTTAATTGAATGAGTTGTATTTTAAAAAGAGAACTCTCGAGAAACATGAGCGAGTGCGAAATCAATCAAAAGAGTGATTAGAAAGCAACAGCAAATACTAATAACTCACTCTAATCACCTAAAAAGAGTCATAAACAATCAGAAAACAGTAGAAAAAAGAAATAATTAATGACATGGGACTTGTGGCACAACTAACGAAAAGAGACGAGGCGGAGATTTGTGGGGAGCGATGAAAAGGAGAGGAGGAGCGCCACCTCCTTCTTTTGGCGCCCCGCCCTTTCCTCTGGTCCGCGACCTATGGTGTACTGTTTCAAGTGTGCAGATTTGCATGATATTATTTAAAAATGAGTTTCCTGGCAGCTGGAAACCAGGTGGATTTGTGAGAGAAGCATAATCTTAATTTACGAATTAATTTAGAAGAGAAATGACTATAAAAATCCATGTTAAATATTGAAAAGGAAAAAAAGAGTTCATCTCTCCATGAACATTTTAAATCATAAATTTGACTTTTTATGGAAAGCTATTTTTTTCTTTCCAGAAACTTCGGGTGTGAAGAGAATAAATTTGCAAAAACGAAAGTTTTTTTATTTTTTTCAATAGAGATTTTTGGAAATAAAAAATTAAGCCTTTCGATCCCTTCAAAAAAGCGATGATGAAAAGCGTTAGAAAACAATAAAGTATTTAACTTATAGTCTGTTCAGATTTTAAATGTCAAAAGCAGCTAACTCCGCCCCTGCTGAGACGGTACCCTTTCGCGTCGATTTTTTAACGCGCGGGACTAACTTTGATCTTTTTTTGATCTAAAAGATAGAAAAGAAGTCAAAAATGCAGCCTTATTAAAGGGCCATCGTCATCTGTAGATAAAACATTGACGCGAAAGATATTGTAGCCTTGGGGGTGGAGTTAGCTGCTTGACATTCAAAATCTGAACAGACTATAGTTAAAAATCGAAAATGCACTTTACTGCTTTGAAAAAAAAAGAAACAACTATAATGATCAAAGTCAGAAGTTAACTTAAAAAGATTTAACAGATAATCCGGAACCCTTCGAAATCCTAACTAAAACATGAGCCTTGAAAAAAATTAACACTCGAATTCCAAAATAAAAAAATCATAAATTTAAAATGAGAATGTTTTGATATCAACTCACATCATAAATTGGCAAAAATCCTCATAGGTTCATATTTCAGAACAACAAACAAAAATTTGAAAAAAAAACCTATAAACATGCTTTCTCGGAAAAAAAACCTAGTGCTTATCCAAGACGATAGATGCAGATAGGTCGTCAGAAATTCAATTTGAACCGTCAGACGTCTCAAAAAAAAGAAATGCAATATGCGTGACCGAGCCGCTGCCGGATACGGTTCCAATATAGGGATTTGCATGTTATTAATGTGTCAGATATTGGTTTCCACCCGAGTGGCCACTCGAAATCGAGAAGAAGCACGGCCGTCGGAATTAGTGGACAGGGAAGTGTTTCTAGTGGCACCACGGCTCGGCCCAAAAAAGGTCAATGGCCAGCCAGGTATTCCGAAGGTTGACAACTCGTCAATGGCACAAAGTCCTCATCTAAAAGCTAGTCGAGAAAATAAAAACTCTTTCGAAATTCGCACATTTTTGGTAAATTTTCGAAGGAAAAAGTTCCGAGCTCAAATCGGGTAACTAATAATTTTCACAACGATGTGTTCAATTGCGCAAGAAAAGTTTTTGATAAAAAAAAGTAAAAAAATTTCGTACATTCGGGTGAAAACGAAATTTTTACTTATTTTATCAAAACTTTGTTTGCTCAATTGAACAAATCTTTGTAAAAATTATTAGTAACTAGATTTGAGCTCTTTTCAAAATACTGTAAGGTTTCTGCAAAAAAAAAAGATGAACCTTCCAAAAAAAGAAACTCAATGAATTCCAAAAAAACTTTTTACTATATTATAATGGGGAAGTTTCAAGAAAATGTTCATAAAGATCGGAAAAACAGTTACCCTGCCACAGAAGGAGGTTCGAAACCGCTCGGAAGAGGACAAAAGAAAGAACCGCAATAAAATAAAGTTGAGAGAAAGAATGAAAAAATGGAAAGTTTTGCCCCGAAACGGAAACCACATGCAACCACCTCCAGCCAGTGCAATTAAAACGTAGCAAGACGCAAAATTAGAGAATCCGAGAGCGTTTGGCTGAAAAATCCACACCTAGGCTATCATTATTTCTTTTGACCGTTTTTTCTCTTCTTTTTTATTTATTTCTCTCCCTTGGCCAAACAACTCAAAATAATGAGCTGAGGTCGCTGGCCAGATTGCCCTGATCAATGCAGAAAGTTTCTGACTAGGAACAAGGAAATATTGAGAAAGAACCAAAAAAAATTGTTTTCTTAAAGAAGTTATCCTTACTTAACAGGACATCATTTCAAGAAAATCTTTTTTGTTGACGGATGGAGCTTTGCTAAAATTTAGGGTCTGGCAAACGCATCCTTTCGGATTTGCAATCAAAAAAAAGACACATAAAATTTTAAAGTTATTTCTTTTTGAACTTATATTCAGTTTTTTTAAAAATAAAAAAATAAAATTTCCAGTACGTGAATTTTAGACACTAATGGAGAGAATTGATAATAGATGAAGAAAATGAAAAAGAACTTCTATCTTCGAGGAAAGTTTCCGAATGATGAAACGTTTGTCAAATAAGTATGAGGAAAATTTTCAGAGGGTTCTTTTGAGTCATTCAATATTATCAAACCCCGAACTCGTTAAAATCTTCCTCGAAATCAGTGGGAACCTAGTCGAGGACCAGTAGAACTCTCCTTCAGTGGAATAAGGAAGATAATTAGAATGTAAAAAGTGATTTAAATATAATATCTCGAAAAAAATATTTAAGCTTAATTGAGCTCATGCTATATAAAAATTCATGACTGCATCACTAGAAGCCGTTAATTCAAAAAAATTCAATAATTTCACAGAAATAAATAAACATTTTTCTTACTAGAAACTTGAAGAAGGTACAACTTTTGGAGAAAAAAATCAGTCAACTCGAAACGAATCGACTGCACTCGGGGGCTGGTGTAATCCAATCAAAATCAACCAAGAAAACTGAAGGAACCTTGATTTCTTCGACTCGAGCTGTAAAGTTCAATTAGCAACGAGAAAAAAAGGGGCGCGTTCATCTTGACCCAAAACTTCTTCCAGTTCTTTTTTTTTCAACCCTCTCCCATTCCTTCACTTCATTTCATAACACGTTTTTGCCTTTTCCAGCGTCAACGCGGCCATTTGTAAGGGAATATGGTGTGTGGGTGGCTGGAGGACGCATTGATATGCGGTAGATTAGTTGTGATATCGGCAAATTAAGCCATTATTTAAACACAAGCGGATTCTCTTGTTTATTGAGACGGTAGTGGTAAAGTCATGGGGCTATCAAAGTTGATTCACAATATTTCGCTGTGATTGTTGAGGAAGCGAAATAAAATTGATACGAATACCGATTAAAGAAACTATTTTCGAAAATTTTGATTTTTTTTTCCTCCGAATTTGTTTTCAAACACTTCGGAAAACATTTTTGGACAGAAAAACTTCTTAGAATAAAGATAATCAGAACTAATGAAAACATTTTTATTCATCAAATAATTTTATTCATTCTCAAGCTTAACTCAGTAAAATTTTCATATGGAAAGTTTAAAAAAGTAGATATGGGAATAATCGTGAAAATTTTTATCGTTAAATATTTCCTTTTCTCACATTTATCAAACTGAAAAATCAAAATTGTACAAAAGCTCAACAATTTTGGCAAACAGATAACTTTTGGAGTTTTCTGAAAATTAAAATTTCTTCATTACACAGCTGTATGAAGAAAAACTTTGAAAGGTTCATTGAATTATTGTAGAGAATTGTCCAGCATGACAAAATTCTAAGTTTCCATCAGAAAACCTTTGAGGAAAATCCTTCTCTTCTGAAATTTCCTACCCCACCCATCAAAAAATCACGTAAAAGCCCATTAAACAAACATTAAGCGATGGCAAAGAAGAACCGCTCTTCGAGGAACAATTTTTCGACCACCGCAACCATAAAAATCGAAACGAGTTCTCCCATCGCTCGTGATAAAGCTATAGAAAAGTCAAATAGAATCCGAAAAAATGAAGAAGGAGTATAAAAAGCTGGAAAATGCGCCACACGCACACGTGTTACGCATCAGATCATTGCTCGGAGCCGCATGGCTTGTTTTTTTTTGTCTTCAATTTTTTATTAGCTTCTGCTGTGCAGTGAATCGCACTGGCTCACTTTTTCAACTTTTTCGAAAAAAATAAGAAACAAAGAAAAAGTTTAGAGAGGAAACAAACTCAAAACTACAACTTCAGAAAATCTTTACGTAAAACTTTTTTTGGATCGATGTCCACTTTTTTCAAAAAGTAATAAAGTTCGAAAATTCCTACAATGAAGTTAAAAGAAGCTAATTTGATGCGCAACACGTGTAAAAGTCATCATAAAAGTTAATAACAATAATTGAAGTAATTATTTCCGAATACCCATTCAAAAAAAGTTTTTCATTAAAAGATTGAAAAAAACTTTACTGCTTACAAAATGAAATTTGGAAAAAAAAAACAACCTATGATCTTGAACAGGCGAAATTATTAATAATCACTTTTTTCTTTCTCCAGTTTCTCATCGTTCTGCTACCTGAGCACTTTGAAGGAAGTCTTTGAGTTATTTCGAAAAAAAAAATCTTAACGACCATTAGAAATCCAAAGTTTGAAGCATCCTTCCCTCTATAGAGGAAAAAACTGCCTCTGTTTGCGTAGAAAAATCGTCGACTTTGAAGAAAACTGAAACGCGTGAGAGAATCGGCTCGGAAAAAAGGGAAACAAACTTTTAGGAGTTTCTAAGTTGGAAGTTCACACGACGTTACGTTGCTGCAAACTTGGGAACGCAAAAAATCGCGGTGGTGCGAAAAAAAAAAAAAAAAAACGACGAGACTTTGGCTGCTTGTTGACACCACCAACTGCGCCAGATGTTGATACGAACCTCGTGGAAGACTTGACATAACAAGGGAAAACAAAAGGTACAAAAAGACGTCGCCTTAATGATAATGAAGGAAAATTTTTTTCTTTAGCTTCTCATTCCTCACAATACCATATCATCTCACATCCCAACAATCAACATCTCTCCACGAAATCGATCCTCGAAAAAAAATCAGTCTCTCACCAGGAAAAATCCTTTTCTTGTCATTTGTTCTAAAGAACCGTAATACCCAGTTAACAAAATGATTTTCAAAAATGTTCAGTTATCTCTCAAAAGTCTTGCAATAGCCAAATAATGACCATCTTATATCGATGGAAGAGATTCCAAGGACGACGGTAACCAGAAAATTTCAAGAAAAAACTAATTCGAAATCATTCTAGAGCACTGCTTTTGAAGAATTTAAAAAGGCATTGAACTGCTTCCGATATCCACGAAAGAAGAAAAGAGAACTAAAAACCTTCTCTGTGACCTCCTTAACACCCTCATTAATCGCTTCCGGATCAAACCTGTCAGTGTCAACAAGCATCCAACAAGTTCACGGTAAAGTGTCAGTTCCCATGCCTGAAGCAACGTCCGCGCACCGCCGTAATTTGAAGGCAGGAGCAAGGAGAAGGTAAGGAAGAGTTCTACAGCGTGATCTACAGGGGAAGAGACATCTGTCGATGGCGCGCCACAGATAACGCCAACAAGAACACCTGTCCAAGACTTTAATACATATTAATCGAGTAATAAAGATGTTCCATCGTACATATTAATCGTTTTGTCGTATTTGCAGATGCGATCATCGCCATGGAAACCCAATCCTCCGGAATCTGCGGAACTTCCACAATTGTAGCCGTCGTGGAATGCCACGCCAGGATTAGCTTTCCATCGCTCCCGAAACTAATCACAAAACTATATAGCTTCTATTATTCTTCAGAAAATATTCATATTGTTCAGAGGGATGAACTAAAAATAAATGAAGCTTTCCCAAAATCTTCCCAAAATTTCAGAGAGATTTTTCGAGTGCTACGTGCGGAGATTTAGAAAGGATGCTATAAAGTGATCGCATTAAAACTAACAACATAGAACTTGAGTGATTAAGAAAAACAGTCAAGATTTTTTGGGGGCTTTGATAGGGAGGAATCAAATAACTGGTAAGCAATAAGTTTGATTCGGGTTTTTATTCCAAAAAAAAAAAAAAAGACTTATTTTTCGAGAAAGAGTAAACGCAAAAAAAGATTTTACAAGTTCAGTGATTTTAAGAAAAGATAAATAAATGATTTAGATATACAGAAAAGCTTCAATTTTTCAAAAACCTCAAATGGTATCATTGAGCACTGTCTACTGAAATATCTTTCAAAGACAAAAAAATATCCTCAAAATCGATTTGACAAATTTAATAGAAAGATTAATCAGAATTCTGAAGGCTAAAAAACAATATTTCTATAAAAACTCAATAATGTGGTCCAACGAGCCACATGTGAAGAGCTTACATTTTTTGGAAAACCAAGAATTGTAGTTTTTATACTTCTTCATTTCTAAAATATCTGCTCAATTGGAACAAAATTACGCAGAAAATTTGAGAAGTCCTCTTCAAAAGATATTTTTTCGCCTTGTTCAAAATCAAGCTTCAATTAAACGTCTTCGAAAAGCTGTAACAGTTTCCAATGTTCTAAATGAGACTGAGTAGAAAGGCTTACGAAGAAAAAGGAACAGCCGAGCCGGAATTTCACACGGCAAAAGGGACAATCACGGCGGAGGCATGAAGCCGACACACGCTGACCAACCTTATGCCAACAATGGTGATTGTTGTGGGAGCAGCGCTGACGCATTCCGCGTCGACGCTCCAGCTCCTATCATCATTCCCGCATTAAAGTCGCTTCACCTTTGCCAAGGTTAGCGCCAGTCAAGTACTTCCTTCAGGGCATTTGCGTAACAGTACAACACCAACTTCATTCATATCGGGTCGGCTCAGACCAAGTACACAACTTTGGGAGCTTCAAATTTTTTGCGCTCGTACTAAATGCAGATGACGCTTTTTGCTTCAACTTTTCGAATCAGAGCTTTTTTGAGGTTGAAAATTCTCAAAACCTCTGAGCCTTTTGGATATTCATTTGCTGAGCTTATCTACCACAAAAATTTACTAACTACTTTCATCTAATAGTTATAGAAACTGTTATCGATGCTGTACAGATGGGCTTGCTCTTCCTAACAAGCTACAATCTCATTAAGGGAAACTTTCCATTGAAAAAAACTTTTATTATTGTCGAGTTCAGTAGGTCGTCATAAATTATTTGCCCAAAAAAGCGCTTTTAGTTGGATTCTTTTCGGAAATGATCGTCCGAGTTGAAACTCAAAAAAGTAATTACTTTTTTTTTAGCGTAAAATACTTCATAAATTTTCATAGAATTTCAGAAGGAAAAGGACATAACCCTTCTCTTAGAAAATAAACTTCGAATAAGAATAAAAAATTTAAAAAACTATCCGGAAAGCGAATAAAATTTCTTTTGTTGAAATCCTTTGTCATTCAGGATTTGATCGAAAATCAGCTCGGTTTTTCACCATTTCGACGATTTGAATCGTTTATCAACGGAATTTCTTTTTTGAATATTTCCCAACACCTTAACAATGCATCTACGCGAACATTTGTATAAAAGGTGTGAAGCAGAAAATGGAAGCCAAAGTAAACACCGAGTTGAAAGCCGTGACAAATCGCTAAAAGCAATAAATGGCTTTTTGGAGCGAGGCTTGTACGATTTTTTCTCACTCAATGGCTTCAACTGTTCGTTTTGGACATCTTACGTCGTAATGCCCGAGAAAAACCTTTAAAAAGGACTATTTCAACACTTTCAGGACCACAACATGGGATGGAGAAATCGTATTCGAAAAGGCGCTTTATATGTACTTTTGAATTACATTTAAAACATCAGAAAGACTGGAAATAAATTAAGCGATAGTTTTGTGCTATTCAACTGAAGTTGAAAACTTTTACGATTCATGGAGTTGATATTTTTTTAAATTCAAAAAAGTCTCAGAAAAAAAGTCATGCTTAAGAATACGTAAAATCACCCAAACTTGGAAATATGAAAAAAATTAAATAAAAAAATTAAAGAGGAATTTTCACAACTTTTCGTTCTGAGTTTCTCTAAAAATTAAAATGGAGAAAACTTTCATTAGAATCTGCAAACACGGTAAGTCCTTAGTAAGATGTGAAAGCCGACCACACGCTTCAAACCTTCAAATTGTCGCATCCTGCGTTTAAAGTCCTAGTGAGGAAAAACTCCAACTCAACGCTGGAAAAATTCGCCCTAGTGAAGAAAGCCATAACTTTTTCAGGACATCTCCCGAAACCACAGAACATAAGCCAACTTCTACAAACTATTCAAAGTCCTAGAAGCGACCACCTGTTCGCAAGAACCATTACAGTACGCAAGACACCTTCCAAAACAAACAAAGCCTATCCATGACCATCCTCAAGGAAAAAGTTTGAATCGTCAGAAAAAAAAAAATGGTAAAAGGTGGGACGCGACGACGGTTCATGGGGACGAGGAAAGAAACGAAGCGCGACGAATTTCGTCGTCGATTCGTCAATTTTGGACCCAAACTCGGTGCGATCTCCTCCGATTGAAAACGTCTGCGAGGAAAAACAGATTCGGGGATTCGAGTTGACTCGGTTGGATAAATAGAAAATGTCGACTGCTTGTGTGCTCTCAATTGAAAAAGGACTTGAGAACTATAAATCAATTCAATTTATCTTGTACTTATACAGAGACGTTTTGCGCTATCCACAATCGCACTCAATAAAGGTTTTCTCGAAAAGAAATTATGAACGAAAATCAAAAGCATTATATTTATTCACAAAACGCAACCAGTATTCTAGAATATTGCAGAAACTTGCAGTCTAACGAAAATAATAAGTTAAAATATTTCTCCAATTTTCTCGATTCGGAATCTCATTATTTCGGGTATAGCTTCAAAATCTCAATGAATAAATTCACTAATATAGATTTTACGGAGAAAATGTGCTTTCCTGGAAGCTATGAATCATTTTTTTAAAAACAAACTTTTTTAGATCCAAAAAAAAGCTAATTGTAACTTTTTTAACTTTGCAGAGAAAATCCAACGGATCTCAAATGAACAGAAACTCGACTCCTGCGGTCGAAGTTGCGCTAAAAAGTACGCAACAACGCTCTTACGCTGTACCCTAAATTGGCTTGCGCGGCGGCGGTGGCAAATTGCACGGCTCTATGTATCAAATGACTGTGCATGGACACAAGTGTTAGTCTGTAAGTTGAGAGAAGAGAAAAGGATGGAGTTTTTTCCGGCTTGGATGAGGGATCGTTATGATGACTTATTATTATCGGCCACAAAATTATATATCTCTCTACTTATTAAATTTAAAATTTATAAATTTTAGCCAAATTTTCCTAGCCAAATTTGAAGTTTATTTTGAAAATAACCATTCTTGTCTGAAATCTTGATATATAAGTTCAATTTATGAGATAAATCTTAATTTTTTTCAACATTTTCGGTTTAATGTAATTTTTATTGAACTCTCCTCCCCTCACGTTAGAATTTTTCCGACGTACCTGTAACAAAAAGAAAAAAAAAACCTCAAAAAAGCGTACCTTAGGAATTGGAAGATCTGAGAATTTTTGTTTCGTTATCAATCGACCGAACTCTCCACATTCTTTTTTAGAACCAGCGAAGAGCAGAAAAGGAAAATTAAACAGTTAGAAGAAATATGAAAATTTCAAAGCGTTTCCGTTTTTTTTACATTCAAAATCTGAACAGAATATAGGGCGTCAGATTTGAAAGAGAAAACTGTCAAGCTAAATGAAAAAAAAAAATTCACGGAAACAGTTTGAAAATATTCGCGAAATCCGAATATTCGCAAAAATTTAAAAAAGTAGAGGGCTAACTTGCGCGTAGTTTTATGTGTTCGATGTGAAGGATGACTTTTACGCACCGTAATTGAATAATTTTTTTAATTCGATAATTACAAAGCAAAAGACTGGCCGCAATTTTTTCCCATCGTTCCCGGCCAATATGAAGATGAAAAAGGACGGAGAAGCGCCAGGCCGATTCATAATTGCAGTCAGCCATCGCCATTAGGTGCGAAATGAAACTCGCTAGTATTGGACTTAGCGTTCATCGACTGAGTGGAACCAAAAAAAAAAGAAAACGCCAAGGACCAGCGAAAAGCATTGATTTACAGCCGTTAAGGTTTGAAATTTATAGCTATTTGCGTTCTTGGTAGTGTTTTCGCCTGGCAACGACGACTTCCCGGCAGGACGCCAATTAACTTTCCCGCTGCGACGACACTCTCGTATTACCAGCAATTGAGAATCACACGTAATCAAAGACAGAAAAAAACTATACAAATTTATTCGAGTAGTGAATCAAATGGTTTCCGATGGAAAAATCCTCAGCGAGTGGCGTCGATCTGCAAAAAATTCATCTTTTAAGAGCTGTGAAACAATATTATTTATGCGCCTAAAACTAGAGATATGAACTATGTTAGAAATTAACTAAAGGACCATAGATTTCACAAGTTATGAAAGCAATTTTTTTTTGAGATTTCCCATGAAGCAACTGACCACATAGGCCGAGCGGATAGTCGGCTCCAAGGCCGTGTTGACATCGGAGAGCGAGGCGCGAGTGCGGCCCTGCAGCTGAAGTCCTTGCAGATTTCCTTGCAGGAGACCCTGCTCCCTCAGAAGTTCACCGCCGTACTGTCTCTGCAGACTGTACAAGCCGTCGAGCTGCTGTTGCGTCAGGTAGGGACGGATGTCCTCGATTTGTGCCGGCTGGAGACGGAGGCCGAAGAGCTGAGCTGGCGACAGACGCAAAGCAGCCACCTGCTCTCCGGTCAAGGCGAACTGAGGCGCAGCCAGAGCCTGAGCTTCAGTGGCCGTCAGGTTGAGCGTAGCAAGCTGGCGAGGAGTCAGACGAAGGCCACGCAGAAGTTCACGGCTCAGCACCAGGTAAGTGGTTTCTTGGCCAAGCTGCTGGGTTTCGCGCTCAAACTGAGTCAAACCGCGTCCGAGTTCGCGGCCATCACGTCCCAATCCGCGGCTGTCACGTCCAAGACGATCCCGTTCGAGGCGTTCACGGTCGAGACGTTCACGGTCGAGGCGTTCCCGCTCAAGGCGGTCCAAGCTTCTTTCACGGCCAAGGCGGTCCAAGCTTCTTTCACGGCCAAGCTGTCGTCCAGCTGAGCGATCACGACCATCCAAAGGCAAACGGTCGGAAAGGAAGAAAGCGCTGTTTCCATCGAAGATGATTCCTGAACCTCTACAATTCACTTCTATCCAACAGTTCCACACGCACCAAGGCTATCATCGTAGAAAGCAGGGCGACCGGCGAGACGGCGAGAAAGTTCGGCGTCGTAGACGCGGTCGGGGCTAAGTTCGAGAGCTGTGTTCACGTCGAGACCGCTCAGCGAGCGACGAGCACCGGTTTGACCACCGAAGGTCTGCAAAAGCCAGTAGAAATCGACTTTTCAAAAGTGTTAAATCCAAATTCCTAAAATCTTGAATCTCTAACCAACACCTTGAGAAGGCTGAAAACTTTTCCGAAACTTTAATCTTCATAATACCTTTCAAAAACAGAAATCAAACGCACAGTTCCTTGAGCGAGTAGGTGAGACGAAGGAGTAAACGAAGCCGGACGGAAGGGCATGACGTTTTGAAGAATTCGTCGTTCGAATCTGATCATCTGCTGCCTACTTCTCCTTTTTATACCTCATGCAAATCTACACGTGCAATCTTTCTTTATTTTGATTATAAGAAAAGTTCATCAAGTTTCAAAACTTCAAAATTCGATTTTCGAAAGGGAAATGATGCCGATTCCGAGCAGCGTGACGAAAATTCCAACATAGAGCTGGATGATGTCCCGTTTTCCCTTCAAGTGCACAGGAATAAGAAAAAAAAAGTTTTGAGGTTTTTTAAGGTCAACTTAAAAACTTGAAAAATTCTATGTTTTATAATTAATTCTCAATACCACAAGATATAAAAGCTTGAATTAAATTTTTTGAATTCAAAAATAAAAAAAATTTTCTTGAATTAAAAATTAGCCTCAAAACCGACCTGTATTTCTTTGAATAAAAATATTCCCCAGAGGCTAACAACTATTCCGGGCGCTTTTGACAATATCGGATAGGCAATAACCTTAATGTTCCTTTCTGATTGAGGTAAAGACGTTTGATACCTGATCCAGGTGTTGATTGGCCATGAAAAAAGTTATGACAGCGATGCCGTACAAAAGGCCAGCAGCCATGGAAGGAAGACAGAGTTCGGCATTCACCAAAGGTCGATTCTTTCTGATAGGTTATTCTGAGGTTATTCTGAATAGGAGAAAAAACTCACTTAAAACTAGCATAAACGGCGAAAATCAGGGTCGATGTGATGAAAGATCCCATGCAGTAGGACTGGAAATAACATCGAACATCGGGTGGAGCTCCTTCCTAAAAAATATTCTCAATTTGAAAGTTTTGGTAAACATTTCTATTTTCCTCAATGTCCATCTTTTTACTTACTTCACGTGCAATAATGTAATTGATAGGCGTCAGGAAGTTGCCATACAAAAATCCGACAAAAATGGTTAGAAGGAGGCACCTTTAACAAAATAATGAGTTTATTAATGAGTTTTGACCTCACAAAATCCTTCTGGAAGTTGGAACATGATGACTTTGCTCTTCCTCGGCAATTTTCACCTAAATTCAAATCTTTTTGAAAACTGTAAGAAGACTTACTGTCCATGGAGCTGGCCTTACTTTGGGCGGGACGTGCTTGATCGGTGCGTAAATGGCGCCTCTGAAAGAGAAAATACTATGTTTAAAAAGAAATTAAAAGTGAATAAAGAAATGAAGAAGTGACCCCAAGCAAACGCCAACAACGCCCAAAATGTTGAGGAAATCGCTTTGAACGAATTGTTGAGGATTTCCAAAAAGTCCAAAACGGGACACAGCCCATCCACAAATACCTGAAAATGGAACATGTGAAAAATAATTATTGATTTGCTCACATGTAATCGTGTTCCACAGCAAATATCCGATTGACATCCCCACGCCATTCATGATAAAAAAACAGTCAAAGAGTTTCCTCAATCAATAAAAATAAAACTTCAAATTTTTTTGGGATTATTTTTCAACATAAATGATTTATTGTGGCAGTTTGAGAATTAAAAAAAGGAGTTTTTTTTTTCTTTTTCGCTTTTTTCCAGCTACGCTCTCATGTTTATGTGCTCTTCCATTGTATTCTAACCGCGCAAAGAAGATAAAAGAGAGCGCAGACATGTTAGATGGTATAAATTTGAAGGAATGGGATTCCATTCAAATGAAGTCTTGAAGTGTCGAGTACCGATGGAGAAGAACATTCCGGACAGCATGGCCAGAGGATGAAGCGGCGTCGGCGGTGACGTCACAGCGACGAGACAACCTACCATCAGCTGACCCGCCGACATCAGCCATTGGAAGAAGATTCCTGGAATTATCCAACGGAAAAGGAGGGAGCACAGGTCATTCTTCGAATTTCATTTCTAGCCTACGCAAGCTTTTTGTCTGTCTTTTTGGGTATTACCGTTTCTTAGAAATACCTAAATCTCAGTGAGAAATCTCACAACCCTTCAAAACGCCGGTTTTCCACGAAAACTGTTAATATTCATTTTCCCAAAGCAGCTACTGCAACTTCAGTCATAGTTATTTTTTTAACCAACCTCGTTTCTTCCCGTGAATTCTATAGCTCATGCTCAATTGAATTTTGAATTTAAAAAAAGTAAAAAGAGTGAAAACTTTATCATAAAATTAACAACGCAAGCCCTTCAGAGCTTACTGATGAGCTGCTGATTTTTCACCCACCTAATCACTCACCATCGGCTTTATCGAACCATTTGAGAGGGACATAGGTCGATCCGAAGGTGACGGTCGACGTGAAAGCACAAACAACGCCGAGCCACGCGTTTTTCTCCATTCAAAAGTGTCAGCCGATTCTTTCCCCTGGCGGTTCACATTTTTGCATAATCTTGCGCCGAAAAAATTTATTTCAAATTATCATGCGAGTATATCGACGTAGATCCCGACAATTTTCTCTAAAATCAGCTTCGCCGTAACAGTCTTCTGTTCTT
Organism: Caenorhabditis auriculariae; assembly: GCA_904845305.1. Taxonomy (NCBI): domain Eukaryota; kingdom Metazoa; phylum Nematoda; class Chromadorea; order Rhabditida; family Rhabditidae; genus Caenorhabditis; species Caenorhabditis auriculariae. Next base: position 124,582 of record CAJGYM010000078.1, read on the forward strand.
CCGCTGCTTCGGACTTGGTCAACGTCTGAAAAATTGAAAAAAGTTATGACTCGATTAGGGTCTGATAACTTGAAGCGTTGCCAAAAGGGCGGGTAGAAGCAAAGCCGAAGTTCTCGGATAGACCAATTTGTAAGTTTTTTCGAGCTGTTGATAGGTAAACGGAATTTTGTGTCCTTGGAACTCCTTAGTCAGTTGATCGTGGTAGAACTGGAAAATAAATTATTCCGCTCATTTTCTTACGATTTCAGTACCTTCAAATACGTTTGCCACTTGGCTCTCCGATCCGCAGGACTGAGACAAGTGTTGAAAAGCCGGGTCAAGTCGGTTGCAGCCAATCCGAAATGGGACATCTGAAGCGGCGTTGCATGTCGCGTCGCGGTCGATGAAACTGACCTGGAAGTCGACAATCTTCACGAGAGTGTCGTCGTTCCAGAGGAAATTGGCCGCCCAGAAGTCGCCGTGGACGAAAACCTTCCCAATTCCTCAAAATATAATTATTAAATGAAAAAAATGGAAAAGTCCAGTTTACAGAAATCCCTTCTAAACCACAATTAAAGTGTCTTCATAATTGAATTTCTTGAGTTTGTTTCCTCCTCGTAGTAAAACCTTCCGATTCTCACCCATCTTCGCAGCCAACTCATCGATTTCACTCGTAGTGATAATTTGAGGTAGAGCTTTCTCAAAGTTTTCGGGTCAGAGACGCCAGTTCCGGTGGCAGTAACGACGACGATGCCCGGTTGTTCAGCACCAGAATCTGAAACATCAAAGTTCATAAGGTCGACGAAAATAGTCGAGGACAAAGTCTTTGATGGTGTTGTACACGCCGGAGAGTCCTTGGTGCGGCGCTTTCTGGATGACGTCATCAGGAGCGTCGACAAAAGCGGCTTGCATCCGTGCCAACGATTTTAGCACCTTGAAAAGCAATTTTTCTCTTTTTTCTTTATTTTTCCGCACCTGCTCCATTTGGACATCGGTCAAGCTCTGTACAATCGTCCCACTTTTTGCATTCTCAATCATTTCCACGGCCAGAAACGCTCTTGACTGGTTGTCCTCCGTCAGTTTTGTTCCGAAATGATATCTTGGCACGATTTCGCACCTTTTTGCGCAGTTTTCGAAAAATTCATAGAAGAACATCTCCGAGTTGTGACACTGAAATGTTCATGTTGTTGCTCAGGATAGCAGAGAATTGCTTTCACAGGGGTGAGGAAGCTGACGAATTCATCCACGACGGAGGACATTTGAGCCGTCAGTTCTGGAGGCAACTTGGCAGCTTCTGACATCATTACTTCTGGAAACTTCAATGATTTGAAAGTGATGAAACTTTTAAACACTATAAGTCTCACTAATAGAGTTTTCTCATAACTCGATTTTCTAGGACGGTAGAAATTTAAATTGAGTCACTTTTTGAAAGTTTTTTTTTTCCGGGGGACTTACGAAGCATAACAACGGGTGAAGCAATCTTGAGAGCAAAGTTTGACGGCAAAGTTATTTTTCCATTGGTTTTCCAGTCCGGATCGACAACTCCAAGAAGCGATTGAAGGCCCTGAACGTACGACATTGGCAAAGAAGGGGATGTCAGTCAAATATGGGAGTTTTTCAAAAAGTTCAAGACACATATAGCGGCTTCTAACGTCTTGATTTTGGAAAATAAGTTTCAAACTTCCGTGATCTTGATCGCAAGCCTCGACCTTGTTTTAAGCCTCGACTTGCAAAATTCAGAGCTCCGAAGTGAAATTCTGCACAGAAAGCGACTATGAGAGATCTTATTATGAACTTCCAAAAATCGTTTGAGCTAAATTTAGAAGTTTGAAGAAAATGACACTCCTTGTGAAACAAAATTTTCAGCAAAACGGAACGTTTGTGTGATCACTGGAAACCTGTGAAAATAGCGAATCTTTAATTTCCAAGTAGTTCGAGCTTCAATAGACAATGAAAAACGAACGATTCCCAATCCCAACGGAGAAATGCGCTTCTTCGGTCCAAACGCCGCTGCTCCGTGGTACTTGGCGTCGACGACCTTCTCGACGTCTTCCCAGGAGACGTTAGAGGTCAAAAGCCCCGTTGAAGGCGTTCGAAGCATAACTTCTCTCTTTTTGCTGCAAAATAACGCGGTGGCGGGAACCGAAGATACGTTGAAAAGACTGGAGTGTCAATATTTGAAAAAAGAGTTAACAAGAACAAAAAAAGATTCTGAAGTGGGACGGATTTTTGGTCGTTCAATCAGCTGTGAGAACAAATAATTTATAATCCTTATGTTAAAAGATACCAATAACATAATTCTGATAAGAGGTTTATGACGGCAATCTCTGCCGGACATACAAAAGTCATTTTGATAATAAATTTCCCGGTTCTTTTTTATCGAAACCAATGCTTATGATCAATAAGAGAGCGTTAAAGTCAAGATAGACGCGAAAATATCTTCTTTAACGGTATGGTTATCAGTCTCTTACAGTCTCCACGAGAAAGAAAAAGAAAGAAACTTTCCTTCAAAATTTTAAGCCTTTTGCAGATTTCCGGTTAGCCAAGGCTTCAAGGAGACTTTTATCTATGGTGCATTTTTTTTCTTGATAAATAGCTTATAGAGAACTATTTTTTTTAACTCCCGACGTTTTCGACAAGAAAACTTCGAAGACTTCATTGTAGTTGCGAAAATGAATCCGAATTGTTTTTTTCTTTAATTTTTTGCCTGATTCATGAACTTGTTTTCTTGAACCATTGTCTCAGAAACTTTCAAAAGGCGAAAGTACAAATTTTCCAACGCAGAAAAAATAGCTGTGTGAGAAACTTTTGATTTTTTAGAACTTTTCAATTGAAAATGAAAGTTGAGTCCAAGTATACTTCAGATTATCTAACGGTTAATAAGAAAAAAACTGATAAATTTTTCAAATTAATATTATGAAACAAAGAAGACAACCTGAGAAAATTTGTATTATTGTTTCAATAAATACACTCAACGAAAAACATATCGAAGAAATGGAAATAAGCGAAAAGGTCATCAATTTCTAAAAAAACTTCTCATAATCAATTTGATTGAAAAAAAGAAAAAGAAGTTGAAATGTGCAAAAAATGTATTATAAAACTGAAAACTTAGACGAAACACTTTTTTTCATTATTCTGACTCCAGGAAAATTTCGCCATAATATTTAATTGAAAAACTGGAAAAGAAGACGTTCGTTATTTTTTTAAGTTCTACTTCATTTTTTTCTTTTGATTTCCGATTTCTTTAAAATGAGGTGATGAAAGAGAACCAACCTCCGATACATCGAGAAGTACATGCCGAACACTGGAATATTAATCCATCTGTGCAAGGTTTCTAACTCGATTTCCCACTCTTTCTTTTTTTTTTTGCTTCCTTAGAGAAACAAAGAATAATACATTTATACGAGTCCAATCCAATCAAAAGTTAGACTTACACTGAAAACGGAAAAAGGTTATCAGGAGAGATGAATCAACTTCGTCAAAATTTACAAAATATAAAAAAATGCATTGGATGACAACCAAATAATTAGTTATTGCTGAACCTTTGCAAGCCAATCTTCATATAAGCCCGTCGGGTCTTCCTTGCCCTTTTCCTGAAATAATTCTTCTTCAAAAATTTCAGTTTTTATAAATGTAATCACAGAGATGACGCGGAACATTACTATATTTGGAAAGTAGAAAAAAATAATAATAGAATTTTTCAGAGATTATTCCTTAATTTAAAAATTTTTTTCCAAGTTAAAACTTTTCCTAACTGCATTTTTCTATGAAAATATACAGTTCGAAACGCAAAAAAATAAAAAATAAAAACAAAAATAACCGTAAAAGAAAAGTTCAGCGAAAATATTGCTAAAAAAAAAGCTTTTTTTAAAAAAAACAAAATCAGAAAACGATTCAGTTTCTTTTCTTCTTGATTCCATACTCTCTCCCCTGATTCTCCCCGATTCCTACCTCGACTTCCTTTCTCGCGCCGTCGACAAGAAGTTCTCCAGAGGAGGAAATGATCTTCAGGGCGGGAATCGTCGGAACTTCGTACTTTTTCAGGTATTCTCTGCAGGAAAGGAGGAATGTTTGGAAATGAAGGCAGTCCCAACTGGATTCTCTCGTCGCCGAACGGAATGGCCGGCCAGCCGCCGCCGTGCTCCAAGTACTCCAGAAGGTCGGCTTCTTCGCGGTCGCGCGACACCAGAACCACCTCGAAATCCTTTCCTTCTTGTTTCAGAGACTCGTAGAAGCGCTAGAAAAAAAATTGACGTTCCAGATACGCGAGCTGTATGAAAGGAGTTTTAAATTGAAAAACCAACCATGTACAGACTTTTATCACAATTCTAACGGTCTTCCCGAAATAGAATAAATATCTTTACTATTCGAAAAGTGTTAAAGGAACTCCCAGAATAAACATTTATAACGTAAAATTTGTGATTGATTTTTAAATCTCAATTCTCTCATTTTTCGGCCTTGTTTTTAAGAAAAAAAGTTCAAAATTTCTTCTATTGTTTTTTTAAATCCCAAGCTGAAGAGTAAACTAAAAACCTCTTCGAAAAATTTTTCAAACTTTTTTTCGAGATTCGATTTCAGAACTTTCCAAAAAAACTAAAATGAACGTTCGAAAGCGCAATATCATCAACCTTTTATAAGTATTGAATTTCACAGATCTTCAATTACAAGGGCTTGAAAATAGAAAGAAACCTTCAATTTGGGTGTGAACTGCCGGCAGCTGCCGCACCACATTGCAGAAAAGTACAACGCGACGACTTTCTGAAAATCGGATTTCCTTTCAATTTCAGATAAAATTCATTCCCATCTCGAAAAGTTCAAAGGAACCAATTTTTCACCTTTCCTTTCAAAGCCTCGTCTCCGTCGGTTTTTTCGCCATCAACCTTGACCAGCGGTTTTCCAGCGAACAATTCAGCCATCTGGAAAATCAAATGAGTCTTTTGAGCGAATTTCTATTTTTTTGGAAAAGGGGGACGCCATGAATATAACTGATAAATGAAACAAAAAACTACATAATAATCTTTGAAATTAAAAAAAAATAAACAAATATTTTTTTTCGCGAATTTCGGCAAATAAGAATGAGACTTCGATGAAAAAAGAGGTGATTCGGGTTTGGAACTGACGAAACAAAAAAAGAAAGTGAACAGAAAGTGAAAAAGTAAGCCGAAACGTGAACTGCGACCTAAATATCCTTTTTTTTTAAATCGACTAAATTTCCCCGATGTTACACATCAATTTTTTTAAAACTATGAGAATTATACATTATAACCGATGTTTCTGGTCAAAAAGATAATTTTTGTGTTTAGAGTAAAAAAATAACTCTTTAGTTCAATTTTTAAATATGTATAGAATAAAAAAATTTTTTTGAAAAAAAATTCAAAAAAAGCTCAGCTCAGTTCAGTAACGAATGAGACAAACAAAAAAGGAAAGACAGTCCTGAAAGAATGAAATCAAAGAAACGAGAATGAAAACCGTAAAAAACGAGAGAAAGACTGAGGAAAAAGCCCAAGGGACTGAGAACCGGTCACCGACTCTTTATTGATCGTTCGGTGCCCGTATTTATAGGCTCGCCATCGAAAAAAATTGTCATCATTGCACTACACCGCTATTTCGACGCAAATTCAGCAAAAACTTGCGTCATACGCCAGAAAACAACCAAAAAACGTAGAATAAAACGTTTGAAAAACACGCTGAGCGGTGAAAAAAAAGAAGAGAAAACGGCAGACGACGATGAGAAAAAAGAGGAAAATGACGGGTGAATAGGAGAAATTTCAGAGAAAATTGCTCGAGTGACCTTCTTGTGTGCAATCGAAGGAATCCGTTCCCCGAAGAGAAACCTTGAAAGCGGTAAAAAGGAAAAAAAACCAATGAAATTCGTTCCAAATTTTTGAAAAACTTTTGAATACGAATGCATATTAGTCAGTGGCCCGATGAAAAAAAAATTGAAATATTATTTCAAGTTTATTCGAGTTTTTTTTTTCGAGACGAAAATTTCAACTGAAAATTGATCAGAGAATGCTCAAAAATCAGGGAAAAATTTTGGAAAAACAGGATAAATACTTACAAAAAAATTATCCTCTAGAGAATAAAAAAACTTATCTCAAACTGGTTTTTCTATCGGATCTTGAGATGGAAGTTGAGATATAATTAGACACTCGACTGAAAAAAGCCTATGCATTACACACGACGCTACAGATTTCTCGTCATTTCCACTGCCGTTGCCTTATTATTTACTATATTCGTATTTCTCTTCTCCATAACGAGCTCTGGCGAGACTATTAATAATTTAACAGATCCCAACGTTTTCGCTGATGTTATTTTGTCCAATTCTAATGCAAGTCGATTTTTCTCAAATCTGAGCAGATTGGAATTTAAGGATAGCTGGATAAACTTCAAGGATGTTCGAAATTTACCCGCGTTTGTGAAATTGAGAACAAAAATAAGGGTTGGTTGGAATGTTTTCAAACATATATTGGTCAGATTATTCGGCTAGTACCATTTTCGAAAGAACGAAATGAATATATTATCTACATTGAAAACGAAGAAAACTGTATCGCGACTAAAATAAACAAAAACCTGAATAGACGGAATAACTTTTGATCACTATTACCGAATGTGCTTTTAATTTATGAAAAAAATTCGGAGGTATGAAAAAAAGCCAGCGAATTTTTGGAACGGCGACTTTTACGATTTTTTTCGTATCGATAGGGAGCTTTCCGACGGCAACCTTTCCGCCGAATCTCTTTCCGACTTTTTTTCTCTAATATTTTTTTCGGTTTATAAAACACCCTTTACAATTCTTTTTTTCTTCTTTGTGTTTTTAAAACATGAATAACTTGCCTACTTTATATGAGAAGATTTAAAACGAACAGTTTATCGAGAAAAAAATTTCTTCAGAAAGTTCCCTAGCGACATGAAAAAAATCGGAAAAAGTCGTCGTTCGAATTTTTCGCTGGTCTTTTTTTCATACCACTAAAAAAATTCTATCCAAACTCTTGGTTTTTTTAACTGAAAATAATTCTTGGCTATTTCAAGTTACACTAAAATTAAAGAAACATCAAAAACTAAATCGAATCAAAAAATTTCAACACTTCAACTAAACGTCTTTCAGTAATCTTATTTTCCAAAAGTTTCGGAAAGTTAGGAAAGAAATTCTGCGGTTTATGAAAAACTCATTAGAAAAATTACTAATCGTGACTGAATCAGGTTAAAAAAGAAAGGACAAAAAATGAACAAAATAAAAAATATAAAAATTGAAATTTTCAAAAAAATCGTCGAGCGCGGGCTCGCGAGCTGTGCATGCAGCCTCAAGCAATACAGTAACTCATTTAAGACAAAAATTTGAAGCGAAGTATTTTTCAGGCGATCGAAGAGCACAAAATAGCAGCATGCGTTGTCCCCAAAACAATGTCAACAGCCACAGGAGCAGCCTTGTGTCATTTGAGAAAAAAAGATAACAATAATTGGTTACATTACCCGTGAGTTTAGGAATCTCATCATCACTAATCTAAGATTTTTAATTTCAAGGCACTGTGATGATCAAATAGTACATACTTCTCTGCAGTCTTTTCAAGAAAACTTCAAACTGAATAAAAATTATTCCGATTGGGACATCTGGTTCGTTAAAAGACATCCAATCGACCGCTTCATATCAGGATTTATAGATCGTTGCATAAGGTAACAGATCAAAAACTTGCAGTTCCAAAAGTTCAGAAATATGTAGGCTTGGTCACAATTGTCATGGTTGCGGCTTTGATATCGCATGTTATGTCAAAAAACTCTACGAGAAACTAGAAATTGTGGTGAATCATCCACAAGACATTCACATCGACGATTTCCATGTCGCCCCGCAGAACTGGTCAGTCTGATGTTGTCAAGTGCTGAGAAAAAAAAAAGTTTGAGGTTCTGCCAGATGGAACAAAATCTCAATCGGTTGAATTTTCTCCGATATTCATCAGACTCGACCGAAACCTTTCTACTCGACTTGACAGCAGCGTTAAAGGAAGAAAAGGTTCGAAGAAATTTTTTTTGCTCAAAAAATTTCAAATTATGCAACAGACTAGTGAGACGAAAATTTTCTCTGTTAATTTGATTCGAGGCTTTTGCGCCTTCCAAAACCCTGAAAGCGATCTAACCAATATCTCATCATGTTTGTCTTACCATGTTACCATGGTTGGAAGAAATTGAATCATAACTTCAAAAAAAGATACGGCCAGGCAATGATCAAGATGAAGTTGTTGAAGAGATTAAAGTATTTGAACATCATCATATCGTCATCTTAACATTTTTCATCGATTTTTTCGAAGTGGTTCGATATCAGGTAAACCCTTCGACAATCCGTCACATCGGAGCACAAATCTCCTCGAGAAGTGCCTCACACGAAACAAAATCCTCTAGAATCCGGCCTTTTCTTGAAAACCTCATCAACTCCCGCAAAGATCTCCAACAGACTCTTCAGGCAATTTACTACTGGGATTTTGTGTTACTCGACTATCCGCTCATATGAATAAAGTTCATTCGTGTGGGGGTATACAATAGATGCTTTTTACATTGCAAGTAAATATACACAAAATGAGTTTGGAAGACGTTCTTAGCACTTGCCAAGAAGATGTCTGGCCTCGCCGATGAGCTCCCGCTCGACGTCGCTCTCCGTCGGCAGGGCGAGCGCTTCGTTCAGGTACTTTTTCGCCTTATTCTGAAAAATAGCACGTATATTGACTTTCATAATGCTAAGAGATCAGAGGTGAGATTTTAAAAAAATATTGAAAATAGAGAAATACCTTCTCTCCCTTGATCTGAAGGCATTTAGCCAGGTAGTAGAGGTTCTCGAGCCAGTCAGACTGCAGATGATAGGCCGCTTCGAAGTCTTCAAGAGCTTCTTCGATCGTCGCCTTCGGCGGAGCGCTGTACAGCATAGTGGCCGCCTGAAAACCATTGAATTTCGAATTTTTTTTTCAGAAAAATCCCGAAATTCTAAAAAAAAAAACGCGAGAGAAACAGTGAACTTCGACTCTTCTCCTATTAGAAACTATATTTTTTAGATTCATCTAGGGCTGCCTATTTTTTTTTGTGATTCAGCCAACCAGGATCATCTAATGTTTATCCGTTCTATAACTTTTTCGCATAAAATCAAAACAAACTTTGCGCTCGAGCCAGGACAGGTTGGCGATGGTGAAGTTGAACCGGCCACGTAGGTGGAGCAACGAGAATTCGTTGGGTTCCATGGCCAAAGCCTCGTCCAACAAATTTTTGAAGTGTCCGCCTTGTTCGATCTTTTCCTTGGTGCCCAGGTAATCGGTCGATTGGCCTGTCAAAATCGCCGCCCATCTCACTGCTTCGAAATGATTGGCATCGATGGCGTGCGCCTCACACGCGTAGTCCTTTCCTACAAATTATACTTGAAATGCTTATTGTGAGCGAGAAAATAAATATACGTTGAGAAAACTGAAATTCAGAAACTCGGAAAAATATTGTGCAAAAGCTGTGGAATAAACTATCTAAACAGACGCACCAGTTTTTAAAATTTCTAAATTTCTGATATTATGTCTTTGTTGCTCGAAAGATTTTTTGGCGATGAGGTTTATTTTTTGTTCAGTCTCAATCTTATTCAAACACCCAGAACTGTAGTAGTTTATTACGGAAAATTATTGAGAAACCTTCAAAGATCAACTCCTTGCGAATATTCTTGGGAGAGCGGTAGGCAACTTCATGGCACAGCCGAGCCAGACGCCAAAGAAGGTCCACGCTTCTCTCTCCCTCGTTATATCTCTTCAAAAGAAAAGAAAAATTTATCCACAAATGAATTACCTTACCTTCTTGAGCTCATCGTAAGCTTCCTTGACACGGTCGGTCTCAAAAATTGCGTCGATTTCATCGTAAGTGAGCTTAAAGCAAATAAATCGAACCCAAACCTTGGAAATAACAACGAACCATTTCGTTAGTTGAAAGTTGTCTTGCCGAGGGTTAGCGAGGAGATGAAGAAATGGGAAAGGCTCGATTGCAACAACAATTTTCCACCAGAAACAAAACATTTTGGCGGCTTAGAAATGACGAAAAGTGTGTGATCTGCAGATGATCGAAACTTATTACGGTAGGGTGATTGGAAAAAGAGTTGCGGACTTGGTGTGCAGACACGGCGCTGAACCTTACGACGCTTCAAAATAATTTTTTTAAAAAAATTTTACAAACAAGTTTTTTTGGCCGGTTTAACCTTTTTTATGGCTCTTTCACTGAATAACACAGAAATTTTTTTGAGGAAATTTTATGATTTTCTGAACCACAAAACTTTTTTGTTCCAAGTAATTTCGCAAACCTCACAGAATAACTCGTTCGAGTCTTGGTTATTTTCATCGTTGAAGACGTCAAAATTTTTTGTTTGTACTTCATTTTCAACGCGATTGTGTAGTTTTAAAATTTGCGTTATTTTTGTTCAAAACCAGTCATGGTTTTGAACAAAAATTTTTCAATTTTTACTTCAAGTAGGAAAGTTTCAGAATAGAGCTGTTGTCATCATGCGTGGCAGGAAACCCGTTTACGATGCTGTTAAAATTGGTTTCGAGCTTTATTAAAAGTTGATATTCCCGTTGTTGTTCATTATAGAAGAGCTCGATGAGTTTGCCGCTGAAGATTGCGGATCTAACGCGGATGAAATCGCAGCGAATGAAGTAAATGTAAGGAAAAATAATTTTTCATTAATTTACTGACTTTTAGATTACGTCATGGTTGAGCCCAGCTCCAACGCCGGCGCGTGGTTTGAACGTATCAGGGACACGGAAAAGAAAGCAACAAACTGGAAAGTAGGTTTTTTCATTACATATTTCATTCATAAAACGTTCTTCAAGAGTTGTGCATATGCTGCACAGACGACGTCAGCCACGACGATCTTGTCGAGTCAAAAATGAGAACAAATATTCTGATGAAGAAGAAGAAACGGAGGAATCGAAAGAAATTGACTGTGAAACAATGGACGAGACCGAAAGTGAACATTTTTTTTTCTTCTGAAAAACTAATTATATCTAGTCCTAGTTTTTTTGTAAAAATTAAAAAAATCATATTTCTGAAGACTAAACCACTATTTTCAAGTTTCCGATATTGTTCTAAGCGGGGTGATCAATAATAAATTTTTCTGCTTGATTATTTCAAAATTTTATTTGAGAGAGTTGTCTTTCTTCAACATGGAACTTATCAAACTGTTCAACATTTTTTTTCCATAAATTCAGACCTTTTTTTTGAGATTACTTAAAAGCGTAGTAAAATTCACGAGAGAACTTTCTATCAGATCATCTATTTCTCAAAATTTCCTTCAAGGAGTCGGACCTTCTCGAGTTTTCGTCAAAAATACCGGGGGAGACATGCATTTCGAATGGCCGATTTGGAGTAACGCGGCCATTCAGCTGCAAAACGCGGCGACGATCATCGGTTCTGAAGCTTCCGAGGTTTTTTCTTCAGAATTTGTTGAGCTTAAAGAATATTTTTTTTTCTTGAAAATATCGTGAAAACAATATCCGTCCATTTCTTATTTTGAACTTATTGAAAATGTGAAATTTTTCTGATCATCAAGTTTTATTCAACTTTTAATTCAATTTCATGTTTTTAGGTCGATTCTGAAAAAGTTTGCGAGACGATTCCCCAAGAGTTCACGAACACTGGAACTTTTGTAGTTAGATTGGCTTCGGACAAGGACGAGGTATAACTAAGAAATGACGAAAAATAACCCAAACGTTTTGAGATTTGGTCCGACGGATTGGGATCGTGGAACCTCGTCGAATCGTCAACTCAGTTGGAATATCCCTTTTTTCGATCTTAATATTCAGTTTTCAGTTATTTCAACTTTGGCCAATTGTATCAAACTCCGTCTACATCTTCACCCGATGATTCACGATCAGTCGAGGTATAAATTTAAAAAATGGAAATAAAAAGAAAACCGTCGTACAAGATTCCAATCAAGAAGACGGACGAACTTTTTTTTACGATGCCCAGAAAATTTAGGAAATTTTGAAAATTCATGGATAATGTTGAGGTTCTCTTCGAAAAGTTCGTCCACCCTGGCACCGACGATCGCGGCGAATTCATCAGGCGGCTGTTCACAGGTGAAAATCCTCGAGCGAACAAGAAGAAAAAAAACAAAGAAAAGTGCATTTGGACCTCGAAAACAAAACTATCGAACAAAGATTTTATTGAAAAACTGATGAATTTTCGGTATTCGATGGAAAAAAATGTTTTTTAGAATGTCATTTCCGTCATGAAAGGATAGCGATTTAGAACTTCAGAAATCGAGACTAAGGTCGATTCTATTCAAGTAAAATTGTTTTTCGATCTATTTTTTTTTTTCAACTTTTGGTGGAATACAGCCGACGTATGCTTGTTATTTAAATGATACAGTCGTTGGTGAGAAAAAAAGCTCCTTTTAAAGGCGCATAACTTTGCGTGAACAAAATAGACACTTTATACGGCTTTTTCTTATGGGATACAGCACAAAAAAATTTTTCAAAGAAATTTCATTAAAACGAAGAAAGACGGGACTAATAAGGAACAATAAGTTCGAGGTTTCTATTCCGAAGGCCCGAAACTGTTTGGTACGAATCGAGTAGTTGATTGAGTATGTGTTCATTTATTAGTTTTTACGGATTGCAGGGTACGACAGCGAGCACAGACAGATGAGCCACGGAGTGGTGAGCTACGAATGGATCGGCGAGCCTCATCCGATTGACGTCACCGCAGCTCCCGAACCTCTTGGCACTTTTCCCAAGGTTTGACCGTCCTTGAATGAGATATCCTCCCTTTTCTGCAGAAATCCGACAAAGATGAGAAAGGGATGCACGAATTGCCGGTCTTGAGTTGGGAAATGTTGGATTTCGACACGGCAGTCTCTTTGTTGCTGTCTTTCGACGAGAAATTGACGACGTCAGTTTCACGTTTTATCAATGCTTTTTTTTAAATTCTGAAACACATGTATAGTTTTTTGTAGCGGATGAATTACTTCATTATTTTAACCAAAGCTAAAGAAAATTTTTTTGAATTTCTAAAGTTTAAAGTTTGAACTTCTCATGCCAACTTTGTGTGGCGCTGCAATTCCAAGTTCGCCGCAGTTTCAAAAACTTCTTAAGATGCCAAGTTTTCTCAAAAACCAGGTGAAATTTTAGAAAAGAGAAAAAAATGCCGTATTTTTCCCTGACGCTCTCTCTTCTCTCACCTCGACCAAAGCCCCGCCTCCAAGGGCGCTCTCCCCCTCATCTCTCTTTTTTCCTTGTCCTCGGACTCTTTGCCGCCTGGGGGCTTTCCTATCGATTGCCGCCGACGTTTTTTTTTCTTTTCGTCGTGTTGAACGGACTTTCACTTGGATGGTTCTGTTCTTACTTTCAGAAAAAAATTTTTTTCTTATAAATTTTTTTCGCTTTTTTTCTTTCTAAAAAAACTCAATGATCTCGTAGACACCTTTCTTCTCAAAAATAAAAGAAAATTACGCCATTTTGTCTGCAAAGTATGCATGACGTCATAAATTTTTTTTTTGAAAATTAAAGCAGTCTTTTCTTCTATTTCAAAACGTTGGTTTTTTTTTTGAGTTTCACACGATCAATCGTGTTCAGTACAATGAATATAATCATCGAAGTCAAAGAAAAAAAAAACACTAATTTTATATAAATTTTTTTTTCGTAGGTCTAAGGCAAGTGTGTAACTTTTTGACCCAACTTTTCGTAGTTTTGAGGCTAATGAATCAGCTTTTCACAATGATACTCTATTTTTTCGAAATTCAGTTTCTGGGCTAGTAATCTCCTTTCATAAAGCTCATGATCACTCAACAGTTCTACGAAAAGATTTTTTTTCCCCAAATTCGGTCTGTTTTGAAAATAAAGTTTCCAAGAGACTTCGTTGTTGAAAATTTCGAAATATGATATTTTCATTCTGAATTGTGATCTCAATTTTTTCTTTTCTAACATCTGCAGTTGTTCAAAGTTACCTCGCTTCGAGTGCGTTTTCGATCGCTGTGTTATATTTGTGACTTTTTCTTTCTATTTCTCTTGCGAAAAGTTTCGCAAACGATTTTCGGGGCGTTTTCTTTCCAGAAAGTTATTTGAGTGGGGTTTTCGTTTTGATAAAACTGGTTTTCGGAAATCAAATGCCCTGAAAAGGCTGAGATTTTTTTTTCGGTTAGTGAGTTTTTTTGAAAGTGAAGAAAATTTAGAAGGTTCTATTTGCGCCCAATTTCCACAGTTAAAAAGCTTTGAAATGTTCAAAGTTAACCGTTTTAGGCGAAATCAAAAGAAGTTACCCTGTAGATAAAAATTTTCACGCTATAGATTGGAAGAAGTCGATAAATGAGTTAGAATTATATATAGTGAAATAGGCAACCTTCATTGGAAACCGCCTTGTGGATGCTGCTGTAAGGACGTCATTTCTTTGAAATCCCTGCTCGCAATTTATCTATCGTAGCCGATCAAAGACCCCTTCTCATTACTGTTTACGTCATACATACACATTTGTAAACCGATTCTAATAACGAGCGAAATTTGCAAGACACCAACTGGTCCGAAATAGATTAGACAAGTGGAGTGTCACGTGAACACGAGAAACAGCCAAGGCCAATCGAAACAACAACCAAATTCTCAACTTTTACTTCGCCATTTCGTTTTAAATTGACAGAAAAACGACCACTTCGTGAAAAATTCTCTAACTTTGTTTAATTTTGGAAATTACTCTAAATTTTTTCAGTTTCACAAATCAATCTTTTAAAAATTATTTTGCGAAGCCACCGTTTTTTTCTTGAAAAAAAGTGTCCCATTTCAGGTACGGAAGAGAAGTTCCACAAGGAGTTAGAGAGGCTGTGAGCTTCGCCTTGGACTTGAGCGAATGCGGCGGCGAACGGGCGCTTCAAGTCGACGGAAATTTCTGGCAAAGGCCCTCCGGAGCCAACCGGTCCGTCGAGCTTCTCTCATCTCTCTCTCTCTCTTTCTTTCTCTGTCTCTATGATTTTTAGAGGCTCTCTTGGCTTTTCTTTGATTGGAAGGCGGAAATCATAGATTGTTTGTTTTGCCGATTAATCTGTTTCGGTTAGTTTTGAAGCTTCTGACAAGTGGGCTCCGGAATAAAAAAGAAGTGGTTTGGTGTTTTAATGGATACCTAATTTGACATTTTCCGAAAAGAAAGTCAATTTTTTAAGTTAATTTAGAGATTGTGTTGTTCAGGACTATAAGTGATAAGTAAAACACAAAAAAACAAAACAGCTCTTGGTTGATCAAAAAAATTTTTAGAAGTTTGTGAAAATGATTTTTTTGCATCGTTTAAACTCATTCGGAAGTATTAGAAAAAAAAAATTTGCTATAAAAAAAACTTCCTTATTGATTTCTGTGGCTCGACCTACGTAAAACATAATTGAACCCATCATAGATTAAGCGTCAATGTTTATCAGACGGTATTGAGACGTTTGCGTTCGCCCTTTGCCATTTATCAACACCCCAAGATTAGTTTATCTTTCTTATCAATCAGTTTTTCGATTTCGTTGAAAAGCAGTTCACAAATATGAGGAAAGCTTTATTTGGCATCCATATTTCATGTTTAAAAAAAGCTGTCAGACAATTTTTATGAATTTTAACTAATTTCCTGGACTGTAGTTATTTCATTAAGTTCACCGTTTTCAATATCTGACATTTTATCATAAAAAATTATTTTTCTTATCCGTCCAAGTTGTTCTTCTGAATTGTTCAATCAATTCTTGTTTCTCTTCCTGATTCTGCAACGTCTTTTTTTAAAGGTACTACTGGCTGGCAGGACAAGGCAAAAAACGGAGACTTCGTCGTGCCACGACCGAAGACTTTGATGTGCAGGTTGGTGGAAATGCGGAGGTCCGCCCGTTTTTGTGTGGAAGGGTGCGCGCCAACTGTTTGTCAGCCGGGTGTTCGTTTGTCAGCTGCTGGATTTCTGTTGGTCATGTGAAATCGCGGCTTTTCTCCTTCCTTTTTTTTCCAAGTTTCCATTCAAGTTTTCCTCGATGCAAAATCTTTCTGATGAAGAAATAACATTAGTTCCACACTTTTTGAAGACATTGTAGGATGATTTCGAAATAAACTTGGTCATCGGATTTTTGATCGTCTTCAGAAATAGTATTCACAGGATCGGTGATATTCATGACAGTTTGTGAAAAAAAATTGAAAAGATTTTATTGATAATGGGACAACTTGAGAATCACAACCGGCCGTGAATCAACTATTATCCTTTTTTCATTTTTTTTTTCTCGCGCTTTTTAAGTTTGGTTACTCGGACAAAAAAAAAGTTTCGCACAGAACGTTTAGGATCCACAAATAGCTTTTCTGAGTTATTTTTTAAAATTCTTTTTTTTTCCAAGATCTTTTTCTTGTTTTATCTTGATTATAATCTGAATCTGTTTGCCTTTCTCGTTTATTTTTAGCTTTAAGCTTACTTTCTCATGAATAAACAGCATAAAATTGCCTTGCAGCGGTCGTATTGGCCGTTTGAAAAGGTTGGGAAAGTAGACTTTTTTCAGCTTTAAATATCTCTTACATTTTTTTTATATTTCTAAACCCATCAATATTTAGAATCGACAATTCATCCTCCAGAAACTGGTTATTCCCTTGATTCTTATCGAAATAACTCAAAGAACACCTGTACATATCGTTTGACGATCGACCTGAAAAAATAGGGGTTGTTGATCAGTGGAAAAGATGAAATCATTTGTTTTTTTTTTATTTTGCGCCATATTTTAATGTGGACTGATTTCTTTTTCCAATGGGGAAGAATATTGCGGTTGCGTGTATATGAAAGAAAGACATCTCCTTTTATGAAAGTTTGTTGAGAACTGAAATGAACGAGTTTGAAATAAATCTCTTCCCTGTTTTCATTTCATTCAAGGTTCTAACCTGACTCGAAATTTCAAGGCTCTTGAAATTTTCGTTTTTTATGAGGAACGTTTTTGGGTTTTTTCCTGATACGAAGTTTCCAAATTTGAAGAAAAGTGCATTTGTTTTTGGACTTTTCCAAAAGTAACGTTGTTTTAGCAAGTTTTTTCTCTCCTCAAAATCTCAAACAATCAAAAACTCGTAAAGTTCGTGAATATCCATTTTTCAGGTGACATGTCGCCGATACATGGGCCAACAAGAAACTGTTTCGCAAGAACTCATTAGAAAAATCTACGTGGTGAGGTATTCTGAGCACACGAGCCATCACTTGCCTTTGCCGAATGAACACTTGATTCTCCTTACCTACGGTTTTCGACGTCCCACGGTCACTGTTCTGCTGGTGGGTTCATTTTTCGAATAGGTGATGATTCAAAAGACCATTTACCTGCTCCAAATAACAGAAAAAACGCTAAAAGTAGGATACTGTAGCCTGCGATCGGTAGACTGTGTTTGCAGACGAAACATTTTATTCGACGTCAGTTACCGAAATTTTGAAAGTTAAAAAAGTTGTTTCTTTAAGTTTTTATCTAACTTTCAAGTTTTTCAAAAGCCTTTTTGTCTTAAGAAATAGCTTTTTTGAAGTCTCAATTCTAGTTTTTCAGCAAAGTGAGAAATTGGTTTTGCCGATTCCCACTGGTGGCGTACGACTTATTGAACAAGAACCTCCGGCCATGTTAGTTTTCGAATTTTTAAGATTTAATTATGAGTGGATTTTCAGAGGAGTAGGCTATGAGGATCAAGAGGAAGAAAATTGTGAGTTTTTTCGATACGAAGCTTTCAGAAAACATTCAAAAAGGAATCAGAATGACTTTTTTTCGGAAATTTATCCTTGTGTTTCAGCAAAAGAGATCAAAGACTTGAAAAAGAGGATTTCCGTGATGAAGTTGGAAAACTACGATCGGATAGAGTATTTGGTTGAAAGAGCCCAGGAAGTGATAAAGAAGTTGAAAGAGGTGATTTTACTCATTTATCTGGTTTTACTTCATCCCTTATCCAGGAAAATACGCCTAAATCGTTACAAAAAGTGGGCGAACTCGAGCAGGGAATCCTCATCGGCCAATCCCTGCGATCAGCCATTTCCACTTTTGATTAACTTTTAGATTTTTGTACATATTGCCCATAAATCTTCTCACTTATTTGGATTATTTTTTTGTTTCAAAACGTTTAAACGTTTGGAGTACTTAATTGTCTTTTATGATTTATTTTTGAAGAAAATTTTTTGCAGCTTTCAATCTCAACCCAACTTATTTCTTTCATTTTTTTCTTCAAATAGAGTATTCAATATCAAAAATGACGACACCCAGCCGTAGACGTTTGATGCGAGACTTCAAGAAACTCCAGGTTTGATTTTTCGAAGTTTAAATATATTTCCTCCGGCCATTTTTGATCGTCCAAATAGTTTAGTTTTCAAGGAACTTTTGCCTTGATCATAAAATCAAATTTTTTTATCCGTGTTTTTTTCTTCTGTGCATATAAAGTAATTTATTCCTATTAGAAGAAATGTAGTGGCTGCTAGTAAGCTTTGTGAAAACGCCATCAATTTACAAGTATTTTTCAGTATTTCTTTCTTGTAGTAATTTTCTGTAGTTGTATGTAAAAAGTGAAATTTATACCAAGAGACAGTTTCTCAATTTAATTTTTGTTTCTTTTCAGGAGGATCCACCAGCGGGCGTTTCGGGTGCGCCCACGCAAGATAACATTCTAACTTGGGAGGCCATAATTTTTGGACCCCAGGAGACGCCTTTCGAAGATGGAACTTTCAAGGTAATATCTAATTCGATTTTGTACTCTCTTATTCGTAATAAAAAAGACTTTTATATTAATCTCTACAGAAAATTAGGGATGTTTTTTTTTTCGAAAATTGATTTTTTAAAGCTATCTCTGGAGTTCACGGAAGAGTATCCAAACAAGCCGCCAACGGTCAAGTTTATCTCGAGAATGTTCCATCCAAACGTCTACGCCGATGGATCCATTTGCTTGGATATTTTACAGGTTTTCAAACATTTTTAGTTCGTTCTGGACATGAAGCGTTTCTTGTTTCTTCAATGTGATGGCTTTTATTTTCTATTTGCACTATTTATATATTTGTGTTCATTTTCCGAATACTTTCTTGACTATTCTTTTGATGTTCAAAAATTTGCTTGTAAAAAAACTTCCAAAAAAACTGTGGTTCAAAAATAAAAAAATCATTAATTTTTTTCAATGAGCCCTTTTTTTCGATTTTTTTCCATATCACTGTGAAACTTTAGACTTTTTTTCTTTTTGTTTTTTTCCTGTTTTTTTCCGAGTTTTTTTTGCTTGTTTCTACTTGTTTTTTTATCATAATCTCACTGAATAGTTTGTTCTAGGGTGTTTTAATTTACGAAAAAAATATTCGTAAACGTTTTTTTCTCGGAAAGGAAAAATTGAAAAATTCGCTATTGGAAATTTTTTTCTAATCTCTATAATGCTTTCGAATAACACCACATTTTTTTGTGATTCATATACACGTATACTGACCAGTTTTGGTGGTTTTTTTTTGATGGAACTTGCTTTAATTTCAATAGGAAAAAAGAAACTTGAATCTCCTAAATAATATTTGGTATTCCGGAAAGGAAAAGTTCGTTTCAGAATCGGTGGTCGCCAACGTACGACGTGGCGGCTATTCTGACGTCGATCCAGTCGCTTCTCGACGAGCCGAACCCCAATTCTCCCGCGAATTCGCTCGCCGCACAGTTGTACCAAGAAAATCGTCGCGAGTACGAGAAACGCGTCTATCAGATCGTCGAACAGGTAGAAATCGCTAATTAAATGAAGCTGCATCGTTTGAAGTCGCACGAGCTCTAGATCAGCACTGGAAAAGCATTTACGCTGCGTCACCTTTATCATTTTCTTCTATGCTTCTTCAAACACCCCAAAAAGCTTATGAAAATCGAGTTTACAAAACATTTTACCAGAAGCCAACTTTTATTTGACCAAAATCAACGCTCAAAATATGAGTGAACAAATTAACAATCAGGAAAAAAAGCTATGATTATTTTTTGCGATTTTGTATTAGAAATTTTCGGATTGTTGACAATCGGAAATCATATCAATATTATTTTTTCCGCAGTTCATTTAGTACTTTTAAGCTAGGAGTGAAATTCTTGATAATTTTTTCAAAGGTTTTGACAGTATAAAAAATAAAGCTCGTGGTTGTTACGCTTCTTTTCTCGCTTCAGCTTTTAATTACCTATACGGGGAAGGGAAAGTTCAATATAAAATAAAACTTTATAGCAGTTGTTTTCAATAGAAAAAATGCGTGATTGATAGAAGCGAAATAATTTCAACGTGAGTCAAAGAAAGTTTTCTTTAGTTTGGAAGTTGATGAGTTGCAAAAATTATTTGACATGGCGGTTCCTAATATTCTCTACAAGGGTTGACTGTGCAGGCGAATCATTGAGCCGAATGACGTGTTATCTGTTTGCAGAGCTGGATGAACTTTGGTGAGAACGAGGGCGACATGGAGCCGAAGGAAGGAGAAGAGCAAGGCGCCGGAGACGAGCCCGCGGCTCCGAGCGGCTCCAACTGAAATTTTTTCTTCCCTCTCCCGAAGTAACGCTAGAATTGTATCATAAGTGGTCCCATTCAGTCCGGTGTTCTGTTTTTTTTTTTTGGAAGTCAGATCAAACTTTACGTTCGAATATGGTCTCTATTTATCTATATCTTTGTTATTTTTTAATTTTTTTTTCTGTAACTTTTCGGCAGCTCGATTCTCCCAAAAATAAATCCTTTGTACATATATGCAAGTACCCACAGAGATCGCGATTCTGGGAATCGCTCGATTCGAGAATTTTACTGTAAATTTCAATTTTATCAATACGGTAGATTGCAACTTCTTTGATAGTGCCGGTCTCTTCCTTCATTTTCTTTTTCTTTTCATTTTTTGGTTTTTGTTTCAATTTTATCCCCATCTCACGCATATTTTCCTTTCTATGTGTGTGACGTATTGATCAAAAAGTAATTTTGTCTGCCCATTAATTTTTTTTTCTAGTTTTCTTTTCTATTGTATACCTGTTGCGCGTACTGTCGAGAATAAAGTTTGTAACGAGGTTTGGTTGTTTTGTCATTGTGAAGAAGAGTTTCGTTATTAACAGTTTGTGGATCAGAAAAAAAAAGTTTTCAAGAAATAGCATTATTTTTGGATCACTGTAGGAAATATCGCCCACGAGCAACTTGTATGCAGACCAAGCACTACAAAAGACGAGCAAAAAGATTTACTTTTTTTCAAAAAAATAAATTTTTCTTTCATATATCGAAAACTTTGAATACAGTTAAACATATTTTTTTCCAAGCTATTCTTTTTCTCTTTTTTTATTATTTTTTTAAAATTTAAATAGACGTATCCCATGAGTTATTTATGTTTTTTTATACACATTATAAACGCGCAAGTACTGAATTCCAACTTTTTGTTTTATATTGAAGCGTTAGTTTGATCGATCGATAGTTGGAGAACTCAGAATTTCACGGCTCGAGTTTTTTCTCCAAACACACCTCTTCGAATCGAAGAAAATTTAAATGGAAAAAAATGTGTCTCTGTGGAGCGCAAGTGCCGATCAATTTGTCGTTTCCCATCGCTAAATTTGTTTCTCCTCGATTCAAGGCATCCGTAATCGATTTCTGTTTTCGCGCACACTTTTCTCAGTGATTATGATTGTCTGATGTAATGTTTTATATTCAGCGCGGCAGAAGGATGGCGGTGAGCGCGGAGATTTGAGTGTGGTGCCTCGAGAGGCGAGGAGAGCACAGGGGCGTGTGTTTGTGTCCGCGTGTGAGCGTGTTTTTTTCGTCCCGGCGTTCAGTTTTGGCCACCGCCGCAGCCGCCACTTCTTCTTCGTTTCGCCAGTCCTCCGACGGCAAAAAGACGGAATGGCGTCGACGTCGACGGCTCTTGTGCCACCGACGCCTCCAGAGGCTGTCAGGAACTTCCGAGCTCGCTTCATCGCCAAGTGCATGCCGGAGAACGTAGGGACCACAGAGACCGACGGCAGCGAGTTGTACAAGGTAATCCTGGCCTTCTGTAGAGACTGCACCCCCTTTGAAGGAAGTCAGTAATAACCGTATCGATTTTTCTTGAGCTGGGGATTGGGTACATCTTTGATGATTATTTTACAATGTACAGCCTTTATTTTGGAAAAGGTGGGAATAAAAATCAGGAAATTACAAAAAAAGCTTATTGGATTTTTATTGAAAGGACTCTGAGAAATGACGCCGTCAAAAATATCTTATTACAGATTTTGCGATCGATTGCCGTAATAGAAGCGCAAATGTAAAGTTATTTTCTACTTTGCCGTAGAACTTACTTTACTTTCCTTCCTTTAGAAATGTTTATGAAAGGGATTCAATCTGGAATAGTTTAGAAATATTCAATCATTAAGCGTTATTGATTTTTAGAAGTTTCATGATTTTAGACGATTAACAGCGGCAAGGAGATTGACAGAACTCAGCTCATCAACTATTCATGGCAATACTCGATCCCACAGAACTTGCGCCTCCTCGTTTGGAAGCTTCTTCTCGGTTTTCCATATATATCATTCTCTCAGAAAGCTGAATTCAGGAATTTTGAGCGAAAATCTGGATATCCGCGAGATATTGGAACGGGATAGAAAACTGGAGGTTCTCAACTGAGTGAAGAACTTTGGAAAAAGTTTATTTTTAAAGGCGGAAACTTATTTTGACGGACTGCGCTCGTGGCGTCGGAACGAAGGAGCCAGGCTTGAATCCGAAGCGACGCCCACAACTTCCGACATTTCTTCGTGAGGATCTTTTTCCACCAAATATAGAATCTTCACGAAATTTTCGAAAGATTTTTCTTCCATGTCATGCGAAATTTTCTTCCTGAGAATTAAAGAGAACGCTTGCTTTCAAAACTATTGAATAATCAAACAAGGTAGTATTAGGTTTTAGTTTATGTTCTTTCTGGGTTTTTTTGACGTCTATTTTGTTCCTGGTGAGAACTTCACACAAAAAATGAAAACTTTGTATGTTGCTTTTTACGAAAAAAAAAATTGCTCAACACACGTGGGGACAAGATATTCGAAAAGGACACTGATCCAGGAATTTTTGTCTTTTTTTGATACTAATTCGCAGTAGAACATGATAGGCACTACAGTAACCCAGAAGAAATGAGATATAATCAGAACAGAGAGGAAATTTGACGCGATAACGTTCCAACCGGTAACCTCCTACCGCCGAAATCAAATTGATGTGCGAAATGATTACTTTGAAAAAAAAAGAAACTGGTTTCAGGATGATTCTCCTGTCGCAGAACCGTCTGTGCGACGATCGAACTCGTCACCAGAGTCGCTGTATGCGTGTTGAGGCGGTTCGTTGCGTCGAGAAGAGTACACTTTGAGAAAAGAAAGCTTCCATTCCGATTCTGAGCAGTGAAATGGAGGAAAAAATAACCTCCAAAACATTTAAAAAAAGGGGATTTTTAGTTTTCTTCTGTAGAATCCTTTCGAGAGTTTTGAAAGCTTAATTTTCATGTTAAATTATTTTAAACGCATTCTCTCACACTGCGTAAGTATTACAAGGTTTTGGAAGTACTTAAGCCTAATTTATCCTATTATTTGATTGGTAGGAAACATTTTCAGCTCGTCGCCAAGGTAGAGACAATCTGTCGCGATTGCTGGTACTCAACGTTCGCCATTTCCAAACGTCTCGTCGCCCTGATCGAGAGCAATTTCCCGCCGAAAATGCTTCTGTTCGCCGTTCAAGAAGTTTCTTTCGAGCATATTCCGTTGTTTCATTGTGTTATGTTCGAAGATTGGGGAAAGTCTCAACTCGTTGAATCGAAACAAGGAAAAGGCCGACCGACTGCCCGATTTCACTACGTCGACCTATGCAGCGGTGAGATGGCGGCTTTTGAATGATTTTTTGGATTCTCGCAATTTTGAATGGAAAATTCATTAAGAATTTCTCAAAAACTGCAATAGTTTGAAATCGTTAACGCTATCGATTTTTCTGTATCAAAAAAGTTACAGGACATCGAAATGTTCTTGCTTTCTGGTGGCTGCGCTTTGCTGAAGAGTGACCGCGCCGCCCATTTGTTCGTTTTTTTTTTTCAATCTTCGATAGAGCTGATATTTTTGTTCCATTCTTTGATTTTTGAAATGGATATTCAGGCTTTTGGACAAAATCTGTACTGGTCGGAACGTCGCTCTTTTGATTGTCACGTTTGTCTCGGATTATATGGCTCTTCAAGTGAAGTTCGACGTTGAGGTTTGTCTTCTCTTTCGAGTTGAAAAATTATTTTTCATAAATTAGAAATGAGGGGTTTGAACAAGGGCAGGGATTGAAAATATCAAAAAAAAAAAACAAAATTCTGATAAGCAAAATTCGGTAAACTGTCTTAACCTTGTGAGATTTGAAAACAGCAAACAGATTATCGTAAGAAAATGTAAATTGGGCCTATGGCTTATGAATATCTGATTAAAGAAACGACGTAGTAATACCGGAGGCTTTAGCCGAATTTTTCTAACCGAGTAAGCAAGAGAAAAAGCTTTTTTAAATAAGGAAGCTGTTCAGGCGGAGAAGCGCCGGATGACGGAGGAGAACGAGTGCAAACTGGTGCGGCACGTCATCGAGAAGGTCGTTCAGACCAACAACGGCAAGTACCGCGGAGTCCGCTGCGATTCCAAGTTCACCTCGGCCCTCCCCTGAGACCCATTCATTCAGCATATCATATTTAAAAAAAAAGGAAAAAGCTTTAATCCACAATAATATCTGTTATTTTTTCATTTTACTCATTTTCTATTCTTACTCGCTAGATCTTCACTTTATAGTTAATCCAAAAAAAAAACAACGGTTCCTTCCAAACTGGTTCCTCCGTGATCCCATTTCTAGTATCTTGTTACTTCTTCTTCCTTCCATGTTACCAAAGTCGTTAAGTGGCCATTTAAGTGTTCCCCCTGCTCGCTTTATTATCGTTTACACGTTTTTAATAAGACGAGTAATAATAAAAAGGCAGATGGATTTTTTTCGAGTATGTTTTCATTTCGATACATTTTATTGGTTGGATATGCTCACGCGGCATTACTCGAAGCTCAAAGGTCGGCGTTTGTGCTCTATATGACTGAGATGTCATCTACAACGCATTTTTCTTTTTAGACAAATTATTACTTACTTAGTTAGAAGAAGCTATCAATTATTCAAAAAAAAGGAGAAAATCTCAATAAACTTACTTTTCAGCCCTAATAGAATTTCGGGGGGAAATTCTTAAGACATTATTTACCACCAAAGTTTTATTGAGAATCATTACTTTCATACTTCCTACTTTTGAGTTTCCCGTCATTCGCTACCGAAAATTCAAAAATGAGGTATTGAAGTGCACGTTTCTCTATTGGTTGCGATGCATTGAGAACGATGATCGGAACGCTCCTTTGTGGGAGACGCGTGCGATTTCGATAGATGACGTAATAGTTGGCTGGGAAAATGCCGGCAGCGGGCATCTGTCGAACTCCTTTCAGGACATGCTCTCTTAAGGAGCCACTAAAAGAATTATCGGAGGGGGACTGTTGGACTGGACGAAGCAGGGAAACACGCTGTCGTTGCCTCAGAAGGTCTTCTTCGAGAAGAACGGCTTCCTCGTCGTCAACGAATGCGTCAGACAGCAGGACATTCAGCGATATCGCGACCACTTTCAGGTAATTCAAGGAAGGCTCAATGATCTCCCTATGTTTTTTGGCCATTTGCGAAAAGAAGGTGTCGGTCGCGAGAAGCATGACCGTCATGAAGGATGTTTCCATCAAAAAGTCAGAGTTTGAACACAGTTCGTTTATTGTTTTTTGTTTTCACAATGCTATAAAAGTCCAGGCGAGAAAGCGATCACGAAAATTCAAGACTTTGCCGATGATCCCGTCCTTTTCGAATATTGCAAAAATGATAGTGTGCGTTTTCTTTGAACTCGTAGGGCTCAACATTATCCGTTCAGATAGTCAATGTTGTGAAGGATTTGATCGGCGGACCCGACTCCAATCTGATGGCCATGCATACGATGCTCATAAATAAGCCGCCGGACAGCGGTGAGTCGCTTCGGACGCGTTGCGGATGCGCAGCGATTATGACGTCATTATGATAGTTTAGTACAAAGATTGGCATATTTACTGCTCTTCTAAAGTATTCCAGAAGTTTTTTGAGTCATTTCAAGAAAAGTACTTACTCTTATAATTTATTTAATTCACACTGGTTCTCAATAACGTCTTTCGTTGAAGGATCTTTCAAACGAGTGATCTATAGTCTGTTCAGATTTTGAATGTCAACCAGCTAACTCCGCCTCTGCTGAGACGGTACCTTTTCGCGTCGATGTTTTATCGCGCGGGACAATTTTTGATCTTTTTTGATCTAAAAGATAGAAAAAGAAGTCAAAAATGCAGCCTTATTAAAGGGCCATCGTCATCTGTAGATAAAACATTGACGCGAAAGATATTGTAGCCTTGGGGGTGGAGTTAGCTGCTTGACATTTAAAATCTGAACAGACTATATGACTGACTTGTTTGAAAACTTGAAGTGATGGTTTCGACGAAAAACAGTGTGCAAAAAAAAAGAGATTTAGACGTCTCTGTAGTACTTTTTGTTAGCCGCGATGTCAGAAATGCCGAAAAAAAAAAATTTTTACTATTGAAAAGGAGAAAAAATTAACTTCAGGAAAACTGACTTCAAGGCACCCGCATCACCAAGATTTGATCTACTTCCCCTTCAGACCTGCCGACTTTATTTGTTGCGCTTGGACCGCCATGGAAAAAGTCTTTTCTTCCTTCTTCGTCGTATATTTTCTGAATTGGCTCGCAGATTACGAAAGAAAACGGCTGCCTGGAAGTGGTACCCGGCTCGCACAAGCTAGAGCTTCTCCCTCATGGTTATCCGGATTGGGAGGTCTAATTTGTCCTTATTCCAATTTCGAGCTCGAAAAGAAGTCTTAATAGTAAATGACCCAAAATTTTCTCACAAAAATAACCTCAAACTTTTCCTTCATTCAGGGCGGCGTCAACAAAGCCTACTACGGTATCCAGAATTACGATCCGAGCATGGAGCGTGTTTTTGTGGAGATGAACCCAGGAGATACAGTTTTCTTCCATCCAGTGCTGGTTCACGGATCCGGAGCCAATCAAACCAAAGGTGCTTTTGAAGAGATTCATATTATTCTATGACTTGATGGTTAGAAAAAAAGATTTTTGCATATTAGGGCTCCGGATTTAGAGCTTTTTTTTATCTCGAATCTTGTTCAACATTTCCTAAATTAGTTCATTAAGAACGGAATTCCCACTTCACATATGAAATGAGTCCATCAATTTATTGAAGGCTATCGGAAGGCGATATCGTGCCACTACGCCAACGACGACAAGTGTCACTACATCGAAGTGAAAGGCACCCAACAAGAGGTCAGAAAAGAGATTGATTTCTTTTTTTTACCTAGCGCGAAATTTCATCTTTCAGCAAGTCGGTGATGAAATCGTTGAAATGGTACGTAAAAACGCGCAAAAGTTTGGCTTGAAAGACGGCGAACATGTCGATTTCGCGGTGGGGCATTCTTTCTCAAAACGTCGAGGCTATATTTTTTTTTTGCAGAAAACTTGGCGTCTCCGTGGTCGTCCAATTACCGGAAAGAGACGGAATTTGTGACATAGAACATTCTGTTCACGTGGAAAATAAAAGTTACAAAATTTCATTAAACTTGCAAGAACATGAAAATTCACAGAGATAACTACAAAATGGATAAATAGTTACAAAGAGGCCCGTAAGGCGTGGAAGTCGAAAGGTATCAATTCGCAATAACACGTAGAGGTAACCCTGAAACTTTTTGGATCCAACTGGGTTCATCGTGGAGAATAGGTGGTAGGATTTAATTTTTGAAAGTTTTCTTTTCGCTTTATCAAACGTTCTTAGCACAGGTCTTGGCTGTTCTTTGGCAATGAAATTATCATTTTTTCTCATTCGCTCATATATCAAATAGTTGGTGCATGAAATACTTGGGATCTCTAAGAGGAAGTCAGTTCTTACACCAGTCGCATACCTCAATAGGCCATGTGCTGCTGTATGAGGTCGGTGTAGGCCTGCCGCTGGAGGTCGTTCATCCCGTTCTCAACCATCTCCGGCGTCACGTCGCTCAAGGGCACCTTCCGATCGCCGACGTCGACCAACTCCTCTTCTTCCTCGTCCTCGTCTTCCTCCTCTTCGTCCTCCTTGAGCTTCTTGGCTTCAGGCTCGCCGTTGCTGGCCGCAGACGTCGGCTCGGCTTCGACGCCCTCGATCTCAGCGAGCATGTGCAGAGATAAGCCGCCTTTCTCGGCTTCCTTGACCACTCTGAAAGATGACAACCAAAGTTGGTGTTGATCAAGCGTCAATTCCGACTTTTCTCCGAACTCGGCTTCGCCCAGACCATTGGTGCCTCCGATCGCGTCGTCCTGTAGCCACAGAGGCACTTCTTTCGCTTCCTCCACTTGTTTTCTATAAAAAAAGTTTGAACTTTCAGAGAATATGAATCAGCTTTTCAATTTGAGTTTAAGATATATTTTTTTTAACTTTCCATTTCAAAACGAACTTGTTAATGTCGGCATTGAGATCAACCGTGATCTGGTCGCCATGGGCGTAGTTGATGGTGGCCGCAAAAGAATGGGCGCTTCCTCCGAGCTGAGCTCTTGGCGCCGCCGATGTGAAGTCCATCTGCTGTTGTTGTTGATCTAAAGTCATTTTGACTTCTTTGTCCGACAAGAAAAAGGCTACTTTTAACGTCCTCCTCCAAAAACTTGTTTATATCCGGTTCCAGAAGATGTGGTGCCAACTGAACGCCGTTTAGCTCCTGTATCCTTGCGAACAACGGCGTCATTTGCTCGTTGAACCGCGCTACGGCCGTTCTGAAGTTGGCTTTTCAAAAAGAAAGCCTGTCAGTGATCATAATGAGTGAAATTAAAATTTCTCCGAAAAACAATCTTGAAACGCTAAAATTGAAAGTTAACATGAAATTATTGAAATGAATTTTCAAGTGGTCACTTGAGGGATACGAACCGCGTCAATTGTGATGGCGCGACGCTCTCGTCGGCTGTGACTTCATTATGACACCGCCAACACCTGAGCTGTCCTGTCATGGGGTCGAGAATTCGAGGAATGTCGAGGAGCTTGAAATGGTGAGGTTAAGAATCAGAATAAACACCGGAAAAGACGATCTGCGAAGTAAGATTTTCAAAAGTTGAATCCGGAAGACATTTTTCCACAAGATGTTTTCAAAAAGGAAAGCTCACAATACGTCAAGAAGATTTATTTTAGAACTGTATAAAAAATACCTCGTATCGACTACTGCAATGGTTGCATTTATAATGTGCCTGATTCATGTCGTCTTTCTCGCGAGATTCCAGCTTTTGTCTGAATTCATGATGGTATTTTCGAATCTTCCATTCGTTATCACCTCATGTGGTCAATCTTATACCGCAAGACGTTCAAAACGGCGCGGTAATTGATGAAGTAAAAGATAATGGAAACCTGGGAATTTTTAATTCGAAAAACTTTATTTTTTGATGAAAAACGAACATTTCTACCGTTCTCATTCTTCTGCGATAACAACCGCTCTTTCACCAATTTTTCGCCCTTCAAATTCGCCAGCAACTAAAAAAGGAATATTTCATTCAAAAAAGTGACGAAAAAACCTGTCTTAGTTGTTTCTGGTCGAAATTCAAGCGACTCCGCAGATTCTCTTCCCGAATACATTCGGCCCGCATAATGTAGTACACCACAAGAAAGTGTTCCTTCAAAGAAATACTATGGTAAAAGATTTCTTTCTTTTTTTCTCCTAATATAGTAAAACTTTTCACAGAATTCTTTTTCACGGACAATTTTCATCGACTAGCAGTTTTCCTGGATATGCAACAGGACAAAACCTTCAAGTTTTAACTATGAGAACTGCATTGCCTTCTTCTCTCCTCTTTAAAAAATCCCTATCGACAAATTAAACAAACTTAATTATCTGTGAAAATCATGAACCGGACCTTTTTGATATTCCACAGTTGACCAATCCCATCAAGTAATAACTTGAAACTCTTTAAAAAACTCAAAATTATTTGAAATGTCAAACCACTGACATTCGTGAAGAAATTTTTGACGACAAGCAGTAGAATGTGATTCAATGTTTCCGGGATCTGAAAAATTAAGTTATCATATAAATCAAATTTTTTTAAGAAAACCTCATCAACGATCGTCGTATCCGGCTGTGCAGGGGCTGCCGGAGCCGTTGTGCTCATTTCTAAACAGAAATAAAATAAAAATGATTTCGGTTCCACACGACATCGCTATGGAGCGAAGACTTGAAACGAAGTTCAAAATAATAAAAAAGCTTCAAAAAGCTTACGGAACACAGAGAATACGATTTAAAAAACTTGAAATCTTCATCAAACCCTACAGAATTTAAGAAAATAAAAATAAAAAGTTCAACAACGCCAATATATAACAAATTCTACGATACTCTAAGAGCTATGTACCCGCAAAAAGTAAAAATTCAATGAAACAAGAAGTTTGACATAATCTTATGAATAATATGGTATTCATTGGGATTTTTCCCGAATCCCTTCAACGTCGTCTTCAATGTGAGCCATCGAAGGAGGGTCGTAGAAATCGCATATTGCTCCGACCGACGGATTTCGACCCTGCAAAACAGATTCGGGATCTGAACAAGCAGATATGGAATTTATCATGGATTTCAAGGGGAAAAAGACAAAAACCCAGAACTTTCCAGTTTTAGAAACTCTAAAGGTTCTCCGTACCTGAAACCGTCGGTAAAGCTCCTTGGTGACGTCGCCGCTGCCCTTCAAAAGAACCGCCGTTTTCAGCCGTTCTCCCGTTTTGACCTCGTCATTTTCCGCGTCGAAAGTCTCGTGAATGTCCAGAGCCAACATCTGGAAGAAGTTATCTTGAAACAATGTTTTTCAGTTGTCAGAAAATGCGAGAATTCCGCTGAAATAGAAATCAGAGAAAAGATATTTGTTCTGAAGGAAAGGATGTTTTCGGCGGGTGTTTCTTCCAGAAAGACCTACCTCAGACCACAGTTTGCGGTAGTACATTCCAAGGTGCGGTTGCATGGCAAATATCGGGATGAATGAGCAGGGATGATAATCGTTCTTGTTCCTCTTGAATGGGAAGTACTCCGTGTACAGATCCTTGTAGATGTCCAGCCAGAACTTTTGTCTGAAACATGTGATTTACTTTCGGGCCAGCACTTGAATGATCAGCAAAATTGGAATTTTTGCTACAAGTTCGCAAAAAAAAGACCTTTGGAAGCTATTTTTATTGAACATAGTTCTCTAAATTCTTACTTCCTATCCTCCATTTCGTAGACGGTCAGGTCGAAGTCGGACCAGAAAAGGGTGCGATAAGTGTCCCAAAGAGTCGCTCTCGACAGAGCCAAGGCCGTGCTGTTCGCCTTCTCTTCGGACAAGGTTTCGCCGGTTCTCTGGAAGGTGCTCTATCACTTTGAGACGAAGATAGAGGATGAACAATGTGAGGACTGCTCAAGGCCGACAGGAGGTTGGGTTTGTAGACGAAGAACTGCAGGAACATGGGGAACATGTCGGCGGCGTCCCAGTCGCTCGCGTAGAACGGCGACCACGGAATCGCGATGTCGCGGTACGGCGACTGCGACAGCAGAAGCTGAACGCTGCGACCAAACTGAAAAGACGTTTTTCATTAAACACGGAAGCTTTTTATTAGTTTTTGAGAAGCAATCTGTTTTCTAACACATGATTTGACATTTTAACCCTTGGTCAAACCCTTTTTTTTGATGTATTGGAGAAGAAAGTCGCAACCTGCGTGATTTCCATTTTCTAAGACAGAAAAATACATTTTCTTGCAAAGTATTTAGTGAAGAGATGCGTAATTAAAAAAAATACAATTTTTGTAGCTTTATACTCTCTAGATATTCAACCCAGCAAATATATATCAAGGCATTCCTCGCCTAATTTTTCGAAATTTCTGAAAAATGATCTTTTCTGAGAATAACGTGTACACGACAGAAGTTTAAAAAAATTGAAAACCTTTCCGGATTCTTATTTCAGAGTTATCAATTAAGTCGACCTTATTCATGGAGCAAATCATTTCATTTTAATTAGGCTTTCTCTATCAGATCTTTTTTCATAACTTCTCCTTTTTATAAACATCCTTCTCTGAGATCTGTTCTCACATTGAACAGGAGCTGTAGCAATTGTTGGTAGTGCAAAACAGATGGAGAGTCCTGAGTCGGCGCGATCGCGGAGCCGATAAAGTACACAAGTTTGTCGAGGCCTCGTTCTTTGTTTTCAGCTGAAAACGAATTGCATTTCAACGAAAACCCTTGAAATTACGTCTTCCCAGCATCACGTTCCACCCGCCACGCTTGTTCTCCCGATCATACGGGTCAATATATAGCCTTAATTGAATTCTAGTCTACCAATAAAACAACCCGACTTTACCTTCCCAAATGTTTTCCAGTAGTTTTATCAGCGACTGCAAAAATTTTGGCGTCCTGATGGGCTCGTTCCAATCCAGTATCCGTGATATCCTGGAAAAAAAAAATGAAAATTGAATCGATGATTTTATTCGAAACCTTGAACTCTAGGCTGAAAATATGGCTGACGAGATTGACGATGTTATTGAAGGTTGGCCAGAATGGGAAATGGTTCATCAGGTCGAGGGCATTGACACTGAACAGAACATACACTCTGGGAGACAGAAGTGAAATCTAGACAAACAAAGTTCGTTCAGATAATTTGGTCTTTTTCCTTTTAGGCTCTTTCTAATCACCCTAGTTCTCCGCTACTTTTAAAAGATTTCAGACGATTTTCAAGGAGGAAACTGGAAGAAACCGCACTCGTAGTGCTGTTCAGCCTCCTTGCGACAGACGTAGAACATGTCGTGAGCCTGGAGCTCGCCGAGCAGCAACTCGCTCCGCTGAGCCCACGCCGACCAGGACTCCATCCGGTCGATCACCACTGGCCGCACTCGTCGCACGAATCTCAAATTCAATGATTTTGTATCTTCTGGTAATTGTAGTACTCAGCTGTTAGGAGTAACTACTAATGGTTCGTGGGTATTTTCACATTATTTCACAGCAATAGCTTATAAAAATTTCGTAGAAAAAAGGAGAAAAAAAAACAAAATGATTTTCTGGCACTTCATCAAAGTTTTAAAACATTTCTGTTCTTCTCTTTGTGCAGAATTATCTTTTTCATAAAAGATGCCTTATAAAAAAGAAAACGTTATACCGGGTTCAATATTATTTCGTGAAACTCAAATGGCCTTCAGACATAGCAAAATATAGCAGAGTTTTGGAGATTCAGAGATAATTTTGCATTTCGCGGTATTTACTCTGAAAACGTCATTCAACATGAACATAAAGAAATGATCAAAAAAAAATCAACGAATTTCAAGATTGTAAGCTTATATGAATGAAATGAAATTTTCAACGTGGGAGATTTCGAGAAAGAAATTGGAAAAAAAAACATGGTGCAATTCCCCGAATGAAATAGACGAATGGAAAGTTCCGAAGAACTTCCCAGTAATAAAGATGACCTCTAAAACTTTCCTAATTTCAAGCCAAAACATACGCTGTTATGAAGCTTCTCACAGTTTCGGGCGACGCAGCCATTTTATTCGCCAACCGATGTTCAGCGACGGAAGAATAACCCAATGTTTTGGCCAATCCTTCGCTACAACATTGTCTTTTGAATCTAACGTAATGAACGAAGATAACCAACTTATTATGTCTCAACTCTTCAACGTTGATCGAATTATTGTAAAAGTCGTGGTCAAATCCGGCCTGAATACAACTGAAGTTAGAAGAAACATTGATGGAAACTTCAATCGAAACTAGAAATTCCAAAAGTCCTTTCGAACACGGAAAACTCTTTAGGAAAAAAAACCTTGCTGGTCCATTTTTCCCAGGCGTTTGCTCGAAGAGAGCGATCAGAGCAGTACTGCATGAAAGGGAAAATCGTGTGCGGCGTCATTCGGCCTCGCCACGGACCAGATTCCCATTTGGCGCTGAAATTTTTTCGTTCAAAACCAAAGACTTTTTCGACTTCAAAAAAAGAAAAAAACTGGTGAGTCAGATTAATCAGACATTCCAAACAATAAGTAAATTTATTTGAAAAAGTTTGAGAAATTACGCTGTAAAAAAAGAATTTTTGATTCAATACAATAATTTTTAAGTGTTAACATAAAGACTTTGAAAAAAATTGGTTTGCTGCAAATGAAAAAAATTATTTTTCGTGAGGAATTATTTACTTAAAAGTTGTTTCAACTGTACAAAAAAAACACTGCATCAAAAAAAGCTCTTTGCAAAGTTTCCCATTAAAATTCCAACCATTTTCAGCCCCATATATAAAAATTCCGAAAAATAGATATTAAAGTGTTAATTACTGTGATATCTTCGAAAAATCACCTCTCAATGGCCAACTTTTGCAAAACGTGCGGTGGAGCGTCGGACAGAACTTTCTTTTCATTGATCACGTACGTATTCTGATCGTTTGTGCTCATCACACCGGTACTGGAATATTGATAGAATCGATAAAAATCAACAAGAATCAATGCATTCACATGTATTTGCTGCGATACTCGTCTATGAATCTGCTCCAGGAACCCAAAAGTTTCCTCGTTTTTTCGTCATGTCGATCCAATCCACTGGCTTTGATCTAAAAACGCTTACTCAGAATAATGAATGAGAAGTAATTTGATTGTACCAAAAGGTTCCATTATAATCTGATTTATGTGCAAAAAAGGTTTCAATCGAAATCGATGAAAAACAAAAAAAAATGGTTTCTTCTTTCAAAATCAAGGAAAAACTGGAAAACTTTTTTTTGATGAATTTCAGAGTTTAAACATTTTACAAAACGGGGCATAAATTTCCGACCGCTTCAAACAGTGATTTCACATCTAGTAATATCTTTCCTGCTCTAGATCAAATCTGATTATAAACTATAAAAAAAAGAAAA
Organism: Caenorhabditis auriculariae; assembly: GCA_904845305.1. Lineage (NCBI taxonomy): Eukaryota > Metazoa > Nematoda > Chromadorea > Rhabditida > Rhabditidae > Caenorhabditis > Caenorhabditis auriculariae. Next base: position 159,437 of record CAJGYM010000078.1, read on the forward strand.
GATTCTGATTAATAGGAAAAAAGTGACCTCAAGAAGGTACCACTCCAGAAGCCGCAATTGCCACTCGTTCATGCCTTCTTTCGATTCGTAGAGTTGCTTCAAAAGAGATAAAAACAGTTTTTCAAACAAAAAAAAACCTTGATTGCTGTCTGAAAATCTTGGCTCGTCAACTTCTCCATCTGGTCCCTGGCGCACATGATTTTGATCTGAATGAAAGAGGAAATATAATAAAAATCAAGGATTTTCGTTCACATTTTACTGGAGCTGTATTTACTAACCGCGCTCTATTGAATATAATTCAGAAGGTTTTGTAAAGGGTCTAATTGATTGAAGGCGAAATTCGTGACGATTTTTATAAAGTCTAAGCCTGTTGCAGTTTTAAAGTATTTATTTTTGGAAATCGCTTTTCTAAGGTCTCAAAAACAGACACAAAACGGTCAACTTTCTTGATTCTTACTTTGAAAAAATTTCAATATTTTCAGTTGGCCAGTTCTGCATATCTGATTAGGATAAACTTGGATTTTTATGTGACTTTCTAAATAATGATAATAAAATTAGGAATCCTCTTGTTCAGCTCACATGATGAAGGTCTGCATCGAAAAGCTTCCTGTTGCAGTCGGGCCAATCGGTGAGCATCTTGAGGACCAAAGTCTGGAACGCGTAGTTCACCTCGTATTCCTCGGTCAGAAGCGGTTCCACTACATTTTCGAACGTTTGCTGGTCCGGATTCACTAGAAATGAAGTAATAATTCAATTAAGAATAAAAAAGGAAAGTTAGGAAATTCGGGAATTTATGCTCATGATTTCAGTTAGAAGCGGGTTATTCACTGTCCATAAAATATGAGTGATTTGTTTCCAGCTGAATTTGTATTTTTGTAACTCAGCACGTTCGCTGTTACCTTCGTCAAAAAAGATAATGATACATAAAAAAACCTTTGGCAAGATGCTCCAAATGCTCCATCACAGTAGCTCCGTAGTCCATCAACATTCTCACAGTACCTTCATACATTTCCTCAAAAATATTTTGATTTCTGGAAGCCTTTTTGCAAAAAAAAAGAACCTTTGGTGTAGCAGATGCCAGTTTTGGCCAATCTTCGTTCTTCGCGATATTGTAGATGAATGAATTATTTTCGACAGTTTCGTCAGGGATGACGGGAAATCTAAAATATCCTCCTTTTTTGATGAGTTAGCTTTTTCCTCAACTCACATCACATAATATCCAACTATCCGCGCAGGCGTTTCATTTCCCATTTTGAATATGATATTGCGCTGTTGGGTTTTGGAGAGGTTCTTAGGGAGTTTCTGAATTTTCAGTATTAAGATTTTCGAAAGAAGATTGCAATAAGAACCGTTAGACACCCAGTCGAGGCAGTGCGTCCTCTTAATAGGCGAGCTAACCCTTTTCCATGTTTTGAGAAAGTTCCGGAGAACATTCTGAAATTCAGTTGCGTTATTAATAATGATACTTATTTTTTTAAAGCACTATAAAAAAAGCAAAAAAAAACTTTGTGTTGCACTCAATTAAAACTGATAAATGTCTTGTTAAAAAAATAGATTTCAGATTGACTGAACGCGTTATATCAGCACATTTTCTCGATTTAAATGCGTTTTTGCACAGAGACCGTTTTAGCCCGCGTCACAAATATGAAACAAAAAAAAAGCCGTTTGAAAAAAAATGCCGTAAATTTTTGCGACATGCACTCGACCACGGACTTTTGCCTTACAGTGGGGCGAAAATTCTTACCGTAATTACTTAAAATTCAAACTTGATCTCTCATTCACTTCAAAAACGCTCTGAAATTCCTACCTAACCCGATCCCTAGAGAGTATGCGAAGCACTTCATTTGTATTCATCATTGGCCAGGGAAATTTAGCGGCTTGGAAGTCAAACCATTCTCTCTCTTCTTCACCTCTTTTATGTTGAGAAAAACTTTATCACTCTTGTCCATGAAAAATTTAAAAATAAAATAAAATATATTGCATTTCTCACCGTAAACTTTCCTCACATGAGCAAACAATATGAGAGAATTTAATCGAAAAACGACACTGCGAAAAAAAGAGAGAAATAGTTTTTGTATGCCCAGCTTTTCCGGAATCGAGCGAATAAATCGATTTCATCTGTGGGACTATCGCTTTTGCATTCTCATAACAACACTCGCTTTTGGTTTTGAAACTGCTTTTTTGCCTGCTGAAGAAGTGAGTTCAGAATTAGAGGTTTTGGGGTTTAAATGAAAACTTCGTGATATCTCAAAAAAAAACTTAACGAAGTTGAAATCAAAATTTCGACTGACTTTCCAGCATATGAGTCCACACGTAGAAATGCATGAAGGGCCCGAAATGACAAATCGCTTGTTTCAGAAACGAATTTTCAGTTATCTAAGCTCCTTTTTCAATGGACACCGATGCGCAGTCTTCGTCAGATGAATCATTAATTCAGGAACAGGTAAGTCATTAACATTTTCAATTATTTGCGAAAAACTCTCGAATTCAGATAAGAAAACTATATCGAATTTGTGACCCGCAGAGCAACAGGATTATTCAAAAGGTTTTTGGTGTTAAACTGTGCGTAGCAAATAAAAATTATATAAATTTCAGGAGGATCTCAACAAAATCGCGGACCTTGTGCCGCGTCAGGTGCATGAACTAATAGCACAGAAAATTGGGGACTCCAGCGTCACTGAAGAAGAGTTTACTGAAATCTTAAGTAAGCAAAATAGAACAAAAAAGCATGAGTATGGTAAAAATGTTCTTGGACAAAAACAAGAAATATCATTATTATGAAAAAAAATCGAAACCATCGAAGGCTTTTTCGCTGAATAAAACATAAAAAAAATTATGTCGACAGAGATATAAAACTCAGAAATTAACTCAAAAAAACATCGTTATATGAATTTAGAAAAAAACCTTTAATCAAATCTATTCATAAAGTTTTTGTAAAGTCTACAAGTTCCTGATTTTTCAGTTAAGAACGACACAGTTTTTGCGGATACACTCCCATACGCGCAAAAAGTTTATATGGTCTTTTTAACATAACGTTATCTCAAAAAAAAATTTTTGTCCTTGTTTTTTTTTTTTTCAAATGCTTTTTTTATGTTCTAATTAAATAGAACTGACGGCAAAGTTGACCGGCCTAGAATTGTCTTAAACATGCGAGAACTGTTTTGTATTAGTAGATAAAAAGTTCAGTTTATTTAGAATAAATTTATTTCAAAATATTTACAATAAATTTATTGTAAATATTTTAACAGTCGAACGAAAATAACAGTTAATATTTATATAGAATTTTTTTGAGTATTTTTTTCCATCAGAATTACTTTTTATTGTTGGCTTTCCGCCCTTGGCTAATTATCTCTGCACGCGTAATTTAATATGAAGCACCTCATTTTACGCATCATAATTTTTTGGTTTTTTTTTTCCAGAGTCAATTGTCAGTCCAATCGATGTGGAATTTTCGCACAGTGTAAGTTCTTGTTTGAAGTTTCATTGAAAGTTTCGTTCTTAGGATAAAGTTGTCGATGATAAGCCTAATCTGTATGAGCAAGTCATGAAAGAGCCAAACTTGGCCGATGAATTAGCCGAGCTCGAGAAGTCGCCGGCAGACGATCCGCTAACGCAAATGTTGCGGTAAGAAGTGCAATTTTCGTTTAAATCAAAGAAAATTTCCAGCGATTGTTTGGAAGAAGATCACAACTTTCAAAAATTGGCTTACACGACGAACGGCGAACCTTTTCAAAGGTTTCGGACAAAAAAATTTTCTGTTCTTTAGCCAAAAAAAGTTTTCTTTTCATCAATTTTGTTTTTTTTTTTAGTCAGTCATTCCTCCCAAACGACATCAACGGCTTACAAACCATCCGCGAAACTGCCGAAGTTCAAATAAACGTAACCATTTTTTCATTTGGTTAAATTGAACTTTTTTTTTCAAGAAACCTCTCTATCGACCAATCCAACCAGAGTTTGGTGCGAAAATCACATCACTGGCCGATGTTCGTGACACCTTTTTATTCATTCCATTACTTTTTCATTTTTCAGGAGCTTTGCGCCGCCGAAAAACGTGAGGAAGTGGAAGAGGTGACTAAATGGCGAGAAACCGGGAAAAAGGGCAAAATTACAGGAAATTCAACAGTTTTCGACGCCCGATCGTATTTTCAAAGTAGTTTTTGTTGGAGATTCAGCAGTGGGCAAAACTTGCTTTCTTCACAGGTAAAAAAGATCATTCAATCTCTTCTTTCTGAAAAAAGGAGACTTTTTTCAATAAGAAACCTTCAAAAAAAAACTGTTAGAATGAATAAAAAATGAACTTTTTTTACTCAAAATTGACCCAAATGTTAGTAGACGTCCGAAAAAAGGGATTTTCATCAGTTTTAGCTTTGGGGGGCACTCTTATCAGAACTATTAGCCCTCTTTTCAGATTCTGCCACAATCGTTTCAAACCGCTCTTCAATGCCACTATTGGCGTCGATTTCACCGTAAAAACAATGAGATTATCGACGAATCGGTCCATCGCCATGCAACTTTGGGACACGGCCGGTCAAGAAAGGTGGTTAAAAAATCGAAAATTGTTCTTTAACTTACGTTTAAAAAAACGTTTTCAGATTCCGCTCAATAACCAAGCAGTACTTTCGGAAAGCCGACGGCGTCATTCTGATGTTCGACGTGACGTCAGAGCAGAGTTTTCTGAACGTCCGCAATTGGATCGACTCTGTCAAGGCCGGCGTCGATGAACGGAGCGTCATGTGTCTGGTTGGCAACAAGGTTTAGTTCAGGCGAATTTCGATCTTGATGAAGAAAATTATAGGTTGATTTATTCGGCAGTGATACCGCAAGGAGTTCAGTTTATCGAGCTGGAGAGAAGTTGGCGAAGGTTAGGCCAAACGATATATTTTCAATAATTTGTTGACGAAGGCTGGTCTGAAATTGGAAAAAAACTGGCTCGTCAGGAATTTTTCATATCTGGCTTGAAATTTTTCGGCTTTTCTTTTAATCAAATCTGAACAACCTAAGCGCAATATCAACCAGAGACAACTCTGAGATGAAACTTTTTAAATTTTTTAAAATTCGAAAAAAAAAAGAATAAAAGCCATCAAAACTCGAATTTTGAGGAATTCGGGATGCCGTTCTGCGAAACGAGCGCCTACACTGGTTATGGCATTGAGAACTGCATGAAAGAAATGGCTGAGTGAGTTTTTTCCAGTTTTCATTTTCGTAGTTTTCCTGTTGCAGACGACTCCAAAAACGAGAGGACGATCATCTGGAAGAAGCTCTTCGATTGGAGATTGATCCGCCCGTCAAGAAACGCAGCTGGTGCTGTGTATGACGTCTTTTTCCTTTTATTTATTCTTCAATCAGTTTCCGCTCATCTCTAATAAATATTCAGTAATTGGTATAAGGAGGAAGTTCATTCATTCATTTGTTTCGAAGAATTTCCGATAGAGTCAAATTATTTGGTTAAGATTAAAATATCGTACAGAAAAAAAAATTAAAAATTTCGAAGTTTTTCAAATTCTTTAAAATGAATTTAAAGTTGCCTTTTCTCAAAGTTTCGCAGGTTTTGTTCCTTTATTTCGAAATTGTTAATAATTGAGCGTTTTTTTTCGGTTTCTCTTTTTGATTTGTCTAGGAATAAATCAATGAAAAATACTAAAAAGGTAAGAAAAAGTTTCAAATTAGCGCTGATTTTTTTTTGACGACTAGACACGAACTTATTCAGATATTTCTGTTAGTCGACCGAAAAAGTCCTTTGAGTTAAAAACTTCTGATTACATAATTCGTTTTTTTTATTTCACGAGGAGAGACCAAGGTTAAAAGTAGTTTGAAACTGTTCGCACATTCTCGAAAACTAGATTTTCATAGTAGGGGCTTCAAATTTATTTATGGTTATTTGAGAACATTTTTTGAGGAAGTCATGTGTGAAATGGACTCGGTTACCAGCATAGCATCAGCTATCTTTTTGGACGCTTCTGTCAAGCTCTTTCATCCGTAAATCGTTCGTTCGCGGCTGTTTTTCCCGTGGATCGCTGTCATAAACTTGAAGAAAAAACAAGAAAAAAGAGGACCACCGGAAACTGAGCGGTGCTCTTCAAAGACCTCGAGTGGCCGCTTCCGATCCAAATCAAAAATGGTGTGAGCGGGGTTGGCGGAAAAGGAAAAGAAAAGAGACAGGTCGGCGGCGAGCCCAATGGACCATTCTCTTTGAGCAAATGCAGCGGCTGTTGACCGCCGCCGTTTGACCGACCAACCAAGGAGAAGAAGCTTCTTCTTCTTCTTCTTTTTCTTCTCCATTTCGATTCCTCGCTCGAGTGGTTTGTTTCGGAAAAACTTTGCAACCGTTCGATGCAACAGTTTTCTCTTGCCTACCACTCGATATACGTCCGAAATTGGCGTGTCCTCGGCGCCATCTGGGTCCTGTGTGCTCTTTCGACAAGTTTGTTCTTTCATTCATTTTCTCAATATTCAAAATTGGATTCCAATCTGATAGAGCATGATTATCTGAAAATCAGAACGCGTGACCAGAACAGTTGTAAAGAACAGCCGTAAAACCGGGACCACTCCGAATTCCCGTTGTTTTGCCATAGAAAATCATTATTTTTTTTCTCATAAGAAGTTTTCGAGCAGAAGCTTTGAAAATTTCATTCTGAAGTTAAAAAAAAATCGAAACATGCATTTTTGGCATTACGTCATTTCTCGGTTCCAGAATAGATGAAATATCAAAGATCAGTCTGTATTGAATAAACGAAATTCCAGCTGTGCTCCAAACTCTCGTACTCATTCATCCGGCGTGGATCGGTAACGATGAAGGCGGCTATTTTGGGCTTTACGATTATTGTGGCACAAATGAATGCTCGTGGAGTCCGTTCAGGTGAAAAATTATCATTTTTGATTCGGAAAGGAGCAGAGTGGATTGAAGAAAAAGAGTTCGGCCACCTTGGAAATTAAAATCAGGAAAAAAAAAATGAATTCTCGAAAAAAAACATTAACATAGATATTTTGACATTTTCAGTCAGGTACGATCGTAAGGTTTCGAAAAGCCTCGATGGGTTTTCGAAAAATCTAGATTTAGAGTTTGATTCTCAAGTAGATACCTGACGAATGAGTGGTATGAAAAAAAAACCAGGAAAATTTCGAACGGCGACTTTTCCGATTTTTTCATATCGCTAGGGAACTTTCCGACTTTTTTTTCCTTATGTTTTTCGGTTTTTAAAACATCTATTCATCTCTGTTCCAAATTTATACTGTTTTCGTCTTTATTTGTGTTTTAATTATGAATCAACTTCCTATTTTATATACGAAAATTTAAAACGTAAAGTTTATCGAGAAAAAAAAATCGGAGACTTCGCAGTCGAAAAGTTACCTAGCGATATGAAAAATCGGGAGTCGCCGTTCAAAATTTCGCTGGTTTTTATTACATACCGGCGTTGGATTGTGCGGAAAAAACTTTTCTCCACTGCGGTGATCACTCCTACAATCAACGTTTCAGGGTCCGGCCGTTGAGTTTTTCCTTCGAATTATCCGCTTTCATGGTTCTTTCAGCAACGGTTCTCAGCGTTCTAGCTGTATTCTCAATTTTGGTATGATTTCTTTCAATCAATAAAACTTTTTTTCTCCTTTTTCAGCTTCTCGTACTACTTCGTGACCGTTACGTATTTTTATTATGCTCTTGGATGCATTTATTTTCATGTGAGAATCATTTTCCATAGATTAAAAGAAAAGAAAAAAAGAGATTTCAGTTATGGCTATGCTTGGCGGCTGTGTTGTTTATCCCAACGGTTGGGAAAATCCGCGAGTTCGGGAAATTTGCGAGTCGAAAAAGTGATTTTTTTTTTATTAATTCTCCTTCCCATTCATTTGCAAAAGAAATTTTGCCTGTTTCGTAGTTGTTGTGTCGAAGGAGGGACAGTTTCAATAAGCGCAAAACGTATCCTTCTGGCGAATATTTTTCAAAGGTGTTCAATTATTTTTTTCCTTTTTTTGAAATCTCGAAAATTTGTAAATCACAATTTAATTTTTAAATTTGGTTTTTTTAGCTGTATTTTTAATCTCTTAATTTATAAGCTTTTTTTGCGAAACAAAAAACTCATCAAAATTGTCCTGATTGGATAATTCAAGGTAAACTTTTTGACTTTAAGATTTCTAAACTAATTATTTGTCTAATGCATGCGACGGAAAATTTTTCGGCGTCCATTTTTTTTTAAATTTCGTACCATCAGAAAGAACTTTTCAGGTACAACTTGGGTCTTTGCCAGCTTCGTTGGCCGTACTTGTTGGCGTTCGTTCTCATTTTTGACCAGCTGACTCTTTCGATGCTAGGCTTCGTACTGGCGTGCAAGCAGCCGCCCAAAATCCCAGAGTTCCATTCGCTGACAGGTCGCTTTTCAATTGACATTTTGGCTCGAAACCGTCCGTTTTCGGGCGAGTGTTGAGGAGACACGTCCAAGTTTATGCGGTCTTTTGTTTGTGGTCACGCTCTTTTGCTCTGTGTTCTACTTCTGTCGCTTCCGCATTAAGGTCGTGTCCAATTCAAAAGCCTAGAGGCGGCAAAAACGCTTCTCGGCGGGTGACTAATTACTTCAGTTTGAAAAGACCGATTTTTCCTTGAATTATTTTTTTTTGTTAGGTAAGATTCAAATAAACATTCGACAAAAAAGATGAGTCTACACAAAAAAATGTGTATTCAATTACTTCAAAAACTACATAAATCTCGATAAATCTCTTCAAAAACATTTTTCAGGAACCACAGGAGGGCTCACGAACAGTTCCATTCATCCAGTTCCACGGCCAAGAAAGCTATCAATGCAAGAATCTTATTATTCACACAGCGGCTCCAGATTAGAGCTTTAAAAATGTATAAAAATTTTTTTTTAAAGGAGTACTGGATACAAAAGAATTCTTCATCACATAATAATAATAATGAGAATTACCACAGTTGAAAATAACTCCATCTTTATTTTTATGGGACAAATGATCAAATTTCAGCTTTCCAAATTAGTATTTTTTTTTGTTTTGAAACTATTTTTCATTCCTAACACTAGAGCATTGAACTTTTGGTTATTTATCGCTGAAAGAACTGCAATGTTGTTTGTCCGAGAGTATTTTCGATGCACCAAAAACCTTCAAGACAAACAATTTGGTCACAATGGAGCGCACTTTCATGGGAGTTGTTTCGAGAAATTTCTACAGAGTTAACTTGTTTTATTTTACAATTATTAGGCTGAATATTTGAAATAATCGGCAAATTCATGATAAATCAGTTAAAACGAAGTGATAAATTAACAATATTTCTCAATCTGAGGTAATCCGCGATCAGCTGGCGCGGAATTAGCTATATATTGGCATTAATCACGCCATATTAGAAGAAGAAAATCAAAAATTAGACTGTCCAGTGGACTTTATCAAATCTTCTGTCAAACTCGTATATGTTACATATTTCAAAACATCTGGAGTTGCTCAAGAACCTACTTTTGCCTGAAAAGCTCTGACGAAATATTGAATTGAACTTCGAAATTTTTTTTATAAACATTGGAAACTTTTTTGAAGAATTTGTATGACTTTCATGATGAGAGAGGCACTATAAAAAAGAAAGATCGATTAGACGACAGCCATTTTGGATTTGGTTAAAGCAAAAATAGAGAAAGCATAAAAATCGAGATGAATCAACGTTTCATTTCGGAAACTTAGCACATAAAATCGCTTCAAAGCTCTTTGTGTCAGAAAAGTATTACGAAACATTGAATACATCATTGAGTCGAATAGAATTGCAATAATATATGAGCAGAAAAGTCGTCATGACATTCTAGAAAATCAAAAGCAATCGCGAACCTTCGAGATGGATTCAAATTTTCGAAGTTGGCGCCGAAATTTTCAATTGTTTAAAGTTTATTTATATTTGCTAAATTTATACTCATTCTGTTCAGAAAATCAATTCACATACCATGAAATTAAAACTAAAATTGTAAACTAATTTTAAAACAGGTAAAAACTGTGTTAAAGACGTGTGAGCGCTCTTTGCGCCCCGGTTTCTCTCGAACATTCCAGCTGCGGAGGCCTATTTGGCCCCTCCTCTACGCGTTTCAAATATGAGCATACGTTTCCTAACTTTTTCATACTCATTCTACGTTCTGTATTACTTTTTCTTTCCTATAAATCGTCGATAACTGTATCGCTTTATTCGTGCACACTATTTTTTCCGCTTCTAATTCAGCTTTTTTTTAGATATGGCTAAAGCAAACGCAGTTGGTATCGATCTCGGTACTACGTACTCATGTGTTGGAGTTTTTATGCATGGAAAAGTCGAAATCATCGCCAATGATCAAGGTGATATTCTTTCTTATTTGAATACATTTTTCATGAGAAATTCAACATGTTTGAAAAACAGTCCATGAATCCTCTTCTGTTCGAGAAAATGTCGTTTTTGGTGTTTTTCTCATAAAATTGAGGAAAAATTAGTTGAGACAACCCTACTGGACTGTTTTTACGGTTCTGTTTCTAAAAACTCATCACAATCTTGCAGGTAACCGAACAACTCCGTCATACGTCGCGTTCACCGACACTGAGCGTTTGATCGGAGATGCCGCTAAAAACCAGGTCGCCATGAACCCTCACAACACCGTTTTTGGTAAGTTATTGTATTTCCTTCAATTTTAAACTTAATTATTGTTTCTTCAATACATTATTTACAGATGCTAAACGTCTGATTGGACGTCGTTTTGACGACCCCGCCGTTCAGGCTGATATGAAGCACTGGCCCTTCAAAGTCATCTCGGCCGAAGAAGGAAAACCCCGAGTTCAAGTCGACTACAAAGGCGAGGCCAAAGTCTTCACCCCTGAGGAAATCTCATCCATGGTCCTCATCAAGATGAAGGAAACTGCTGAGGCGTTTTTGGGAAGCACTGTTAAGGTGATCGCGTTTCGATTATACTCTCTCTCAGATAGAAATGTAAATAATTTAGATTTTATGAATTGACGTCTTTTGACATAGTTTTTTTACTTAAAAAATGTCACCAAAGCATTACGAAATTTGAATTGGAAAATTCGAAAAATAGCATATTCATATCAGTACATGAACTTTTATTGATCGCCGTATGAAATTCATGATGTTTTCCAATCTGCGTGTTAGTTCTTACACTTGAAACACGATCGATTGCACCATCAACAATTTTTCTTAAAATTCAAAGGAAATTTGTAGGATGCCGTCGTCACCGTCCCTGCCTACTTCAATGACTCGCAGCGCCAGGCTACTAAGGACGCCGGAGCCATTGCAGGCTTGAACGTCCTTCGTATCATTAACGAGCCCACCGCTGCCGCCATTGCTTACGGCTTGGACAAGAAAGGACACGGCGAACGCAACGTCCTCATCTTCGATCTTGGAGGCGGTACCTTCGATGTTTCCATCTTGACCATCGAGGATGGAATCTTCGAAGTCAAGTCCACTGCTGGTGACACTCATCTTGGTGGTGAAGACTTCGACAACCGCATGGTCAACCACTTTGTCGCCGAGTTCAAGCGCAAGCACAAGAAAGACCTGGCCTCGAACCCTCGTGCTCTTCGTCGTCTCCGCACCGCTTGCGAACGCGCCAAGAGAACGCTTTCTTCCTCTTCGCAGGCTTCGATTGAAATCGACTCCCTCTTCGAAGGAATCGACTTCTACACTAACATCACTCGCGCCCGCTTCGAGGAGCTTTGCGCTGACCTTTTCCGTTCCACCATGGACCCTGTTGAGAAGGCTCTCCGTGATGCCAAGATGGACAAGAGCCGCGTAAGAAGTTCAAATTATTGACTTGAATAAAGTTTAATCTTTAGGTTCACGACATCGTTCTTGTCGGAGGTTCCACCCGTATCCCGAAGGTCCAAAAACTGCTTTCGGATCTATTCTCCGGAAAGGAACTCAACAAGTCCATCAACCCCGATGAGGCTGTCGCCTACGGAGCTGCCGTTCAGGTATTAAAAATCTTTCTTCTTGCCATCCATGCTATAAAAAAATACTTGAAAATTGAACTTCAGGCTGCCATTCTCTCCGGAGACAAGTCTGAAGCTGTGCAAGACCTCCTTCTTCTCGACGTTGCTCCTTTGTCGCTCGGTATCGAGACGGCTGGAGGTGTCATGACGGCGCTCATCAAGCGTAACACCACCATTCCTACGAAGACTGCTCAGACCTTTACCACCTACTCGGACAACCAGCCTGGCGTGTTGATCCAGGTCTACGAAGGTGAACGCGCCATGACCAAGGACAACAACCTTCTCGGAAAGTTCGAACTTTCTGGAATTCCACCAGCTCCTCGAGGAGTTCCTCAAATTGAGGTTAAAAAATTCATATTACTTTGTTATAAGTTCTATTCTTCTAAAGGTCACCTTCGACATTGATGCCAACGGTATCTTGAACGTCTCTGCTCAAGACAAGTCGACCGGAAAGCAAAACAAGATCACCATCACCAACGACAAGGGACGTCTTTCAAAGGTATTTGATTTTTGACTTTTGATTCAAAGTTTTATCATTTTATAGGATGATATCGAGAGAATGGTCAACGAAGCAGAGAAGTACAAGGCTGATGATGAGAAACAAAAGGAGCGCATCGGTTCAAAGAATTCTTTGGAGAGCTACGCGTTCAACATGAAGCAGACGCTTGAAGACGAAAAGGTAGTTTTTGAAGTTTAATCGTGATATTACTCATTTTGATCTCTTACAGCTCAAGGACAAGATCTCCGCTGACGACCGAAAGAAGATCGAAGATAAATGCGAAGAAGTTATCAGGTGGCTGGACAGCAATCAGACGGCCGAAAAGGACGAATTCGAGCATCAGCAAAAGGAGCTCGAATCCGTCTGCAATCCCATCATCACCAAGCTGTACCAAGAAGCCGGAGGCGCTCCCGGTGGTGCTCCTGGTGGCGCCGCACCTGGAGCCGGTGGTGCTGGTGGTCCAACCATCGAAGAAGTCGACTAATTTCTCTCACTCCTGATCTCCTCAACATTTTAACCGCTAATTATATTTTGAGTCTTTATCCCGGTAGGGATTTTTTTGAATGAATTGTTATTTAATTGAACCCGTCGAAAAATTTATTTTCGATAATAAAAATCTAAAAATATTCCAGTGTTCCGTTTGATTTGCTTGCATTGAAGGTTTTCAAAGAGTAAAAATGAATGGTTGTAGAATTTTTATTATACGCCATAAAGTCTGTTCAGAATTTAAATGGCAAGCAGTTAAGTCAGCCCCTGCTGGTACAGTGCCTTTTCGTGTCGAAGTTTTATCGCGCGGGACGAATTTTGATCTTTTTTGTTTTAAATGATAGAAAAAAAAGTCAAAAAAAATTTGGTGCCACGAATACCTCTGCGGATCCTTTTCGAATCCTCTCGAATCTTTTTAGTTGCTTTCCAGCATCCTTTTTGTTAGAGGATGTGAAAAAGATGCAAAAAAAGAATTGAAATGATGTGAAAAAGATCTGCTGGGGACCCTTTCAAGGTCTTTTTCGGAGAAAAGCTTTTCAGTTTTGCCCGAGCAATAAAAAAGTGGCATGCTGGAAAAGTCGGTCGGTCGGTTTGGAAAACGGCCACGCCGTAATTTTACTCCATGGAAAATCGAATTTCAGACTTTTTTCACTTTTTCTATATTTTTCCTTCCTTTTTAGGTGATGACTCGAATCTAAATTAGTCTGCAAAAAAAATGCTTGCTGACAATTCTCGAAGAAATTCATAAAAGCATATACAGAGAGAAACTGTTTTCACTCGATTTTCACTAGACTATGTTAACAACATGTTCAATTTCAATGATTTTATATGCTCACTAAGCCTGCAGAGAAACAATGTGACACGTATATTTTGATAATCTTCTTGGTTGTGTTTGAAAAAGCTCAACTGAATCTTGCATTTTTATGCGGTTTTAAAATTAGCTTCTGAATATAATCCAAAATAATGTCTGATTCTACAAAATTAGTTATCTTTCGCCACTCTGTGATGGTTATTTTGAACGTCGATATAACTGATTCACGTCTGGCTTCAGCCATCGAAAAAGGGTCCTGACGCGATAAGAAAAAAGACTGGTTCGTAGAGAACGCAGAAACACGCCCCCTTAGCGTCCCAAGCTAGTCGTGAATAGGCTATATTGTTTTGAACACGGAACCGACTTCATTTTATTTACTACAATTTTTTAGTTTGTCATTTTTGCAACAAAATAGGCGTAAAGGAAAATATTTTTCAAAAACAAAGAACAGAACAACAAATTTAAAGGATAGCAAAATCGGAAAACAACGGATCTTTTGACAGCGAGATCGACTTACGCCAATTATATAAAACACGTAAAGAAAAAAATTAAATTACGAATTTTTTTGTAGTAGAAAAGTTGATATTTCAACCACGGAAACCGCCGCCAGGGCGTTGAACTCCGCGAGGGCCGGGGCCGCCTCTGCCTGTGGTTCTGAAATAAGAAAATCAATCGAGACACTGGTACACGCATGTTTTAGAATGGATTACCGAATTTTTAACCAGAAAAATTAGAGAAGAATAAGAATTAACCTTCTAAATGCTGTTCCTCGTCCTCTTCCACGAGGTTCGATCCCACCAAGACCCATTCCAACAGCACCCTAAAAAAATAAATTACCATGAATAAAAATTTCAATTTATCAACCTTCTGCGCTCTGCCAATGTTTTTGAACATGGGAGCGTTTTTGAGCATGTCTGGAAGAATCATGAAACGGATCTGAAATATAATTTTCAACTTTTTTTTTCAAATTTTCAAAAAAGTTCGTCGTTTCAAACCTTGTTTCCTCTAACAAAAACGTTGTCCAACTGATGGGACCTGCCGTCGCGGAAAGTGACAATGGCATCGGCAACCTGGCAGTTCATGTTGTCCTCGGCTTCGATCAACTTCCCACGGTAGACTTCTCCTGAAACAGTCGAAGTTAGATAAGGATTAGATTTATATCAAACCTGTAACCGTTTCAAGAGTAATAATGTGACCCTCGGCCTCGTGAAGGATCTTGATGGGTACACCGACTGAAGTCATTCTGTAAAAAATTCAAAATGCTTCAAAGAAAACGAATTTACACGGCACGTATGTTTGAGACAGTACTACGGCGGCCGGTCAATATTGTGCGTTTTTTAGCCAGGAATTTTTTTTAAACTTTCTTCCTTTTTTGCAATTGGTTAAGGGCCTATTTATCGAGGTTACAAGATAAGTTACGTCACAAAAAAGTACAAAAGATTTCATTTTATTATTGAAAAATCTATTCAAACTACCGTAATACGACCGGCAACCTTAAACAGACGTGACGGAAAACCTCATAAATGGAAAAGAAGTTACGCATGAAATCAATATAAAAAACAGCAGTAGAAAATATCGAAATGGATTCAGAAAATGATAGAGTACTTCCATAACTATTTTCGATATATAGCAATCGAATGACATTTTTCACCATCACGACGAGTGGGATAAATGATAATGCCGTTTTCAAAGTTATTTACACGAAGTTCAAACTTATTTACAAACTCTCCAGAAGTTATCTTACACTCTCTGACCACCTTTTTTGAATTTCGCATTATCACTTTGAACAGTGTAAAAGAAATAGTATGAAATTGATGAAAAAAAAACAGAAATTTTTGGGATATTTAGAAAATTCTAGAAGACCTATGAGTTTAAATTGATGCCTATCAAAATAGAAGCAGGCCTGTAGGAATTATATTCGAATCGTGAACTCATCCAAATGCAATTATATAATCTACGCAACAAAACTAAAAAGTTTAAAGAAAGAAGACATTTTTGAAATTTTCGAAAACGACCAGAAACGGCGGGCTAGCGCGCACGCAACGCGTTGCGTTAGAGCACAAATGCCGAGTTTTCCCTTTTCCATCTTTTTTGGCTGTTAATATTTTTTATAAGTTTATTTCCAATTTTGTCATTCTATTTGTTCAAGAAATTCATCAGGGTAATACAGAATACTCTTTGAAATTAAAAATTGTAGAAGTGATCCCTCGAGCTTTTTTTAGAGCTTTTTTTCTCTTTACTGGCAACAAAAAAAGAACCGTGCACGTTTTTCTTTCGCAAAGTATCAATTTATTTATTCATACACTTTTCTCTTATTTCCGTAAGCCAAATATGAAGTTTGATTCATTAATTCTTTAACCTTCAGGAAATGAGAAAAATAAGAATAAAATTTTGATGAAAAAATGCCGGAGTTGCCTTTGCAATCGCTCTCAGCGAAGCTTTATGTCGGGCTGGCGATCTCACTATTTCTGGCGACATTTGGAGTGTTTGGCGTGTTGATCCTGACGTTTAGTTTAGTCTTCTTCGCCCTTGGGTTAGTTTCAATGAAACTTGTATTTGATAAATTCATATAATACGTTTAGTTTTTGTTATATAACTTATCATCGAGCCAAGGAGAAAGCAAATGAACTTCACGGCGACTTCAAAGATTTACTGTCTTCTGAGAAATTCTCACGAGGAATTCCTCATTTGCTCATTAACAAAGATCGGAGGAAAGAGTTGGGTCAATTCTCAGAGGTCCATTCAATGTCAAGCTCTCCAGCAATGGACAAAGTCTTGGAAGACGTGAGCTTGGAGTTTCGACTGAAGTTAATGACAATATCTCAGATTCTGGGGTTCGTGATGCGGGACTACGTCGAGTCATGGTACCATAACCTCACGGAAGATCGGGTCTTCGAACAAAGTTTGAAAAGAACGACAAGGAGATCATTAGCCTCGTTAACTCATTGGTTTATGGTCAAACTCAAATGACGAACCAAAGCGAATTTAGCATGAAACAAGTGGACTGGGTGAGATTTTTCACTCGCGACGTCGTTGACGACTTCGCTTCTCATTTGAGATTGTTCAGAAAAGCAAGTGAGAGAAGTGTATTTTTCCAAAAAAATGGTGTGTTTTGCAATTTTTTCGAATAAATTTGAAAGTGCTCCAGCAAATGTGAAAGGAGACTGTCCTGAAGACCTACTCAGTCATTTTTTTGATTTCGAACTTGAAATGGAGAAAACGTTGTGTAGGGATTTGCTGTCGACCACGCCGCATTACGAGAACGGTTAGTGTTATTTCAGTTAATTTCTTGTCAGGCTATAAAAAGGGAAAAGTTTTGGCTAAGTGTGACATACTTTTTTTTCAGCCTACCTCCACGATCTAGTTGATATTGTGCTGTACCTCATCATGCCGCCAGAAGATTTTCGATGTCGACCGCTGAGATTTCTTCTTCGCGAAGTTATAGGTAGGATTTTTTTTCTCTTGAAAACTCCAATTATGTTTTTGAACTTGAAGTGAAGAAAGTGATTGTGCCAACTCTCGACTATCTTTCTGATCCAAACGAAATATTTCAACTTTTAACTTGGCTGGTTGGTTTTGTTTTTGTTTTTTTTTTCTATCACTATAAAAATATCTTCGCGAAAAGTTATGAAAAAAGATTATTCGTCACTTTTCTTGTTCAAAGAACGTGGAAAATTTAAAATGGTTGCGAAAATCTTTGGTGGGATTTTTAAAGGTGCAGAGGTCTTGCATCACCTGAAATATCATTGAAAACGAGACATCAACTTCAAAAAATTCGGCTGTGATCCTGCAAAAGCGAAGCTGTATCTTCTAATTCATAACACAAAGCTCCAGTCCAATCCGAATTATTTTTTAGCTGAGTGAAGTCGAGCCAAGACCGGAAGATTTCATCGCTTGCATTGAAAACAGTGAGAGTATCGAAGAATTAGACGCCTTGTATGCTGCGATTGCTGAAGAGAAATTGGTCATGAGGGGCAAAGATTCCGGTGGAGAACAAGGTTTCTTCAATTTTACTTTAATAAAAATATATAACTGATTTATAATAGAAATTTCAAGATTTTCGAGGCTCCGAACCTTTTGTTTCTTTTTCATTAGAACAAAGCGTGAAACTACCATGAGATAAATTCTGTCATTTGATTTCCATGATAACTATAATCCTGTTGCAGATGGTTTCGTTAAACAACAGTTGGCAAGTCTGCAATTTGTAGAAAATGCAATCAAAAGGAAAGTTGCTCTTCTGAGCAGTGGGAACAAGGAGAAAGGACTCAGTTTGGTTGGTTCATTTTCGCGTATTTTTCCATCCAATCTTCAAAATTTTCTTCTTCTCAAAAGCTATTTTACAAGTCAAGATGCAGTTTTTATTCAATGTTCTCTATTTTCCTCAGGATTCCAACGGCTCGATGGATAACGAACTTGTTCAACTTCCGATTCACGTTGTTCTGACGAATACCATCGCCGTTTCTTATTTCATCGATTTTTTGAAGTCTGTCGGAGGCCAAAACTACATCGATTGCTACTTGGCCATCGAGGCAAGATAATATTTTTCAAAACTCCGAGAATATTAAAATGGTTACTGTGCGAACTTAGAAAAGCCCAATTTTTCCTTAGCATTGATATATTATTTTTCAACTTATTCATAGGATTCTTTTATAATATTTCGAATTTCGGCATACGTCTGCGGTGACAGTTAGAATCATTTTCTATCATCTAGGGCTTCAAAGTGTCTGTGGAACATCAAATGAGGTCGTTGGCAAGCGGAGAGTTGTTGGATCGCGACGCCTACGAAACCATCAAGGAAGCCGCTCAGTTCATGCATCAACAGTACCTCTCACAGGAGGTATCGTGCTTCAGTATCAACTCCGCGGAATGGTTTCAATTTTCAAGAATCATCGAGCACAATTCTGAAATTTTTGGTACCTGAAACATGAAGTTAGGACACCTATGAAAGTTCTCGCTTGATATTTCTCTAATGCTATAAAAACTCTGTGGATCTTTTATTTGAGAAACTTATAAAAAAAAATAGCGGAATCCGATTTTAAATGTACTTTCGAGAAGACATTTTTTTTCTCCCTTCTGTCCAATCTTTGAACTCTTTTCATGAATATCATTTTTTCAATTACCGGCGGAAAAAGGAGGGTTTCAGGCCATCACACGCGTTCCTCTGGAAGATTCGCTCATTTCAAAGTTTCTATCTAAACTGAAGAATGACGAGCCGTCGGATACGTGGTTCGAAGCGATTCAGGAAAAAGTAGAACTGGAAAAAATCTCAGAGTGAGACTTGAATTTTTTAAGATTGTTGACGTTCTCAACACTGATGACCATTTCTACCCTTCATTCAAACTTTCCACTTTGTACGTAAAAATGCTCGAAGAACTCGGAATCGTGGATGATGTGAGCTTTTAAAGGAAAGTTTTCACGAAACTTGAGTTTTCTCAGGAAAGATGCGATACGCCGGTTTCGGAGAACGGATCTGTCGCTTCGGGGTCTTCCTACAACGAGAACTCGAACTCTTCAGTCAAATCTGTGGGTTTTTGGGAAAAAGATTGAAAAATAAATTTAATTTATCTTTTGAATAACGACGCGAGTCACAAAAAAAAATTGTTGAATTTTCTTAAGGCGGTTCTTTTTTGAAAAATTATTTTTGCTATAGCCCTGAAGGTATCTTTAAAAAAACTTAATAAAAAAAGGAAGATTAAAATTGTTTTTTTCTTGGATTGTTAATAGGAGCTTTTTTGTGTGGATTTTCTGGTTTTCGAAACTCCAAGAACTTTAATTAATAAACTAAATAACTTCAAAAATACTTTAGAACCCGAAATCAGAAGAAATCTTAAATGATGGAGAGCCGGTGATTAACGTCGTTGTGGAAACGCTCGGGATCGGTCAGCAGGTGAATAAATTCTGGAAATATGTATGAATCTGGTTGAAAGTTAAGAAGGAAACCCTCTTTTAAGAGGTTTTCCAGTCAAACATTTCAATTGAAATAATCTATCCTAGGGGAAACAATCGTTCGCATTGTACAATGTGAGGGTCAGTCGATCGCAAAACGGGAAGAAAGTCAGTGGATGGAACGTCTTGCGGAGGTACAGCGACTTCCACACGTTGCATTCCGTCGTTATGCAGAAGGTGGGCTAGGAAATTTCTTTTTGGAAATTAATTTCTCAGATTTTTGTGGGCTATAGAGCTATAGTTCATTGGAAATAAAAATAATGGTTAACCGGTTGAACATTGGAAAGAGGCGTGGTCGGATAAACCAGAAATGATTTGGCGCAGCTTACTTGAAGTCAAAGAAGTTGGGAATGTTGTTGTGAATGTTGAATTTTTCTTGAACCTATTCGGTTTTTTTCCGTGATTCACTGATAGCAAATCGAGCTCATCTTGATCTATTTATACCTTTCAATCAATAACAAGGTTCTCTAGAGAATCCCATGATTGCTGATGATTTCAGTTCCCCAAATTGGCAAGTTTGTCCTTCCCCGGTAAGAAGACGTTCAACAACCTCGACACGCACTTTTTGGAAAAGAGGACCAAGGTTTTCTTTTTTCTTACCTTCCTATCATATTCTACGTTCTGGCAAATTGTTACACCAAAATTCAAATGTATTGCGTATCCAGCTTTCAATTATTTTCATCATTTTCGCCATTCCAGGCTCTGAATCAATACATGGAGTCAATACTACAGCCGTCACTTTTGCGTACGAATCCAGAGCTAGAAAAATATGCCTTCGACTTTCTTTCCCAGAAAGAATATTCGTTCCGAGAGCCCCTTTCCAAAAAGGTAATTACTAGGCATTCGAGCTCAATAAGAGGTTATTTTAAGATTGATGAGAAAATGTTACGATCGTTATCGAGTTTTGAAAGAAAAAATGAGGGAAAAATTAATTTTACAAACGAAACCAATATTTGATTCCTAATATTAAAAAAAATGTATGTCACTTCCATAAAGACTAACCAAGAGTATGTTAGGAATTAAGTAAACGTAAAGTATGAGCAAAATTTCGAGCAAACTCTTTTTTTTATAGAGATTTTGAGTTCTTTCTCCTGATTTTCTGTCTTTTGACACTTTAAGGTTTTTCACTCAAAAAAGTTTTATACAGTCTCTACCTAGCAATAAAAAATTTTTTTTTGTATGGTTCTCAAATGTGTGTTTAGGCTTCGCGTTTTTTTCTTACTTTCCATTTTTTTTTTTGAAGGTGATGTCGGCAATGTTTGACCCAATTAAAAGCGGAATGAAGGCCGTGGGAAACACGGTGATGGCGGTCCCAGCTGAGGTTAGCTCATTTTTTTTTCTCTTTTTTTTGTGATAATTAGTAAATTAAGCAGCTTTCGAACTTTATATTTTTTGTCGCTGCGGGGTTACTGGAAATATTCGATTTTTTGCAGGTTTATGGCGGAGTGACAAAAGTTGGGGCTGGGATCAACAACGCGGCCAAGACGATTATTGTAAGGATTTGAATAGAATATTGTCTATAATTGAAAAAAAATTTTTTTACTCGAGAATCTTTCGATTTCACAAAGTAATTCAGTTTTTCAAAAAAATAGAAAAAAATTCACTATTTTTGATTTGATTTTTGTGAATTTAGTAACGATACATGTAGAAGATTGATTACGTTTTTACCAACTTCGGCCTGAACTTGAATTGAATCTGTAAAATAAATGATTTATGGGTGATTCTCAAAGTTTTCATTATCTGCACTTTTTTTTCAGAATCCTTTGCAAAACGGCCCGAGACTACCGTCAATTGAAACGGATCGTGTAGCCGCTGCTTTGTCCGACACGGTTCGGTTTTACATCAATTATGAAAAAAGGATTAATTTAAAGTTCTTATAAAGTGAATTCATATTCCGCATTCTCGCTCTCTTGAGCCACTAATAGGTGAAAACATGATTCGATTATGTTTTAAGGAAGCAGAAAACATTCCCCTCCGCGTTTTGGTTCTTTTTGTCGACGAAGTTTTTGGGGTCCGGGCCAGAAACGCTTGGTTTCGACGGCAAATGGTGCGTTGAAGTGGCGGAATTTCCGAGAATGCACTCAATTCTAGGTGATGATGCTGCAACAGTTTGTGACGCCCTTCGGAACTTCCATAAATAAAAGGATTATCGATGTTGTCAACTGGCTGACGTCAGAGCAACAAGTCACCAGTTATCTCAGTGCTTTCAGGTATCTTCCAAAGATTTATACTGATATTCATCGTTTTCTAGAGATTCAATGTGGCCGGGGGGAGTTTTAGCTCCAGAATATGCACCGAAACCTGCTTCTTTTCATCATAGGTTTTTTTTATAATGTTGAATAATTAGGATATTTGAATTCCAGATGTCGCGTCTTGGCGAAAACTCTCATGCTTTCTTCGATGCCGGACGAATTGCGCATTGTTTTGGGCGCCGAGACGAGTTACCAGGTCAATTTGAGGAAAACAAAAACTAATTTTGCGAGAGTTTGAATTTCATCGAAACTTGGAAAATAATGAAAAGTAGCTCAGTTTATAAAAAGGTTCTGAGACTAGTTAAAATTTGACTTCATTTGTTGTTTTAGGCATAAAAAAGGTGATAAGAAAATTGTTCTCGACTGGTTTTTCCTTCTCGAGAAAAGGGACAATGATTGACGTTTTCAGGGAATCAACACGATCTCCGAAGCTTTCCAGAACAAATCGCTCAACCGACGCCTTCTCTACGTCCTCTTAGAGCGGCTTTTGACCAACGTTTTCCCTCAAAATCGCTTTGAAAAGATTTTCGCCCAACTTCATTCCAAATCTCCACGGACCAAAAAGTTTTGATAATTGTGATTTTGTTCTTTCTACCGGTCTCGAAAGTTCTTTGTGCTGCTTTCTTTGCATTTGTGATACGCTTCTTCTGTGTTGTGTCCATATACTCCTTGGTGCTAGTCATTTTTAGATTTTCATCTGTTTTAGTTCACGAATTCAAGCTTGAGCTTTCATTTTTTGCATTTCAAAATACCTAAATATGATCTTATTTTTGATCGTTGAGAGCCCTTTTTCGTTAAGGTCTGCTATTTTTCAGGGATTTTAGATCATATTTAAAACATTTGAAAAAAAGCTACCATCGCCTTCAGAATAACCCACTGACTTGTTTCTGCAACGCCTTTATGTATTCTTTTTCATTGCCTTTCGCTAAACTTATTTCAACCTAACCTCTGTTAATATTGCTTTTTCTTCGATTCAGATTTCATCATAATTTCCTTCATGATATAATTTCTTTTTAAAATTGTACTGATTGTAAAATACAGAAATTGTAAATACTTCTCTTAATTGCCAGTTATTCGTATTGCCACAACATTCATTCTTTTCTTTGTCATATTTCAAATCTCTGACAGCTCCGATTCCAATTGCCCGGTGATATTTCTTCAATCTATCAGTTTAGTCCCTCACTTACTTGCCATATTCTTCTAGAAACAAATATTAAAAAACGCGTTCGTAGGATAATAATTCCAATTTATATCGCATTTTCGATAAAAGATGTTTATTATATTTCGTTTGTTCGGCTTGATGATGTTTTAGTCGTCTCGCTATACCTGTTTTGCAGCTTCGTATTATCACCTGATGTATAATGACGCTAGTCAATTCGCGAAAACTTTGAAAGCTTTAGTCTCACTTGGCTCGTCTCATTCAATAATTTCAAGATTGGCAAAAATCATTTTCCAGAATATAAATAATGGAAAAGCTATTGTCCGAAGAGCTTGGTCTTGAAGACGTCGAAAAATGCGGGAGGAGCGCCTACGAGACCGCCCAGGGAAAGGTTTTTGTCAAAAAAGGAGATAATTCGGATGAGGTTGTTTCTCGGTTGAGAGAAAACAAAAAAGAGGTCCTTCAAGGGTGAAAAGCTGGTGAAAGGAGAGCTCGAATCGCTTCGAGCCATCGATCGAACCGGCGCCATCGGATGTCCGAAGCCGTTGGGCCTTGTCAAAAGTGGAAGTTGGTGTTTTGGGATAGTGATTACTACAGGGGCTTTTTCTCAGCCGGATGTGCCCTGGTGACCTCATACGTCGATGCCAAGCGGTCGCACACGGCTTCTGCCGAATTCGGCCGGCAACTTGCCGAGTTGGTTTTGAGAAAAGAAAAAAGAGGAGTGCGGCTTCGACAGTTTGAACGAAGCGTTCTTTTGAACTAAGCAAAAATCTATCATAGGGACTTTTTTTTATATCTTCAGTAAAAGTGAAGTTAGTGATAATCGAAGTTCCTCTTGTACTACATGTGAAGGCGTAAATAAAAACTATTGGAAAATCGGAAAAGCTGGAAAATTGAAAACTTTCCGTCAAATGTGCGAATCCTCTAGGATGAAAGTGTTGAGTAAAAGTATGGATAGGATTGGATTCTTCAAAATAACTCGAGACAAGTCCCTGCAAAGTCTCACCGAGTTCTCAACCCATACTACTTTCATTGTAGAAAAATAAGTTCTCCTTCTACAATCTGGCTCAGATCCATGTAGCTCAGAATGCATCGCGACAACGCCGACCGTCTGGCCAAAGCCGAGCACGACGCCAAGATCGTCGGGAAAGGCGAAAACGTCTTGAATGGAGTGAAATCTTTCGGATTCGAGGTTCCGACTTGCTGCGGCCGGATTCCACAGGACAACGAGTGGACCGACGATTGGCCGGTCCGTTTTGGAATGAATTGAGGCTCTGTAGCAATCGATAAATCATCAGTTTCGGTTATATTCTTAAATTGAAATTTCAGACTCCCAAAAAAATGGTCAAAATTAGGAAGACATTTTCTGTTAAAAAAATGTATTAAAATTCTCGTTGTTGTGTTCAAAAGCACAGAAGATCTTTGTAGCTTAAAAAAACACTAAAAAATTTTTTTCCGCTTCTGAAATTGTGTTCAGTTTGTTTATGTTTTTTGGATCAATGTTTTTGAACGACTTTTCCAGACTTTTTTCATTCGCCAACGTCTGGATTCGCAATTAGGTCGGTTGATGAAGGTATAAATATAGTCATTGTTTCTAATTTGAAGAATTTTTTCAGAAAGGCGATCGAGAGCTCAACGAGCTGCATGATGAGTTGGTGGAGAAGACGGCAAAACTGTTGAAAAGCAGAGAAAATGTAGAATTTCTCGAAAGATATTCCAATAATTCTTTCATATAGGTCAAGCCGGCGGTGGTACATGGCGACCTTTGGAGTGGAAATTGGGCTCAAACCGATGCAGGACCAGGTGATTTCTCACTTTTCTCTTTTCGAGGAGAAATAACCTCGTGAAAACTTGAAAAGGCTATTTTTTATTTGATTTTCAGTTATTTACGACCCATCGTCAAGTTATTCGGATCCTGAGTTTGAGCAAGGCATCATGAATATGTTCGGTAAGTCCGAAAGTCTTCCTTCTGGGAATAATTCGAGGTTCCAGGCGGTTTTGGACGTGACTTTTGGACGGGATACCAAAAAGTGCTTCCATTCGATGCGGATCGCGATAAAAGAGTTCTTCTTTATGAACTCTATCATAATCTGAACCATTGGTTCGTTTTTTTTTCTTTGAGATTTGGGTAATCGTTTTTGAGAAATGATTAAATTTGAAACTTTTTATTTTTTTTTCTTCTCTTTTTAGGAACCACTTCGGCCCCTCCTACCGTTCTTCTTCGATTGACCTGATCCACGAGATTCTCAAATGTTGAGAGAAAAGAGAATCTACTCTTTTACCATTGTTTTTTTTTCTAATTGTCATGTGAAAAATCCCAAATAGTGTCGATAGCTGTAGATATCATGTAGAAAGTGTTTATTTCCTGTATGTTTTCTGTTTTCGTCGCTGTATTTTGTTATAAAAAATTTTTCAAACTGGTTTTTTTGTTACTGGAGCTTATCTTTCAATTTCGATCCAAATGAAAATGAAAGTTCGAGAGTCGAATATACGAAGGTGATCGCGATAAATCTCAGGCAAATATTTTTTTACGAAAATTCGCAAGAAAAAGAAAAAAGTGAAAAATTTTGTGGGGTTGAAACGCGCCGCACTGCGTTGCCTTAGAATCATCTCGCGTTTTTTTCCATTTTTTTAAAACTATTTTTTCGCCTGCATCTTCCCGTTTTGGAACACTGTGCAATTATTTTCATAAAAGAAAACCTCGCCAGGTCACATTTAACATTCATTTTTTCCGTTGACAAAAAATGCATTCACAATGGTAGAAATGTTATTTTCCCTTTTTCGTTGTTGTAATCGTTCTTTATTAATTATATTTACCCCGAGACAATCGATTGAATGAATCATTTCCGGCCGAAACGGATGTACTGGCTTTTGCGCTTCTGCATAGCTTCCTCTGAAGGAGCCGAGCGGCCGAATCGTACAAAGGCCGATTTGCGTTTCTCGGCCGTCTGAAAGCTCTTCGAATTTATCATTCCAGGTTTTTTTCTCACCATGACGTCATCTTCTTCAGAAGCCGACCGCTTTCCGAATCGGACGAACGCCGACTTTCTCTTCTGCACTTCAGAGACGGGAATCGCCAGGTTGGCTGAAGTTATTCGTTATTTGTTCAGAGAACTAGAATACGGTAACCCTAGGTAACTACTTGGGGAGAAATAAAATTTTGGTAAAGTACTAGAAAACATTTTAAAAGAAATTCCTAGCGTTTTCTTTGTTCTACCGTGTTCAAAGTGATTCACTGAAAATAGCTTTCAGACAGTGAGAGGCAACAAAATTTTGGAGGACTAGAGCTATTTCTGAATTTAGCGAGAACAACTTTGGCAAAGAGATCGAAAAGGTCCTTGTTGAAACAAGAAGGAAAAAATGAATCGGAAAACCAATTTAGTCAATCCTTCCCGACTTGAAAGGCGAAAGAGGCAAAGAAGTTCCGACGCGTGGCGTGCGCGTACGCGGTTCTTGGCACGAGTTCGATTCAAGCGCCACCGACTATTTAAAAATCTCGGTCAACGCTCTTTTTGTATCTGTTCTACTATTTTTTTAATGCGCAAATTAAAAAAACAATAAAGAATGAAAAAATAAATGAAAAAAAGTAGCTCTCCGAATAGTCGCTCGCGGTTGAACTGAAAGCTTTCCAAGAACCGCGTACGCGCACGCTACGCGTCCCGCCTCCTTCTCCGCCCTTCTCACCTTTCAAGTCGAGGCAAATTGACTATAAAAGTATCACATTGAATTTTGAATGAACATAGGCTCAAAACATATTTCGAAACTGTTAAAAAGACATAAAAGTTGGTTCAGTGACGTAATAATCAGTTTTATCCACAAAAACGATGTAGCCACGCGACCTGGGAAAACGTCTTTCATATTGAAAAAATCATAAATGAGCAAAAAAGTTGAAACGAAATCTTAGGATTGAGTCTTCCAATAGCGTTCAGCTTTTGATGACGCCAATAAGATGGTTATTTACTTCATGACGTCATGTGGGTGAAACTACATCTCTCTAGTGTTTTTGGTGTGAATAAGTATCAACGGAGTTAGCAAAGAAATTAATAATTTAAATGAGAGTTTTGATTCGTTTTGCATTTTCTCATGATCTTCGTCATTGGTTACACAGTTACAGTTACAGTCATTCCTTCCAGACTTGAAAGGCGATATGGGCAGATTGTCACTGGGGGAGCGGCGCTTTTTTTGCGGGAACCTCGAGGTCAAACGCAATCATGGAAAAAGTGTGGAGGAAATAGTTTTTCATTATTTTCATTTTTCTATTCTTTCAACTAATATTTCAAAACCAAAAAAAATTATATGAATTTGTAAAAAAAAACTGTTAAAAAAGGACAAAGAATTGTGGCTCAAATTTAATCTCAAGCTCGCCGCCAAAAGCCGCGTCGCGTACGCAACGCTCCAACCTTGCCAATCTACCCATTTCGTCTTTCAAGTCAGGGAGAGTGGACTATACATCACAGCAGCAAAAAAATGAATAAATTTGTAAAATATCACGAAAAAAGTCAATCGAGTAATCTTGGAGCACGAAAAGTCGATTTTTTCTTATATCGGTTTTTGGAGGTACATGAGCTGTATTAATGAAATTTTCAACGAAAAGCCCAGGTGCTTCTACTGTAGCTTACAAACGTAAGAAGAATTTGTGGAAACAATGTTCTAGAAAACGAGAAACGGACCTTGAGCAGCGGCTTCGCTGTCCTGTAGTAAAAACTGGAGCTCGATGAGAGAGCCCATGAGTTCCTCGCGGAGCCGACACATATGTAGCGTGGGAAACTTCTCGCAGAACTGCTCGGCGAGCAGTTCTTCGCTGGTCGCCTTGGCCGCCGACGCGGTCGCCGATAAACCCAAGGCCAACGTCGCCAGCACAGCCGCGCCCAACATTTCTGGTTGTCGAGATGATCCGAAATGAGATTATGGTAGGTCTGCCGGTGTCTTTTATGGCACCCAAGAATTATTTGATGCGATTCGGATGTCCGGCGGGAGAGGAAAGGGGCGGAGCAAGGCTTCTTGGTTTTCCTCCTTTTTTTTGATTGAATTAGCGTGTTAGAGCTTCGTCATAGGCTTTTAGAAAAGGTAGGCGTGTTGTATCCCAGTTTTTTGAACAAAAATGATCTCTAATCTTTCAATTTTTGAAATATTAGGAAAACTTGTTGGAGCGTTGAGTTGGCACTAACGAACTTTTTCATATGAACTTTTCTGTTTTAATATAGTTCAATTTTTTTTTTGAAGATTAGGAGCGTGAAATTTCAATCGAGGTTGATATTGCTGTGTTCAGAAGAATACATGACTTCGGTTGTTCAATCGGGAATTTTTTCAAGGGGACAATTATTCTTGATAACCCTAGGCCCTAGGGTCTATGGAATTTTTGAAAACATAAAAGAAAAATCTTTTTCATAGAAGAAGATAAAGTAACTCAAAAGCTTTTTGGAAACCAAAAAAAATCTTTTGTGAATAGCAGGTTGAAAAATAGTGATTTACTATGGGTCGTAGAAAAGTTTTACTAATCCTTGGCAAGGGTTCAGAAGTAACATTCTCACTCGAATGACTAATCCTGAACTTAAAGTTGATTTTAGAAAAAGTGAGCACTTTCAAATAGTTTGGTTGCAATATCACAGAATTTCTATAGGACATCAATAACAAGAGACGTGAACTAGGTGATAATTGGAAGAAGGGGTCATTTCTTGTGAGGAGTATGAAGACGTTGACGCAGACGGTGGCAGGAGATTTCAGCGAAGGGATTCCCAGAAGCGCCACCGACAGCGACACGAGGTCCAGGCTCGGCTCGGTTCAGTCCGGCATCGAGTCGTAAGTCTTGGAACTCACGGCTTCGAAGATTCTCAAGCACCACAAATAGTGCTGTTTCGATTCTTTTCCATTATCAAGTCGCGAAATTTTGATGAGAATCTGATTTTTACGGGTCATGCATACTTCTTAGCTTCTTTCACTACTATGAAAAGTTTGATTTTTTCATGAATTTTTTCGAACTCGCGTTTGAACTGTGCTGACAGCTAACAACTGTGAATAAGAAAAAGGAGCTACGGATCTGAGATTTTTGTTTTTTTTAGGGTTTTGAGGTTGATAAATTCTCATTAGTTGGCCAAGTTTTCATGAAGCGACGTGGCGGACTGTGTTCAATTATCCTCTCCCCAATTTACCCGAAAAATTTTCTCATTTGAGATATGATGTGAAACTGAAGAGGAGATTTGAGAGACTTTCGTTAAAGGGAAGAAACGTTTGAGAACTAACGCCCATAGAATTCAAAGATTTGTTGCGAATAGTTCTGAAAATGCAGCCTCGCAAATTTTTCTTCCGTGGTTTTCTATGAAACGTAGACATCTTAAAAATTAGCGAGATTTCAAAAGCTCTCCTTTGGAAAAAAGGTTTTTTTTTCTCAGAAAGGCCACAAGGCAAAAAAGGAGATTCCACCCCATATTTGAGTGCAAAAGAGGATTTGGTTGGCTGGAGCCAAATTGTATTCAAATTTTAAAGAAATGGGTAGTATTCCAGTTATTCGGTTGGCGTGGGAAAATCGAGTTCACAAAATTGTAGAATTGCAAGTGTTTTGAGAGAAGAAATTCCAAGGCTTATGAAAAGTCAGAAGAATGATAGATCCACCAAAAAATTGGGAAAAAATAATTTCAGTTTGATTTTTGGGAAAAAAAATTTTTCTACAAAATTTTTCTACAAGTTTGACTATCCACAAAAAACAATGACGCATATCGGAGTTAAGCCTATTTTTTTTTAGTTTTTTTTGGAAGTTCTTCAAATTTTCGATGATTAAAAAAACTAATCGGGAAGCCTCAAAGACTATTTTGCATGGTGTTCAACCGTAAACATGGAATCTTGAATACGATTTCGCGAAGCCTTTGGGATGAAGCCAAGGTCCAAGAACCGAGACCTCAAATTGCTGAACGATTGGGGGCCTAAAAAGTTTGTCTTGCCGTTTCCCTGTTATTTATTTGCCTTTTTTGCCACAAAGACGTCTTGAAACGCATTAATCTTTTTAGATTTTTCCCATTGAGTTTTTTGTTGAGAAAATGACTTCCTGTAAGTAAGGACTGAGCAATTGAGCTTTTGAGCTTTGGACGAATGAAGAAAAAGTTTAGATGTTAAGATGTGTTTGAAAAAAATCAAATGCATTTTTTGCAGGCAAGGTTGCTACTTTCCGAAATTCTTCCACACCGAGGAGGCACAAGTCGAAGGTATCGGCTATGGCTGCCGGTTGGACGCAGAGAGTGGGAATCAGTGCATGACGTCATTAAGTGACGAGATGATGACGTCATGTTTGCAGAGTGATCACTCTAGAGGTGCGATGGACGGCGCCAACCCGCGAATCCGAAAAAGAGTGGCTTCGGCGGTTTCCAAACGGAATTTTTCGGAAAAATCACATCAGCAGCACGAAGTCTCCTGGTAAAGTTTTCAGGAAAAAAACAGAGAATCAGGTTGTATTTCGAAAATTGCTTCGTTGATAAGTTTCGAGAAAAAACTACATCAAAAATTTCCAAATGGCTATTTTCTTTGAAATACCAATCTCTCCCAGTGAAGATTTCGTTCGAAGTTTTTCATTTGAAAATAAAGGAAAGACAAAAGAAAATTCACTTTAAATATTGTATGATTCCCAGGAAAACTATCAAATCGTTCGGATTATTCAACAGCGACGGAAAAAGACATGATTCAAGTGAAGCTCAGTTTTGTAGGAAAGGTATTGTGATTTCGGACAACTTTCTTCATGAGTATTCATTGATTAACACTACTTAACCTTACAGTATTTTTCTTCATAATTTCTTGGGGTTCTCTCAAAATATACTTTCCTCGCTCTGACTTTAAAAGAGGTCGTCGCACTTGGAATGGCTCAACGCGTCTCGGTCATCTTCCAGAATCATTTTCAATCACAAAATAAAGAAATATTTGTGAGACGCAATCAGTCTCAACTCGATGTGTAACTAGAATTGAAATAATTCCATCTCATCTTCCTTTACCTCGGACTAAAAATCCCTGTTCGACTTTAGCCTATCCATCACACCTTCATTGATGATTCGCTTTCCCTTCTTTGTCATACTTTTATAATGTGTTCATTTTTTTTTTTCAATCTTAGCGCCCAGATATAGTTGCTCAAAATGTTTTTAGATTTTTTTTTTGAAATATTGCAAAAGGGAAATTGTGACGATGAGTTGCCCTCTGAGACGACAATTTTTAAAACTCGATGAAGCTGCGCGTTAACTTATAACATTTCAAACTTTCTCATGCTCTCTTAAAATTGTTACTCAATAACTTTTTTCAGGGCAGGACGGAGCGGTCGAGTCGAGAGATTCGCATGGATAAAGAGACAAGGTTCAGAGAAATCGAGGAAATGACTCCTCGCGGAGCTTCCATTTTCGTGACCCCTGGTTTCAGTGTCGACTTGAACAAATTGGTCGGTTATGACTTTGTTTATAATCACGAATTCGCGCTCTACGAGTTCAAAATTCTTCTTAACTTTTCAAAGTTGCTGAGCTGAGAGCTAGAAAATGAACTGAAATACTTTTAATCCGAGTAAATAATTAATAAGGTCTTGAAAGGACGAAATCTCCGGATCTGCTATCAATTGGAGACTGTTCTTTTTAAAAACAGTTTTCGTTCTTATGTAACCATGTGATAATCAAAAAAACATTTGCACTACCTTTCGAAGTTTCTTTTTGAAAAGTTATTGCATATGGTACTTTTTAAATTCTCAGTTGCAGTTCAAGCGCAAACTAATATAACTAACCGGAAGTTTTTTTAAATTCATAATTAAACTTTTTTTATTTTTAAATTTAGGTAAACCTTCGTTCTCTGTTCAGTGGGGATTGGTTCGAACTTAGTATTGAGCCCAATTTTTGATTAAACTTTTTAAATCAGCCGTGAATCTGAAGAATTTCACACTAATTAAAAATTGAAAGCTGGCGTCTCGCAAAAAATCTCCCGCATTAGTTGAGTTCTGATGTACTAATAAATATGTTTCCTCAAATTTTTTTCCAAACCTCGTGGTTTGAAAATGATCGAATTAGCTAGTCGAACTTTCAAATTAAGTCTTTTTTTCTCATATTTTTTTCCGCTTCAAAAGCCGAAAATTGCAATTGAAAAAAAGTTGTTTCTCTTACAGACTTAGTAAATCTATTTTTTTAGTAAGAAAATAAAAAAACATGAAAAAAATGAAAATAAAAAAAAACACAAAAATAATTCACTCAGGAGAAAGTAGACAACCGCATGAGCTCAAAATGGAGAATCGGCGATGTCGCGTCGACGGAATCGCCTTTCGTCCACTTCGTCGTCGTCGAGAACGACTGACTCCCTCTTTTTTTCCTTTTTCTTCGAGATTCACAATAAAATTATAATTCTTTGAAAAAAAGTATTAGAAATATACGTCTTCCAATTATTTTTCTAAAGCTTTCGTGAAAAATTTTTTTCAAAAAGGAAAAAGCAATTTTTGGGGAAAATTATCAAAAAAATTTGGTACTTTTTTTGTGTTTGGAAAACTGGTTTTTTGGCCACCATGTGCACCTAAAAGTGCGTCGGAAAAAAAGTTTGAATTTTTCATATCTACCGTATCCAAAAAAATCGGGTTCTCTAAACTCGGTACTTCTCTTTTAAAACGCGGATCTTTCCGTCATAAATCTTTTTTCAAGGTTTTTGGTTCAGAGTCTGGGAAAGCAGTTTTTCAAAATTATTTTTTTGATGTTTTTTTGAAAAAAATAATAATTTTTTTATGAATATTGAGGTTTGTTTCTTGCTAAGGTGAAAAAAAGACGAAATTTTGGAGAATATAGCGGGTTCCGCCCAAAATGGTCACGTTGTGAAATACAGTAGAAAGAAGTTACTGGGAAAACAGCTTTTTTTTTCTTTTTTTTTGCTGTACATAACTGCAAAAAAGAGAGAAAAAAAACAAAGGTTTTGAAGCGAATTTGCTCAATTAGATCTTATTTGGCATACGGTCTTTTTTGGCGGAAAGAAAAACAAAGATAAATGTGGCAAGCTGGCGCGGAATAAGCGATCATCCTTTTGAGGCTCTAAATTGAGTAAAATTCATCACAATGGTCGTTTAAGGGACCACTTGACGACATTTTTCTCTGATAATTGGCTTAAAATCCGTGAACTGATATTTTTGACCTGCTACTTTTGAAAAATTTCCAATATTCAAAATAATCTGGTTCGGTTTTGAGTCACTTTCTGCGTATCTTCCAAGGAAGTATAGAAAACTATCCAAATCATTCTCAGAATCTCTTGTGAATCGTTAGAAGATTAAGGCCGGAAATATTTGCAAATTTTAACACATTTTTATTTGAGCCTAAGATATTTCCTTGATGGTTTATATCATGCCGGATGTCGAAGTTGGAATGGAATCAGTCTTTTTTTTTTGGGTGATGACGAAGAGGAAGTATAAATCATCAAACTATCCCAAATGGTTGCTGTTTTCCGGCAGTTGATGGTAGCGCTCAAGGCCGAGCTTTTTCTGGAAAAAAATGAGCTCAGTGTTGAAAAAAAGGAAAAAAAGCGTGGTCAAAGAAGTCGGATTTTTTCTTTTTGTGGAAAGTTTCAACAAGATTAAGCCTGTATTAAAATCATTTTTTTACATGAAATTATCTTTTTTTCTCGGAAATCTCTAAAAGTGACGATATTATTTTTTTACATTCATTGTCAATCCTTCCCGACTTGAAAGGCGAGATGGGTAGGTTGACAAGGGTGAAGCGTTGCGTGTGCGACGCGGCTTTTGGCGAGGAACTCGAAGTCAAACAAGATCCACCTTTTTTTCTTCTTTTTCGACAGTTTTTCAATAAATTGCAATTTTTTAAAAGTTTGAAAAGATTCAGTTGAACCAAAAAATTTAAAAAAACCAATAAAAAACTTTTTTCTACTTTTTCCATGATTAAAGTTGACCTCGAGTTCCGCGACTAAAGCCTTTTCTATTCCTTTTTACCTCGCCAAAGAAGTGCTCAATCAGAATGCGTGTAATCTTGAACAAGGCCGTCACGATGCACAAAGCAATGCTCCACTTCCAGGAATCCGGGGTCTCGACCTCGGCGCCTTTTTCTCCGCCTCCGAAGGACTCGGCGTGCTCGAGGAGCTGCCAGCGCTGCTCCAGACGCGTCTTGTCGATGTGGATCACTGAGAGAGCTCAGATTGAAACTTTGGAATTATTCAGACTCACCAGCGGCGACTAAGATAAGGAGCGCCACGCCGACGAAGACGTTGAAGCGGTCGCGGATCGCGCCGCGGAACATGTTCAGCTCGGCGAGTTCACACAAGGAGCCGAGGGCCAAGACAAGGGCGAAAAAGGCCGGAATCACCACGAGGTCTGAAGATGTTCATGGAGATGAGCGGAAAAAGAAAACTATAACGAGAGTCGCGCCAGTTTAAAAATCTCGACCAGGGAAGGCGGTGGCAGATTGAAGCTTCGTGTTCTGCGATGTTTTGACTAAAAATATCTTTTTTTTCCATTTCGTGAAGCAAGTTATACATGTGTTCCAATAGAGAAGTCCTGTTCGATAAATCGCCGAGAGCAGATTCATGGAGCTGGGGCGTTTTCTGAAAACATGGTCGAATCAATTTTCCGAAATTTGTTCCAGAATGTCATAGAAAAACAAGCTTCTTGCGCTGATACTGGGAAAGCTCTTTCACGGTACAGCTATGTTACATTCGTATAACTATTTCGCACCATTTCTCTGAATTTTTAAAGAAATTTTCGGTCATTAGTCCGAAGCTTTTTCTCATTTTTCTAGTGATTGAGTAGGAAAAAATCTGAACACATAAGACTTTCAGGAAAATAAAAAACCTCATGGAAAACACAGTGAGCTTCAGGATTGACGACTTTCAAGTGAGCGCACAAATAGGCCGGGACCAACATCAGAACCCCGAAAATGGCTAGGGCCAGAGTCATTTCAATCAGCAGAGTCAGACGATGGACCAACATCTGCGATTCTCCTTTTTTCCCATTGATATCAGGTAATTGAAGAGTTGGAGCGATTTCTCATTGTTTAAACCTTATTTAAGCCAATTCGCTCTAAAAAGGGGCCTTTGAAGAGCTTGTGCTGTTTTTTAAAAGCAGAGATGTTCTACTAGGGAACGCTTTTTATCCCCTGGTTGAACTTTTGATGAAACTTCGCTGAAGTGTACTTTGGAACCTCCTGATTGCAGAACAAGAAATATTTCTCGTAATCGATCTCGTTTTTTTTTTTTCGAAACTTCAGCTTTCGGTTCAAAATTTTGCAATTAACGCATAAAACTCAAGTTAAGATTATGGTCAAATAGATAGTCAGCTGTTTTTTTTTCTCAAAAAATCGCCAAAGCTGATATCAAGTGATTGATAAAAACAGTTCACAGTACGTTTTTTCTCATCATTCTTTAAATTTCTCTTTTTTTCTTCTTTTTTTCCCCACTATTTTATTTAAAATTTTTTTAAAGGTAGTGGCGTTTTTTTCGAAAAAAAGTTTTATGTGTAACTGTCTATTTTATTTCAACTTTGGTCGAAAATCAGAAATCAAACTTGCAAGTTTAAGAAGAAAGAGCGAATTAACTAGAAACAGTCTTCCTTACGGTTGATTTGGCAAGGTCGAGAATCTAGCCGTTTATTTGGAAAAACTGATACCTCGTGTCGACGTCAACAGTGTCCCGAGAAGAAATGATCTCATCCACGTAAAGACGAGCCTTTTTTGAACTTTGTTCCAGAATCTTTCGAAAAGAAAAACGTGTAATGGTTTATCGAAAAGAAAAACCGAGAATGACTGTGGAGAAAATATGAAATTATTTTGAACTGGAAATCGTGAAAAACGGACTATAACTGGAGCAGTTTATTTGAAAGAGAAAAAATTCTTTTGATTTAATGGTAATTCAAATTTTTTTTGGCTTTTTCGATTATTTTAAGAAATGGTTATGTGAAATGGTTAAGAAATGGTTATGGTTATGTGAAATAGATTGAGTTTTCTAAAAAAACTTGATTGAGTTTTTTTGAAAAAAAAAGTGGGGAATATTTTTTGGAACCTTATTCAACCTTTCAGCCTACAAGGTCGCAAATGATTGTAAAAAAGTTCATGTGTACATGCTTTGAGATTTACATCATCGTACCTACTTTCAAGAACATGGCATCCGATTTGACCGTTTCATTATTTCTTGTCACTTATGGAAGTCATCCTTTTTCTTTTTGAACGACGTTCATTCGCACCTGAAGGCGTCAGAAGGGAGGGATGATAAATGGGTTGCGAAGGGCGGGAAGAATCGCTTCTTTTCGTTGTACCTGTCGCGTCGAATTGAACTGGACGTACATTGACGACGAATCGTCCTCTCATTTTCCAGCACCAGAAAGCTCCATTCTTTTTTTTATTCTACCATTCCTTTGCTTCTGCAACAATCATGAACCAGGCCGAGACGGACGGTCTCGTCACCGTTCCTTCCGTTGGTCAGTCTTTTTCGTCTTTCAAAAGTACAGTGGTAACTACTTGCGTTTATAATTTTCGGAAGTTGTTAGATAACTATCTTGTTGTCAAAAACACGGCCGACAGTATAGCCCATATACTGTATAGGAAGAGGAAGAAATGTATATTTGAGCTTTGTTTTTTTTTTTGAGAAATTTTTGAAGAAGAGCATGTTTTGTGTTCAATTTGTTGGTCTGAAAACTTTTAAAAAACTGAAATTCTCACAAATAGTAAAAATAATAAAAACTAGCCACCTTTTGTTTGAAGTATTTTAATGCTTGATATATATTTCAACGATTCTTGAAAAGTGAACGTGCAGCCTAACTGTCCTGTTTAAAAAGAGAGCAGTCATGAGTTACTCGAATTCAAAAAACGGCCTTCTTATAGATGAAATAATCGTTTTTCTATGCCACTTTGCTCCTCAAAATGAAGTTTGGCGGTTTATGACTGTGTTTCAGTCGATGCGACGGAGCCTCCGAGAAGATCTCTGGACGATATCGTCCGGCTGAGATGGTACTGCGCCCTCGTCCTCCTCATGGCCGAACTCGTCGCTTTCACCTGCCTCGCCAGTGTCACTTTGATGGTTTTTGCAGGTTTTTCTGCTTCTTTATATTTTTAGTCCGTCAAGAAAATTGTGAACCTTTTCCGATAACATCGGAAACATTTCCTGTGCCGTTTCAGTGATGCGATAAGAGTTTGTCGTTAACGCGACGAAATGACTGAGCGGTTCGATGGGTATAATTTACGACCGGTTTTGGGAACCTGTGTCGGAAACTGAAAAAAATCTGTTAGGTTTAGTGTTATTTTTCCTGAAGTTTATGCACGAAATTGAAAATCTGCAATAGATTCATTTGAAACTTGTAGAAAGTTTTTTGGGTTCATAAGAATTTGGCGGCACAGTATATTTCATGAAAGACTGTCGAAACTTTGAGTATCTTAATTTCTAGCCTGTGTCTTGCAGGCTTGTGCGCGCCAGGTCGGAGCTTTTACTTTGTTCTGGTTTCAGGAGCCTCGCCAACAGTTTCGGGCTGTGGAAACGAGGTCTTCACTAAATCAACAATTTGTGAAGAATTAAGTGTTCGAAGAAACTTGACTGGCTGCGTCCCGAAACTCGATTATCAGTTCAAATCGCTGCAAGTCGAGGTTTTTTTGAGGCTTTCTCAATTCAATTTTCTCAAAATTGTTTTCAATTATTTCCGACAGTTCTTGTTGTAAATGGCTACAATCTCCAAATTTTGTGATGCCCCTATGTTTAGTTCTAAAAAGAAGTCTTCAATTTTCCCAGTTTATTATTTTAAGAATACTCCACTGCGAAGAAAATTGGTCGCTTGGAAAGATAAGGAAAATAATTTTTAGGCGAAAAACGCTTTTAATGGTTACTTTGCCGTTTTCAATGACTTCTTAGTCATTTTCATTCCAGTTCGATTACATCTGCGACGATGCAAAAAAGGTGAAGAACACGATTTCGGTTCAAATGTTCGGTGTTCTGCTGGGAGCCGCGTTTTTCGGCCAACTCAGTGATCTCTTTGGACGCAGAAAAGTCGCATATTCAAGTTTCGAAATAAATACTTTGATTTCAGGCCTTGTTTTTTTCCTCCGTAGGAAATGCGGTCTTCAATGTCGTGGCTTCACGGTCGCCAGATCTTCTTTATTTCACCATTTGGCGCACTTTGGCTGGCTTTTTCACTGGCGGTTTGATTGTGTTAGTTTTATTGGAAGGTTTTATTACTTTTTCGAACTTTCTTCTTCGAGTTCTGGAAGAAAACACAGGACAAATGAAGAATGGAAATGAAATAGAAATCTGGACGAAAAATAGAAGAATAGGCTATTCTTATATATATATATAGCTATTCTGAATAGCTCAAGGAAATCAAAAATAAAATAAAAACGAGGATCGAGATTCAAGAAAATAGCTACGAACTTGTGGAATGTCGGTATCAATTGATATTAGAAGATTTTTTTATTATATTGTTTTTAATTCTAACTTCCTAGTCAAAGCAACCTTTAACTTTCAATGTTTTTTTTTGTGTTTTTTCAAGTTACCTGTGAAAGGTGGGACTTTCTAGTTAGCCGATTTTGTTTCTATGAGAAAATAGGAATTTTAATTGAATAATGTCCTAGTCCACAGCGTTTTTTGCTCTTCTTTTCTTGATGAATTAGAATTTTTCAGTGTGCAGCTGGTGTTCATGGTAGAGAACGTGCCGCGACGCCATCGAATGTGGATCCAAAACGCGATCACCTGGTCGCCGAATCAGATCATCTACCCGATCGTCGCCTACTACGCCCACGACTGGCGGAATCTTTCCATCGCCGTCGGCGTCGCTTCCGTCCTGGCTGCCGCGGTTATACTGTAAGAGTCATTTTCGATCTACGTCTGAACTTCCGAGCCACAAAGCTTCGAAAGCTTTAAAGCAATAGTGAGCAAGAGGGCGCTCACCATTACAGAAAAAAAAAGTCACATTTTCTAATGAACTTTCGAAGCAGTTTTTCAATGATCTATAATAATGAAAAAATTCAGACTTCTCGAGGAATCGCCACGTTGGTCGATTCAAAAAGGTCGTTTAGGTTCGGACCTTTTAATATTTACATTTTATGAGTTGAATTTTTTCTAGAAGCAGCCCGACGATCTTTACAAAGGATCGCTAAGCTTGACGGCATCGCTAAGGACGTCTTCGACGCCGAAATCGACGAGATTTTGCTCAATGAGCAAGAGGT
The DNA here is from genome assembly GCA_904845305.1 of Caenorhabditis auriculariae. Taxonomy (NCBI): domain Eukaryota; kingdom Metazoa; phylum Nematoda; class Chromadorea; order Rhabditida; family Rhabditidae; genus Caenorhabditis; species Caenorhabditis auriculariae. The sequence goes on from CAJGYM010000078.1 coordinate 198,672, forward strand.
TTAGGAGTCCCTTAAGTACCCACTCTCGATAGCTTTGTTTAGAAGCTCGACGAAATGCAAGGGAAACGAAAGAACTACACATTCGTGCATCTTTTCTGCACATGGACCATGATGGGTCGGACCTTGACTTTCATCGTTGGAATGTGAGGAACAAAAAGTCTTGGAAACTACGGACATCTTCAGAATCTGCACGACGATGATCGTTTATGCGTTGACCTATAACATGGAGAAGCTGTCGGGATCCTTGTACTGGAATATGGCGTTGATTGGAGTGAGTCGAAGGGTTTTAAATCGACTTCCGAGGAAGTTATCAGTCTTATATAGCCTAAGCCGAGTGTTTCCACTTTCCAAATTCTTTTCAAACATGAAATTGGTGTTTCAAATCACAAAAAAAAAACTAAAACTGTATGCGACAAGATTTGAGGTCTCCCGTTGGATCGTGAACATTGCTGTGAGTCTTCTGGACTACCACGTAGAGTCTTTCGGTCGTCGTCTTTCGAATCACGTCGCCATGGTCTCCACAACGGCTCTTCTTTTTGCCATTACTGCCGCTGTTTATAACGGTTTTCATTCATTCATTTGACAATTAACGAGAAAAGTTATGTGGAGACAACATCGTAACAATAGTTAAAACTTTGCGAAACTATCTTTTTATGGCAGTTATATCTGAAGTTTTGAAAAACTTCATGATCAACTAACGAGGAATTGTTTGAGGTGAACACTGCAGTTCAGGTCCAAACTTCTGGGGTTACTAATCGTGGGAAAATGAACGGGAAAAGCTCAAAAGTTTATTCTCTTTAGGTTTTCGAATTGAAAGTTTTTTCTCGTGTTTCTTATGATGTAGTGATCATATCAACTGTTTTGAAAATCAAGAACTCGAAGAAATCAATTTTCGAGCTTTTCCCGTACATTTTACTATTAGAATCGGTGCGAGGTTCTGAGCTTAATGGATTTTCCGTGTCATAGGAGCTGAGTGCCGTTTAAGGAGAGCGTAAAATATTTACGCTATGAAAAAATGAGTTTCTGAAATTTTTGCACATAACTTTTTCGAGGAAAGTCCAATATAAATTGCAGGAATCGGCGGATATATAATCAGTGTGGGCGCAGTTTTGACGCTGGCCATGTGCTCACAGGTCGGAGAAACTTTTAACCTTAAGGGACCGCCTGATTCAGTTGTTCATCGTCAAGTACATGATGGTCAACGAGCTGTACCCAACGGCCGTCCGAAATCTCGCCGTTTCGGCTGTTTCCACAGCGAGTCGCGTCGGCAGCATGTTCGCTCCACAGCTTTTCTACTTGGTGGGTGATCCTGCTCGGACCTAGGTAACGCGGATCGGACGTGTCGCAATATTTTTAGGAACCACTTTAGTAGCGTCAGCACTCTTAAGTGATCTCTAGATTTGCTCAGAATTGCCCGGAGCGCGTCAGGTTTTCTTTGCCAAAGTCCAAGGAAGCTTCAAAAGGGCAAATTAGTAGAAATATCTACTGAAAAGCTTTTTTAGTCAGTTCAGCCGTTTTTTTGCGTGAGGATATTTTTAAACTTTGTTGCGAATTTTTTTCTGTTATCTCAGGGGGGAAGGAGACACAGACCATATTAACGTCGATCTCAAGAAATTAACTTTTAAAAAAAGTATTTAAAAAGATTTACATCATCGTACAAAAAAAAGTAGACAAATTTGTTCTTGTCTATATTTTGATGGAGTAACAAAAGAATAATACTTGGATTTTTTTCAGGCCGACGTTGCTCCGTGGGCTCCGTACGCCGTGTTGTCTGTCCTGGCGGCCGTCGATCTGGTCAGCTTCACGGTCTGTATTCCCGAGTCCAAGGGAAAGCATTTGGAGAACCATCTTCCTCCGAAACATGAGCGCATTTTTGGCAATAAAAGTTGATTATCTCCTTCGTTCTTCCATTGCGTTGAGTCTTGAAGCGACTTGAAGGAAGTAAGAATATTTTTTGTTTTGAAACGCACATGGGCTTTATTAGGTCATTGATAATGTATCAAAAAGTTAACATAGTTCTAGTGAACATCAGGAAAAAGAATTAAAAGAATTTTCATGGAAAGTACTTTTGCAAATTTTCACAAAAAGGAGAAAAAAATACTCTCAATAATGTTCATATACGATAATTTGTTCGGAAAGACTTGCTGCAATTTGGATCTGCTTACTTGATACCTCTAGATTCTATTTCAATTCATTAATTCTGTGCTAAATGTCTATTTTCCGTTTTATTCCCCTGACAGATTTTCAAGAAACGACGGAAAATCGTTTGGAAGTAAACAAACAGCCGGGAAGAAATGGCTGTAAATATCAGGCGGAAATCACGTGAGTGGTCACTTTTTGCAACGCGGTTGGTCCGAACCTTGCCCTTTCGTCGATAATTCTTTTCGGACTTTTTGGTTTGTGATATGTGTAAAAGGTCGATAAGGTGTTCCGCAAAAAAAAAGGAATTTTGAAAGAGTATCTTTTCATCCTGAACAGATCTGACAAATGCAAAGTATTTTTCAATACGTGGAATGGCTTCTGAACCACAATTTCAAGTTATTGCTGATATTCTCTCACGGTCAAATTACATTTTTTAAGGCACCTTCAAAGGGCTTTCGCGCCATATCGGACGCTGTATTACATTTTTATCTCATCGCTTATTCTTCATCTTACTAGGGAACACTAAAAAGTCATTGCAAAAATGAAAGAATGATATGAATTTATCAGAGATCTGGAAGAGGAAAGGGGATCAGAACCTATTCGACCGGTGCAATGATTTCGTGAGTTTTGTATATTTAGAGAATGAAAAAAATTGGTTTCCGCCTGAAAAATTTCACAGAAGAGATCCCTCACACTGTCCATTTTTTCCCATTTAAAAATAGCAAAAGATAAAAAAAAAATAAAGATGAAAGTTGTTTCGGAGCCTTTTGGAAGTTTTTAAAATTACCGAAAAATCGTTCAATTCAATGTGCCGCTCAATAAATTGTATTCATAAAGCTCTAGAAGTACTTTTTAACAACCATGTCTAACTATGTCCGAGTTACCGTTCTCTGGCTTGGCTAGCACCACTTCAAAGCAAGAAAGGAAAGATAAGTCGCACCCTCAAGTGTCCACTGGCACATCAAAGGAGGATAACGTGCCTTTGGCATGACGCCAGACCACTCGTTTTGGCCATCCAAGGTGTTTTGACGCCGGCGCCGACGTCTTCGTCTCCGTCTAGCGAGGTGGTGTCGTCGACAGGGTGGCGAGAGTCAGAGAGAGCGGCCAGACGACGAGAGTGAAGAGGCGTGTCCTTTTCGCCCACCTCAAAAAAGCTGTTCCAACTTATCACGGCTCATTCTTCTCTAATTCGAGGTCCTCGTTCAGTTCTTTGATTGGGATGAACTCGCTGATCAACGCGTTCGGATACTTTGGCCCCGGCAACGTCAAGGAAGCCGTCGCCACGGAGCCGCGCAACAAGAACGACGTCCTTTCTAGCAGAAAGAACACTATCGGGTTAGTTTTTGATGAAAAGTTTTTTTTTGATAGCTGTCGGGAAAAGTATTAGCTAATCGATTTTTTCAATGTATAATTTCATTAGCTGAAAATACACCCCTCGGGAAAAGCGAAGGGCACAAAACGAACAACCAGACCATATACGGTGTTGTTTCCTTGTGAAATGAGAGAGCTGTTTTCCAGTTGCATAAAACTCTCACAAGGTTCTTATCTCTCGAATCATTCCAGATCTACTTGTCAGCTTTTCTACTCGGATGATCCGTTCATGGTTTCGCGCGGATCGATGCAGTACTTGTACGACGAGCAGGGCAACAAGTTCATCGACTGCATCAGCAATGTTCAACACGGTGAGACTGCATTTGAGTGGTCTCTTGGAGGGGCTCTTCCAGTGACTAGAGTTGTTGGGAAGCTGCGCATTTATCGTGATCATTTCAGCAAAAAAAGATCTAAATATTTTCGATTGTCTCGGGATTTCTCTGACTCTTTCAACTTTTTAAAAAATGTTTTGTCATTTTAAAAATGGAAAATATCTTCGTTTTTTTTTATGAGTTCCGATAATTGCGTTCCAAAAGGCCTGAGGCTGAAAGAATGAACTTGGAATACATTTCCAGTACTTTCTTTTTTTCAAATACAACTTCGGTAGACGGGAAAATATCTTCTCGACTTACAGTCGGCCACTGCCACCCGGCAGTGGTGAAGGCGATCAGTCATCAGCTGGCGACATCGACCTGCAACGTCAGATTCGTCTCTCCTCTGCTGACTGACTGTGCCGAACAGCTTCTCGCCACTCTTCCCCATCTCGACACGGTTCTTTTCTGCAATTCCGGGTCAGTAACCATCTAATTAATCCGTTTCTGAAAGTCAATTCAGACTCTGAAATGGTATTAAAACAGTACTTTTTCATCAGACGTACTTAGAAAAATCAAAGTGATCCAGTTTGAACTTATTTTAGAACTCTAGTGATCACTATAGAAGTTTTCTATGCTAAATTTATTTCGAATGACAAATATTTGTTCATGATAAGGAGTCGAATGATCGAGTTCAACATGTTTGCAATGTGATTGATGAGATTTCGTATTATTTTGCAGGCCTTTTTTTCGGAATCATGAAACATGAATTGGAGTTCTAGACTTAAAATTCAAAGAGACTCACCGGGGTCACCACAGTTTTGAATTCTCAATAAGACTTTTTTGGTTTGACATTTTACTTAGCTCATCGTTCAGAAGTTCTCTTCAGGTTCTTCTTTTAGCCAAAATGAAATTGTTTCATTTGAACCTTCTGATAAACAGTTTCATTGACATCGTCAAGAGTCTCAAAAATGGAGAGAAAAATAATCAGAAGCGTGTGAACGTGATGCAATCAGATGATATTGTGGTTCGACCACTCTCGCTACCAATCGTATCCAAGACTCATTTATTATTTTCTTCTCTCTTATGGCGCACCATTTAATGATAACGACTTTTATCAAGAAACTTCTAATCAGCTCAAAAATTTGAGAGAGATTAGAAAACGCCTAAAAATTCTCAACTTTTCTGATTCTTGCGATTTGGAGAATCACATAACTAAGCCCAGAAGTCGTATTTATACATTTTGAGGGAGGATGTAGAGTCATACAAAAATTTCAATATTGCACAAGTAATAAGGGTTGAAGAAGATATGGCGTATGCCTAAAGCGAGACTAGTCCAAATTGAGAATCTTTGTCTCGAAATCAAATTTTGAGTATTCCAGATCGGAAGCTAATGACTTGGCTCTTCGACTTGCCCGCGACTACACCGGCCACACGGATGCCATCGTCATCGAACAGTGAGTCTTTGATTTCCACGAGGAAAAACGAAACTATCGGTTGCATTCAAACCAGGAACCGTTCCCGCCATAATAATTCTTTCAACCACTTGACCAAGCTTCTTTCAGTGCGTACCACGGCCATGTGACGACTACGATGGAGATGTCGCCGTACAAGTTCGACCACGGCTCTTCTTTGAAACAGCCAGAATGGGTGCACGTCGTAAGAATTCTTCTGATATTGTTTCGGTATTCATCTGATCTTATCCAGGCTCCTTGTCCAGACGTCTACCGTGGTAAATATCGCCTCACTGACGCCGAAATCAAAGACGAGGGGAAATTGTTGGAAGCCGGCGAGAAATATTCGAAGGATGTGGAGAACATTATCAAAAAGGTGAGCTCGAAAAGAAAAAAGGCTTCGAAAGAAAAAAAAATTGGTAGTTAGCCTTATATGAACTCTCCATCTTTTTTTTTGATCTGAAGTTTCTTTTCGGAATAAATTTAACAAATAAAAGTTAAAAATCTATTGTGAAAAGAGTCATAATTGAGTAGCCCTGGAAAAATAACTCTTTCGAGGAATTCCAATTCAGGCCGAGAATAATGGCAGAACCGTCGCCGCCTATTTCGCTGAAGCTTTGCAGTCGTGCGGAGGACAAGTCATTCCACCAGCCAAATATTTCCAGGACGTCGCCAAGTAAGTCTAATCCCGCTAATTATCTTCAATAATTATCTTTATTTAGGTATGTCCGTCAACATGGCGGCGTGATCGTCATCGACGAAGTTCAGACAGGATTCGGCCGAATTGGCAGCAAATATTGGGCTCATCAACTTCATGACGATGGTGAGGTTTGAACCGATGAGAATCCAGATTAAGCGGTTGTTGATTACAAAGAAAATATATAACCGAACATATTTGCTCTATCTCAACTTCCTACTACAGGTTTTGTTCCTGACATCGTGACGATGGGCAAACCGATGGGCAATGGATTCCCGGTTTCGGCGGTCGTGACGAAGAGAAAAATCGCTGATGCGCTCGGCGGCAAAGTCGGATACTTTAATACCGTAAGAAACGACCTACTGTGCTTTTACAAAGAAACTGTACAGTATGGTGGAAATCCGGTCGCTTGCGCGGCGGTCATGTCCGTCATGAAGGTGATCAAGGACGAGAACCTTCTGGATCACAGCGAAGCGATGGGTCAGAAACTCGGCGTCGCCTTGAAAAAGCTCCAAGAAACTCATCCGTCTATTGGTGACATCAGGTGAGACATCTTCGCTTTTTTATTCACAAACTCACGTCGTCATCGAAAAATTTTTGAAAAAAGAATCGATATTTTTTTCGGTTAATCTTGATACTCAGCACTTGCACAACTTTTTCTTTTTTTATAAATGACTAAGACATGAGGATAAATTCAAAAGTTTTTATTTTGACGATTGAATTTTTAAGTTTTTTGGACCTTGCTCTGAAAAAAAGACGTCAGCCAGAGGCGTATGTGTTTGATGGCCCTTTATTTTTTTTTTATTTCATTTTATCAAGTTGGGAAACAAACGACTTTCAGAGGCGTCGGTCTTTTCTGGGGAATCGACTTGGTGAAAGATCGAGAGACCCGCGAACCAGACCAGAAGCTCGCCTTGGCCGTCATTCTTGAGCTGAGGAGAAATTATGGCGTCCTTCTGAATGCCGACGGACCACATACCAATATCCTCAAGATAAAGCCGCCGTTGTGTTTCGACCAAAACAATATTGACGAAGTGAGTTTTTCTAGCATTCTAACAAATTCATATTCTCTTCTAGGTTGTCAATGCGTTGGACCAGGTCTTGACCATCATGCGACGGTGAAATGAATAAACTCTTTCTTTATCCAGAAAAAAACACTATAATTCGAGGTCCTCTATTGACTTGTTATATATTATAACGCCAATATTGCAATTGAAAATAAAATCATTTTCATTATTTTTTTTTTTTCATCTCATTTTTCTCACGTTTCCTTCGAAGTTGACAATTTCCTATTTCGTTGAAATGACCCACGTGGGGAGAAGAACCTCTATCTTATCTTTACGAGCAAAAGACACAAGGTACAAGAAAAAAAAAATGGTTTTTGGCCTGTGCGTACTTGCTTTTATTGGTTGGAAAACGATTCGAAAAACGATTTGCGAAACAAGAATAGAACACAAGAAGGATATAAAAATTGAGTTTCGAAGTTTCAAGGCAACTCAGAAGTAGTAAAACCCGCAAGGTGTAACTTGCGGGGTTTTTTTTTTCGATAAATCTCAGAGAAGGTGTCTTAAATTGTTCATGATGTCCTAAACTGTTTAGGCTAAACAACTTATTTTCGAAATGAGGACGAGCAGAACTTAAGATTTGTTTACAAGAAATGTCAGACTTTATCTCTTTCAGACGGTTATAAAATTAGAAGGAGAATTAATCGAACCGGACGATTTAACGAGTTTCTTTATCAATGGAAGTCAGGAGCTTCTGTTTTCAAAATAACTCGATGGTCACAGAAAATTTATCATATGATAAAACGGTCAGTTCAAAAAGCTCCACAAGAAAAAATATGTAAAAAAATCTTGGTCTCGAAATTTAACTACGACCTCAATATAATTGATTCATCTCCTTAACAGTTAAGGCTTAACTCATAAAACTTTTTTTATAAAATGACTTTTTGATTGTTGAAAAATTGAGAATTTAGAAACAGGAATATTTCAAGAAGTTCAGCGATCCTCTGTTGTTTTCGACAAGCTGTGGGTGTATTACGTATATACTTACACGTTAATTCAGAAGAATCCCGTATCAATATTCTGTGAAAAAAAAACTCGCCTACGAACATGCCAAGAAAGTATCACGCGATCCTTGAAAGTCTGCTCCTCGATGAATCATTGACAATAGTTAACAAATGGTGATTTTCGTTCAATTTACAATTTCCAAAACTCGAAAATATGTTATTTTGACGCACTTAAAAAACTAAAAAGTGTCTAAATTCATCTAAATTTTCCAAATATTTCAGCAGAATAGATATAATGGCCAGACAAAAAACTCGGGTTGTGGGAATCAAGGAATCGCTGAAATTATTGGTAAAAAAACTTTGTTTTGGAACTTGTTCACCCGCGTGATGGTCTTTCCAGAAATCTCTCATAAATTCAGCTTTTTTTTTCTGAGAACCCTTCGAAAACCGATGAATTCTAATGAACCAGAAAGGATGACAAAATATTATGAAGACATGTTGAAATTGCCTAACGGAATTCGTTTCATAATCAAGCCATAACTCTGAAAAACGAAAACTTGATGTTGTAGAGGACTAATGAACGCAGTTTTTAGTCTGCAGACTATTTCCTTGAAGATTCCTCATTTAAGGAGTCTTTCCTGATAAACAGAAGGTTTTTTCTTTCAGTTTTTTCAAGTCCCTCTGACTTGCAGAGATGCTTCACAACGACAGAATATTCGGAAAATGGCGGCGCCGCACCTGACGAGTGATGACGAGATCGCGTGTCTCGCATATCAGATGAGCGAGTTGGCGACTGACGTCTTCAGTCTCACAAACACTCGTCCGAGCTCACCTGTCCTTCGCCTCAACTTACGATGGTCGGTTTCCAATAGAAATTCTTTTGATCGATGAAAATATGGAATCTCTTTCAAATAGAGGGCTTCCACTGAATTATTTTAATTTTTTTTTTGTTTTAAAAAAAATCTGATGGCTTCCAAAAGATTCGACAAACTTTTTTTCTATCTAAACAAGGCTGACGTACGGACTTTTTGAAAATTATTTTTTTGAGCTTTTTTTCGTTCCGTTTTAAAAAAAGCTTGTTTTTTTGTTGAAATGGTGAAAAAAAGTAAAGAAAAAAAGTAATAATTTTGCATTTGAATAGCCTTTTTTTGGTTTTTTTAAAACTGATGTTGAAATACTACAGTTTTTCAGTATTTCAACATATCTTCAATTCAGCCTTTTTTGAAGCTTGAAAACTTTTTTGGGAGTTTCATCACTTTTTTTTTGACTTTTTGAAAGATTTATTTACTCTCAATTTTCAATTTGAAAAAAACAAAAAAAAATCATAATGTAGAAAGTAGATCTTGTGGATTTTGAGAGTCGCAAAGGATGGTGCAAAGTTTGTAAATTACGTTTAATGAATGAGAAACGAAGTATTTTAGATTGGCTGGACCCACATCTGTCTCTCAAATCTCATCATCCGCAAGTATGGACAGGAAATCCTCGAACAAATCTTGTCAGTTTTTTTTCAAAGTTTTTTTTTCCGGCCGTTCAAGCTACATTGAGCTGAGGAAAGGGCTGAAAGTCACAGAAACTTGATTTTTTCCAGGACCAAAGCCGGCTACCCAGAAGGCGTCACGTTCGACGTTCAGACGTACTACGACGACACGGAGACGATGCGGATCTTTCGGACGGCGGCAGGTGTTTTGGGACTGTCGGTGGACGACATGTGGGAGATGTACGGCGACTTTCTCGTCACCTATTCCTGCGAAACGGGCTGGCAGAAAATGCTCTTTTGTATGGCCAACAACTTGCAGGTACAGCAAACTTCTATACTGCAAAAATACAATTCTTTCGATTCGATTTTACTTTCAAGGCAGTCTTTTTTGAAGGAGTTCCTCGACAACCTCAACAGCATGCACTACTTCATCGACCAGATTGCGTTCAAGTCCGAAATGAAGGGACCGACTTTCCAATGCGAGGCTTTTGGGGAGAATGGCCTCAAATTGCACTACTTCTCGTTTCGCCAAGGATTGTTCCCCATTGTCAAAGGTGAATTGAAAATGAAATATTTTTTAGATAGAACGAAAGGTTTTGAGTTTTAAGTCGAAACATTCGAAGATTTTGTCGGTCGCTTCAAGATGAAATAAATTTCTTCGAAAAGATTTCTAGACTTTTATAAAATCCCAGTTTGAAGTGCCACGAATCTTAGAAATGGGAGAGAAAGTATTGTAAGATTACAAACGAACTTTTTTCTATAAGGTCACTTCAAAAAAAAAATTGGAAATTTCAGGACTGGTCAGAAAAGCGGCAAGAACTCTATTCGAAATGGACGTCAAGGTTTTTTTTTTTCTAATCTTCATATTAAATAGAAACTTTGAATAAATGCAGGTGGTGATGCTGGAGCGTAATCAGGAGCGTCGTAAAAGTGGAATGGTGGAACACGTCATTTTCTCGATTGAACCTGACGAAAATCATCGGAAAGGGAAGCGACTCGCCCACAAGTTCCGCAAGATCAAAACCATCGAAGATTTGGCCGCAGTTGAGGTGTCACTTTAGTGGCGTTGCTAAGAAGTTACTAAAGTGTTTTGAAGGTGCCTTCAATGCCATTATCCCTTAGAGACTTCAAACACATCTTCCCATACCACGTTTGCTTCAATAAACAAATGGTTATCGATCACTTGGGTCCGTTTTGAGATCTCAAAACGACAGAATGGAATAATTTTGTTGCTCTAGGTATCTATTTGCTCAGAGAATACGGGTTGGAGAACAGAAAGACGTTGAAAGTGAGCGATTTGCTGCAGATGGTGCAACCTTCCGACATTCAGGTGCTGACAGCATAGAATTTTGGATCTATAATGTTCAGATCATCGGAAAGGAGCCCTTGAAATTATCATTTTGAGTACTTCTTGAAAAAAGATTCTTTTCAGCTGACTTACAAGAACGTGCTGAGCTACCAGAACACGTTGTTCATCTTCCAACTGAAGCACCACAGCCGCCGGAACGAGGTCGAGCAGGGCAGCAGCGAGGCCTTCCAGCAGCCGCTCGTGCTCAAAGGCGAGATGATGCCGGTCAACGACGGCAACTCCATCATATTCATCTGTTCTCCTCACGTCACCACCGTCCGGGACATCCTCAAGTTCAAGTTGTTCATCTCCGACATGCCGATTCACGATGCGACCAGAGACTTGGTCATGTTGAACCAGAGCCGGATCTGTCAGATGGAACTGAAGTGGGTTTCTCGTTAACGGATACTTTGAATATTGCTGAAAATATTCGATATGGATCAGAGGTATGACTATTTTTCAGCAAAAAGCTGGAAGAGACAATGAAGAAAATGAAGGGAATGGCCGAACAACTAGAGTTGAAAAAGGCGCAGACTGACCAGTTGCTCTTCGAGTTCGTGCCGCCCGTCATTGCTCAAGCTTTGCGAGCAGCGAAGCCTGTACCAGCTCGTGAGTGAATGGAAACTTTAACTAAAGAAGTTCGCTGATGAAAGAAGTTATCTACACGGTGGAATTTTCTGTGTCTCTCAAGTTAGCGTAAAAGTTCTCTCTTCAGAAAATCTTTTAAATACTGTTTAGGTGTCGTTCTTTGAAACTATACAATCTTCTTAAATGTTGCTGTTTTTCTTCTTCTAATAGATCAACTTACAGAAGAGTTTTCGGAATGTTCTGTCATTTTCACGGACCTCCCAGACTTCTTCACGATCAGCGTTAATTGCACGCCAAACGAGGTTGCAAAAATGACAAATAGAGAAATGGAAAACATATTTTTGCAGATTATTGAAGTCATCGCCAACCTTTTTCATCGTTTTGATCGGTTGATCGATAAACACAAGGTAAAATATTGTAACTGAAAAAGAAATTTGCAACTTTCTGCAAAATAACTTTTGGTCTGAAAAATTAAATTTAAAAGCTATCGTTTCAGGGCTACAAAGTTTTGTCATTAATGGACAGTTATTTGATTGTTGGCGGCGTGCCAAATGCTAACCAGTATCACTGCGAGGATTCGTTGAACTTGTCCCTGGGTCTTCTATTCGAAGGGAGAAAAGTCATCGTGCCCAAATTGAACCAACCTGTCAGGGTATGTTGCCATTTCCTTCATTTTTAAGAGGATTAGAAAAAAGCCTTGTGATCAAGATTTCAAGAAAAAAAGAACAATGGGAAATTCAACTTCAAAAAGCTAAGGAGTGATATTCATACTATTCAGGTGAGAGTCGGAGTTCACTGTGGGCCAGTTGTAGCCGGTATCGTTAGTCAGCAAAAGCCGAGGTAATGAAAATAATTTTTGATTCTTATCCCTGTTTTTCAAAAAGACTGCATGCAGTATGCATATGCATAAATCTTCCTTATGGTTTGGTAGTTCAATCAAACAAATACATAGACACAATTTCTCAAAACCCACTCGAAACATGGGAAATGTGATCAAATTTTTATTTCTAATACAAATTTTGAATTGAGTGAAGAGAAAACTTTTCAAAAAGGAAAAATTGAAAATCGGAACAGATTTCCGGAAATTCCCGCATTAATGCTGTTTCGCTTTTGCGCGTGGATCCCAATGCTTAGTCTTCTTGCGTACAAAACAATTGACCTCACGAAAAAAACAGGAAATTTTTTTATTAAAAAAACTTTTTTTACAAATAAATCAATTTTTTTGTTTGGGTTCAAAGTGTATTTATATTATCACTCTAAAAAAATTCGCTTTGTTAACTTAATACGCTTTTATAATTTTGGTAGATTTGCTGTGTGAACAGAATTCCAAAAAAAAAGTAACAAACCGAAGCAGTGATTTTTAAAATATTTTGAAGTCATTTCAATTTTAATTTCATAAAAAATTATCAAACAGTCTTTAAAAGTTTTTTTAGTGATTCCGAAATACTTTTAACCGTTCTTCTGTTGCTATTTCTTTAAACGACAATTGTAAAAATTCAAATAGATTCTGCGTCCTGGGAACTACCGTCAACGTGGCCAAGTCGATTTGTGGGCACAGTGCGCCAGGCCAGGTGCTAGTAAGCAACGCAGTTCGAGCGTAAGTTTCATAATTTTTTGTTTTCAACTAATCTGCTTTTTAGGGTTGTCACGAAACATCTGCAGAGCATTTTTGTCTTCACATCTCATGGATACGTCGACATTGCCGGCGGCAAAGTTCTCACTCATTATTTGGAGAAAAATGAGAAGCTCAGCGTTTGGGAAATAGTTGATAGGGAGAAAGGTTAGTTCAAGGGTTTAAAATTGAAAATTAAGTTTTAATGGCAGCAAAGGCAATAAATAAAGTTCAGGTCCAACAGATTCTATCGACGGCTACAAGGAGCTGCATTCGGAGGATGGAGCTGTGGAATGGATGGAAGCCAGCAACGCGGCTCAATGCGCTAAATCGGTAAGAGTTTATTTTTCTCAAAAACGCTATCACCACTCATTCCATTCAACTATTTTGAAGAGAAGTTATGCCTTTTTTTTCAAGAGCTGTGAAGAATTTTGAAGCTTCAAGCCTAAAATTCATTTTTTTTTAGACAGAAAAAAAAGATAGTGTTAATGTTTCGGAAAAGCCTATGACGATTGATAAAAGTCTTTTGGCATTTCAGATAATCGACGCGATGCACCCGGTGCCAAGTCGGACGAAGAGAGCGCTGACCAGGCTGCAGTCGGTCAAGCGCAAGTTCCGGACGATTCAGAGCAACGACAGCGGCATTTCGGTTGGCGGCCCCAGCGTCGAGTCCACCGTCTGCACCATTTGCTGAAGCCTTTTCTCCCAATATCCGATCACTTTCCCCATGTTTCATGCGTGTTTTTGTTTTTCGCAAATATTTATTTTGTTTTAAAAAAAGCCATACATGATCCAGATTATAAACCAGGTAAAAGTATTGAAAACTTTAATATTCTACTGGGCGCATAAATTTCGTCGTATTTCGAAAAGATCTGCTCCTGTATGGTTAGGTCATGCGAAAAGAAGGATGAGAAAAGAGTTAGTCATTGTTTTGGTTTGACTCCGAAAAAAAAATTCTTTTCGCATGTCCAAATTTGGGTCTATTCAAGAAATTTGTATTTGGTTCTTTTATTTGTAAATTTTCTCAGATATTCATGTACCCCGCAACAGGGAGTTTAACATATTTCAGAAGACTTTTAAGTGTTTATTAATGAAAGATGATAGTAAAGTCTTTATACAAATAAATTGAAATAATGAATAAAATGATACGTTGTGACGTTGTCACCAAGCGACGTCACCCGGAATATATTGATCGACTAGGGATTGGTAATAAGGCTTGAGATTTTCGATATTCGGCGTCTCGTCGTTTTTCGAGTAGAGGTCGCAGTCGCTGCAATATGATAACTTTTCACGGTTTTGAGGTACGCCTTCTTTTTTTCGATTTTGAACTTTTTTTTGATTTTTTTTTTTTGAACGAATCGCAGGTTTAAAGGGATAATTTCACATAGAGAGCTGTAAAGTAGAAGAGTGAAGCAGCAATCGATAGCAAAATATTATTCAAAATTAAAACTTTAGGCGATATTTGAAAAAAAAAATGGGAATCGCTTGGACTTGTCACATTTTTTTACTCTTTAGTCAGTCACCTTTGAAAAAAAACCAGAAGCGGAACTTACTTCAACATCATGATTGCCGGCTTCATTTTCTCGTTTTCAAGACTCTCGAATTGTTTGTAGCCGCCGTGAGAATGATAGGGATAGAAGGAGTGGAATCGAATGGCGTACAGAGCCTCTTCGGGCAACGTCGACCCGTGATTTTTGAGTACCTGTGAATTTCCGAATTTTCCGGTTTGTAGGGAAAGTATTCAATTAGTTCAGAAGCTTTTCAGTCTATTTTATAAAAGGATATGCAATCTTTGGCGAAAGCCTGTGAGTTTTTCAAAGAACTTCAGGGATCAAACTATTGTATGAAATTTTTTTCATATTTTTTTTCGTTTGAATTTTTTTGAAATCATTTTTTTCCTTTTCGAATCAGGAAATAATATTTCATTTTTAATAAAACGAACCTGATACATGTACTCATCATGACTCCACGTCATAAGCAAGTTGTCGATTCCGCAGTTTTTTTCGTAGATTCCATTTTTGGGTGCTGGAAATATTGAATCAGTCAATTTGATAATTATTGGAACTATTTGAAAACAGGTATTTTGCGATTTTTTTTTTGAAACGGTTTATATTTAAAAATAACTGAGAAATTTCAACTTTGTAATTTTTGCTCATAGGTGTTTTTCAACGCCTATTCACCGTTTTCGTTGAAGATTTGTAAAAAAAAAGGAGTGAGTAGATCCAGCTCAGCTTTTGAGCTTTCCATCAAAACTTATTCTTCTAGTCACCACAGAAAACCATAGTTTCATCAATTTCAAGTCTGAATAGTACTTACTTGTACCGATTGTCCTCCAAATCGGGGTTCCCGTCGAAACTCTTCAGGCCGTAAACGATTGTCGGACATGGAGCACATCCAACTGGATACGTGTCTCCTGAATCGAAATATGGTTTTCTTCTCTTTATTCAATGAGTACCGGTGACAGCCCACTGCTCCTCGCCCCAGACGCTCATCACCTTGCCGAGGTCGTGGACCAGGCCGGCCAAGTGCATCCAAGGCTTGTCCGGATGCGCTTTCCGGATCCGCTCCGCCGTCTGATAGGCGTGGAAGAGGTTGGCCTCGTCGACCTGAATTCTTCCCACTTGTCTTTGCGAACAGTCAGACTTTGTTTTGTTAGAAAACTTATTGATGAACTGATAATCAAGAAATGTTTCTTTTCTTTGTCACCTTGTTTAGAACCTCTCAGTCTGTGAATAGACTTTGGAAGAAGTCCTTTTTTGATATACTCTAACTCGAAATTTTCGAACTGTCTGTGACGTTCTCTATTATTTAACGCAACTAGCGAACGAGTTTCTTTTTAAGATGATAAAAGAAATAACTCACGTCGGGATCGGACTCATCAAGAAAGCTCGAAAGAATGTCCAAACATTCCAGGATTGGCATCTTGGCGTGTGAGAATTTGAGCCATTTCTTGTGCTACAAAAAAGAAATAAAGTTTTATTTCTTGCGAAGACAGTTGGCTGTGTAACGTTCCGGTTTGAAAAAAGATGGGAGAGAGATATTTGAAGAGAAACGACCTTCATTTTGAGTTTGATACCGAAGGTGAAAGGTCAGGAATTCATGCTAGAGAACCAGAAAGACTTCTGTTTTAATGAATTCAATTTTCCTTTGAACTTTTTCGAATTTTGATTTTTTATTTCTATATAAATTCTGATAACTTTTTTTGAGGTTTTTGAAGAAGAAGAACTACTTTTTTTGACTTGTGAGAACAAGGTTTGAATACAGGAAGTCTTCATTCTTTTCTTCTGTTGTTCCTAAAAAAAGTTTTGCAAGAATATTATTTAAAAACACATTGAGGACGAAAAACTTCCCCAATCTCATTAAAAAAAAGTAGCAAGTCGTCAATATCAACATCAGCCAACGGTCAATAGTGTCTTATACATGTGGACTTTCTCAAACAATCTCACCATAGACTTGACGAAGTCGACGGTCTGCAGACGATGCTGGTTGTAGTAGTGATTGCGGACGCGCAACTGAACAGGGTCCTCGGCCGCCTCGTCGTACGTCCTGTACGTTTTGCCCTCGTTTTCGAATGACGGCTCGAGGTCAAGCTTCATTCTGTAATTATTACTGTAAGTGAAGTTCTGAAAGGCTACAGCTGAGGTTAAAGAGTAAGGTAGAACGTCGAGAACTGTTTCGATTGAAAATTGAAACTTTATGACGCTTCTGAATCTTGAAGCTTCAAATTTTTTTCCGTTTGAATAATTAATTTCATATTGATCCGAAAATTCAGATAAATTAAGATTATTCTGAAAGCTTTAAAGGGAACAAGAGAATTAAAGTTACTTTGATGGTAAAGGAATGGAAGAGACTTTCAAAGTTGATTTGTGGATGATTCTGTAGTTGCTGAGAAAAAAAAACAATCCAAAACTAGAAGATGCTCTAATCGGAAAATAGAAAGCTTCTCAGGAGCACATATCCGAGGCCTTCAATCATCCGAACTTGATCATTTCGAACCTAGATCAAAAATTGCCGCGTTCAAAGTTTGGACCATCATTCTTCAACTGTAACTTTTAACGATGTAGTGTTCATGATTTCCACCAATTTGTCAAGACAATAAAAGAAAGTTCGCAAGGTCTGGGATAATGCGAAAAATAAACTGTTTGGAGCCTTCTTTAACTTTCATAGAAAGGTCTACGACCAAGTCATCATGAGAATTGAGCTTTTTCATTTTTTTTAAATAGAAACATTGAAGTAAAAATCGAAAAGGGCAATAGTAGGCTCTGTAAAACGTTCTCATTTATATAGATGTAGAGGTCGGAAGACGTGGCGAGACAAAAGAAACCAGTTCTCTCAGATCCGCCTCTATCACTGACTATCATCTCGTCGTGGGGTCACATGGACGCGTGATGACTTCTGAATTCGGCGGACAACAATTTTTGTTGATTTTTTTTGTTAGTTAAAAAGGATGATTCTGCAAAAGTAGAGCGGGTTTAGGAACGACACATTTTGAAGGATTGGAAGTTTTTCCTTTAATTTCCACCAGAAACGAAAAATTTTCGTTAAAGTCAAACATTTTCATCGTTTCTAATAGGACTTTTTTTATAGTTGCTCTAGATTTGTATTTAAGTTTTCAGAGGTTCATTTCGAATCAAAAATAAATTTATGACAACATGGAACTTTTTAAAAAAATTCTCTTCATTTGGTGGTCAAAAAAAGATATTAAAAATCAGATGAAAGAAACCGTGATTTCGATGAACAGAAGTAATTCTCATAACAAAGGGAAGTGACTCGTACAAGACACTCAACCCTCCTGGCGGACTCAGGTCACAATCCGCAAAGGACCGAAATATTTGGAAAGAGTGCGCCCGACACTGAGAATGTCGCCAGTCGACAACCGGGCATCCAAGTATCCAAGTAAGAAGTAATTCATCTTCGAGCGACTCATTCCACTTTTTAAAATTGATTGGATATCATTGGGATGTGTGATCATTTCGGTCTCGTCCTTCAAAAGTTGTCCATAACTTTTCGAGACGTCTGAACGCCGCAGCACTTGACCCGAATTCGCTCCTCCCACCAAGAAAGAAAAAAAAAAGAAATCCCATGAACATATTACCTTTTCTGATCAGGATATTCGCTTTTCTCGAATTTGGCGATGATAATAAAAGCCTTAGTCAGCTTTGATAAGAACTTTACAGTTTTCTTGCGTGATTATCAGAAAATTTTACGTTTGACTTCTCTTTCCCCTGTCTTTTATTTTGTGACTTTCAGATAATTAATTTCCTGCGGAGAAACATCATTTGTAAGTTTTGAATGATGACTTATAAGTACATGTTCTACTAGGCAATCTTCACACTGATAAACAAAAACATTACAGTTTTTGTGTTCATCTTTCGCCCTTTTTGTGTACACGATTTCCGTTTTCGGTCTTGAATCACAAAATTCGTTGCTTCCAGGGAAGTTGTGAATAAAATCTGCTTTGTTTTTCAAAAACAATTCAAAATCGCAGTTGAAATTACTAAATAATTTATTCACTTTTGCTCGTAGGATTTTTCTAGATTGGTTTTTTCAAAATCTTTGAATTTTTCACTTGAGAGTCGAGTTGAGAGTTCAAACACTGGATACCTACTAATAATAGGTTGGCATTTTTTCTATGTGTCCAGTAAAATTTAAATCTGAGGAAACGTTGTTTTTCAGGCTCTTTTTTTGCGCTTTTGATCAGCTCAACAAACTGCAGTGACTATACTAGCCTAGGGCTGGAATAAAAACCGGACTTTCCCATCGAAATCCTAACTGAATGAAAATGCACCACATTTGGGATCTAATATCCATAATTTGGTGTTCCACCGAAACCGTTCCCGATTGTGTATGTGGCGCCATTTCGAATTTATGTAAACCAAAACGAAACGGTTGTTGGACTGAAACTGGGGAAAAGATACACACACTCACACACAAATGGACTCGGCAGAGGGACACAATCGCATTTGACGGCTTATTTCGATTATACATTTCGCTTTTTGCCTCTTTGCCTCGGTCGTTTCAGCCTTTTTGACTCACCTGTCCATAGTTCTGTTAAGTATCACCTTTTTCTTTCTTATTTTTTTGATGAGCGCACAAAAAGAATTTTTTCGCAGAGAAAAAAATTGCTTCTTTTGAAAGTTTAATTAAGACATTTTGTTAAAAACCTAAAACTCTTTTATTGAGGATTTCAGCCGAAATAAAACAGCTACGAGGTTGTAATTTTCGAATAAAGAATGTGCGCCTTATGGAAAAAAAGATTGAATAAGTTCCAATCAATTAGTTATTTACAATATATCATTTATATGTCTTTGCAATAAAAATAAATAATCAAACATTTTTATTGTTTTACGGAGGCGATTTCAGAAATCAAGTTCTTTTCTATTTTTTCATCAAGTCCAAAGCTTCCATAGTTTTTAATCACCTTGTTAACAGAACGAAAAATGCCATCGAAAATGTTGTAGACGTGGCAAAACGTCTATTGTACTGGCGTCGGTATTGATAAACGTAAAAAGATGATAAGACGGTTTTGGACTCGCCACCTCGCCATTTCTTTCTGCTCTTTTCCCTGTTTGAGGAAAGTTCTCTGTTAACCCTTGATTTGAATTTAATGGACGATTTTCTACAGAAGGAAGTGTTCTGGACCGTTCAATTGGGTACCTAGGATTATTGGAATTGATCGGTAGGGCTCATATCTGTCTTGATTGACAGCCAGCCTGAAAATAGTATTTTTGAAGTCTTTCAAAATATTTCGACTGTTGATTTCTCAGATCATGGAATTCAAATGAGCCAATAAACCAGCGCTTGTTTTTTCCAAATTTTTTATCCTTCGAAAAGGACCTTATGAGTTTGTAAGGCTGAATAATTTTCGAAAAACGAACTCAACTTCCCAAAAAATCGTTCTAGGTCAAAATTCTTTTGAGAGAGCTTTCAAGACAATTTTATCACCCGAATTGAGAAAATGTGAATTGAAAACTAATTGAATGCCTCATTGAAAGGGAAGGAACTTGGCACCTTCAAAGGAACACCGAAAAATGTCATGGAAATCGTTCGTCAAACAAACCTGATGACGTCACACACATCTAGGCTCCGCCCAGATTTTTTGCGTGATTCACGCGGATTATAGATCTCTCGAGGACAGCATTTTGTCTATTTGTCTTCTTATTATTATTTTCCTTGTTAATAATCGCTTTACAAACTTTTTCTGTCCTGCTGTTTGTTTTCTGAAATCGATCGTTGTTTACAAACAATTTTTTTTGAAGTTTCAAAGCACGTTCCTCGAGATTAATTTTTATTCAGATCTAGAAAAGAAATCGAAGGGCATCTTTGAATCCACCCTCATTGAATGAACCGCAAAAATGGGAAATTTCGAGAAGTGTTCCTTCTTTCCTTAGACAATAACCATATAGGATATATTCATACATACATTTTTGATTTTCTTCATTTTTTTCAAAGCCTCTTAATTAAATTTTTTGAACCATCTTCTCCTACAGTTCAACGTGAAAAGGCTCAAGACTGTAAGGACTGTAATCGTACCATTCACCTTTTTTTTTATTTTTGGAAATCTGTTACGGTTGAGCGGCCAATTTGGTTATCAAGTTTTCATTCTCGTATGAAAAGTTACGATCTAACCACTCCAGTTCCATAAAATCGCTTCTCAAAACTTCTGGAGACATTTTCTTGCTTTCTCTGAGTGAGTTCAATTATTTTCTCTAGCCAAAAAAACAACTCAAGGACACTTTCGGCGAGTTCAAGTCATATAATACGTGTGAATGTCGCGTTGTGTCGTCGGATCTTCATTCTCTTCCGGTTTTTGTCGCCCCAAGAAGAAGCTTGTTGGCTGCAAAACAAAAAAAAATCGGATATTTTGCATTCCTCGTCCTCTGTACCTCGTACTTCTGCTTTGATGGATTGAAGAAAGTGAGAAAGATTGAGAGAAGCTGGATCACTATCTGTGAGTAGGAGTTTCGACTGAAGTCAAGTTTCAAAGGCCATAACAATTTTTTCAAGAAATTTTCATTTTCGTTGAACGATACACACGAATCTGTCAATAAACTGTTACTGAGTTCAAAAAAGCGATCCAACTGCTCTTGATGTTTTTGAATCCATTCTGACTCAAAAAGCAAGGATAAAATTTAAAAATAATGGAGATATATTTCATTCAACCAGTTGAGAAAATAACGGGAACTGATATGATGACGGGAAGTCCACGGGAAAGACGGGAAGAACAGTTTTGCTGGTTCTTCTATCAGCCTCTTGTCGTCGGTTGGAGTGCGCCGGACCCAACGGCGCGCGTCTTGCTGCTGTTGGTCGAAACGCTCGTTTTTTTTTTCATCTTTCTTTTTTTTCCTTTCCGCCGCCTTCAGTTATATCTCTTTTTCTCCTTCTTCCGCGTGTTTCCGCGTCGTTGAGCCGTGTTTCTAGGTGAATATAATAGTGCCGAATTTTTTTGTAAGTATCTTAAAAAAATTGATCGAATTTTTTTGCGCGAGTAATTAATATTCGAAATTAAAACTTCGATGACAATTTGAAACTTTTTTTGTAATGCAAGAATCTCTATTCCTTGTGAAAACGATAAAAAAAATTTGATAAAGGGTTTTTTTAAAGTTTTTCTAATTGAGCCTTTGTTTGGATAGACAACTACGCCCCACAGAAAATTGGAATGCTTATTTGGCTATACCTATTTGAAGTCAAGTTTTTTTCTGAAACCCTATTAAATTTTTTTCAGATTCCATCTTTTTTTCAAAGTGGTAGAAGCTGAAACATGCTTCCAGATGTTGCTTTCTTTCATGTGGTTTTTAAAGTTTTTTTCTCTGTCTACATTTTATTTCCCAATTCTTTCAATATTTCAGTTTTTTCCCCATGGAGATACGCATGAAAACTTTCTCGTGCTTTTATGAGAAGGTCTGACATTAAATTGGATGAAAAAAGAGAAATTATGCATTATCTTCCGATATTTGTTATCTTAATTCTATTTTTAGGTTTTGCTTTGATGAAGTGGATTTTGTGAATGGGAAGTGGGAATAAAATTAAATAAGTTGCGCAAAATCGGAATTTTACGTTTTCAGTTTCATATTTGCCTTTTTTGAATGATTTTTGAATATTTTGCAAGGCTCCTTTTATTTTTCTAGTGAGACCTAAAATCTTAAATTTTCTCATTGAAAACAGGTGGGATTTTTTAAAAGAGAATGAACCGTTCCTAAAAGTTTAGATTGAGATTTCAATTGGATTGAGTGAAATTCCGGGTTTTTGATGTTATTTTTCTATTGGAAAATACGCTTCGAGGTCCTGAAATCTGATTCACGAAAATCCTCGTACAAAACTCCTCTCTATTGGACTTACCAACGTTTGATCTACGCTCAGTTCATTTATTTGAATGGTTATTTTCTGCCACACTTGACTCTGACCCCAGCATTGTCTTAAAAGATCGAGGAGGTCGTTTTTTTTTATGCCGTGTTCAATTTGATTTCGCGAAATACAAAATGATCTCTGACTCTCCAAAATTTAGTGATCTTTTCCTTTCTCTAACGAGTATTTTGCATTTCGCGGAATCAAATTGAACACGGAATTATAAAATTTTCTTTTTTTTCCTAAGTTTCTCTTGTTTTCATTCTCTGAGAACTTTCTGAAATGGTCCGCTGTTTTTTTGGGAAGTTAATGATTTTTTTCACGCCATTTTTGAATGGTTTTTTTCTCGTAATTTAAATAACTTATAATTTTTTTCCCTAATTTCAATGTTTTTCTTAGATGGGAAATTTTTAAAAATAAATATTTGTTGCAATTTACTTGAATTCAATTCATGGGACCTCATGGACTTCCAAACGCTTCAATATCTTAAATTTTCAAAACAGTTGATTGTAAAACTCATTTTCTTCCTCTCCTTCTGAAAGATGACCTTTCAAAACCTAACGAAGAAGAGAAAACAGCCAAAAAATTCAAAAATTTTGTGTTTTTTTTTCCTAACTATCGTTATTGTCTTTGTATTTCAAGGCTCAACTTATTGAGCTATTTGTTTGTAGAACTCGTCTCAATGTCCAGTCAAACTGGACCTTCCACGCTTTTTCTTTTTTTCGTCCTTGTGTCGTTAAGCCGTTAGTGTTGTTGATAAGACGAAGAAAAAATGTGTTACACGTCGAAGGGAGAAACAGGCAAACACACTGGGAAACGCACTGGCCGCTGTTTGCTTAATTTCCATGTGCTGTACGTCAGGAAGGAGGAACACGGACAAAAAAAACAACTATTGCTGTTTCAGAATTTTCGGTTCTGATTGGATTTTCGGTTGCGGAGTTTTTTTGAGTTTCTCGTTTTAGGGTTGGTGTAAAACTTTAAAAATTTTAAAGACGCTTACTGCAATTTTAAAGGAGCTAGGCAGTTTCGCAGTATTTCATCGCTTTAAAAAATGTTTATCATCCTTCGTTGAAAATTTTCATGATGATTTTTCTTCTAGAACATGAAACTTGGGCTAAAAATTTGCATCTCTAAAAGCCAAGCAGAACTTTTTGAATTTTCAAATTGTTAAAGCAGTTTTTTTTTGTATGATCGTTGATGTTTTTCGATTCGATTTTGTAGTTTCGTCGAGTTCCTGCTCATTTCCATCCGTTTTTCTTCTGGTGAGCGTTTTTTTTGTACAAATTGTCCATTTGATAAGAAGATTTGGGATAAGTTTGGTTTTCATAAAATACTCGGATTCAAATTGTTTCAAAACTTTTTTTAAAACTTTTTTATTGAGATTTTTGAATGCTCTAATAGGTATAATTAGTGCATCTGTGGGGATAAAATACACCTGCCAAAATATTTTTGATGTTTCAGTTGAGGCTAGAATTTTTTTGAACCTTTACTTTGATCTTTCTTACTTACTTTTTTTCCCTTATTATCATAGTTCATTCAGAAAAAAAGTTATACATATATTTACCCCCCTTAATAATATTCAGTGATGTCATTTTTCTCTGAGTAATCGGGACTAAAATTCGAAAAATGGGTTTGACCTCTTACTGCTTCTTTATATTATAATATTACTTCTGTAGAATTCCTAACCCATATGTTTCCCACAGGCAATGTTACAACAGACGGTTCCGTCACCCACCGCCAAACATTTTTGTATGATCAATTCAAGTGGCTATCGCCTCCATCTTTCTCCACCCATTCCTTTCTCCTTTTCGCGGCTTTTTTCTTATCTTTTTGATTTGCATTTTTCGTTCCCACATATCGTTAACCGTGGGATTTTGCCGACTCGGTTGGTTTCGAACGACTTTTTGCAGTTGGGTTATTTTATGGGCGGTAGTGCAACTTGGAGGTCGAATTTGTCGAAATGTATCCCCCATTTTTCGAACTTTCCTCTGAAACGAGCTCTAGTCTCATTTGAACCTTTCCAGAAACAGCATCTTGCATAATCCTAATTTCGAGAGAGAATCGGCATGACAAAAAAAGTTTTCACACCTCGGTTATCGTAATTCTTTTTTTTTTGCGTGAAAAGCTAGAAAAGAATAAACGCATAAAATAATGAACATAATTATTTTTACCTTTCATTTCATAATTCAATTATTTTCACTGCTTTTTTTCTACGTCTCACTTTAGTTTGAATTTTTCTGCATTTAACTTCTTTTCCTAAAATTATTTTATATGGAATCTTGTATCTAACTTTTTTTTTCTCGAACGACTCTATATTTTTTTTCGCCCTATTTATCAGCTATCTAGGCGTCTTTCACTATTTTATTTTGTTTTTGTTTCAGTTCTCAATCGCCGCTCTAAAACGTGTTATAGTACCAGATACACATGAATTGTACATTTGTAGGTATTTTGAAGCCGGAAAGACTGTAGAGGAGGATGCATCTGCCGGACGACGCGCCACCACCGCGGCTCTGTATCGTCGAGAAGAGGGAGGGCGAGACGGTGAGTTTTGGGGGTCAGAATGTTGTGAGAATTCGTGGAGATAGAAATATGAATTTGGAGAGAAAAAGATGTTTTTAGGAGTATGGCTACAATCTTCATGCGGAGAAGGAGCGCGGCCAATTTGTCGGCTTGGTCGATCCTTCCTCACCGGCTGAGCGGTCAGTCCTTCATTTCCACACAAAGCTAAAACCGATCAAACTTTGAAGTGACATCAGCACTGAACGTGATATTCAATTTGCAGTGGCGGTCTGAAACAAGGCGACCGAATTTTCGCTGTCAACGGCCACTCGATCGTCGGCGAAAACCACAAAAAGGTCGGTTCAAAAACCTGAGGCTATACTATATAAGGCTTGGAGGTTGAGCTACCCTTCTAAAACCTTCCTGCTTAAAAAAGTGAAAAAGTTGATGGTTTTGAGGTGGTGGAACGTATCAAGCAGAACCCTCAACGATGCGAGATGTTGGTGATTTCTGAAGACGGCGCGAAATGGTACTCCGAACACGGGATTCCCGTCACCCTGCAGCTGTCAAACATCATTCGCGTCGTCGATGTGAGCCCTTGGGTCAAACAACAAACAAAAAAAAAACGAATAAATACTGTAAAATTCGTTTGAAGTAATCCCAGGAGGCAGAAGTTGAAGATAAAAGTAATTAAAGCAAGTTCAATCGAATCAAGAAGAAATATAAGAGTGTTCAAAGAAACTTCTAAAAATGATAATTTTGGTATTACTTCGAAAAAGAAAAAAACTATTTGACGAAATTTTTTTTTCGTTTTTTTGTCATCTCAATCGAAACACTCCGAATTACTACCTTGTTACCTGATCAAAACTCCTAAAAAAACTAGAAAAGAAAGTTTATAAGTCGATTTGAAGAGCGAAAGAAGACCGACTGGAGCCAACGACAGTCCGCCGCCCAATGGATCTTGGTACGCGCCCAACTCCAAGAATGTCAGTTTGATTTATCACTATTTCACGTTTCACAAAATTATTCACCAAGCCTCATCTGAATCGAAATTGGAAGCCTCTATTGGACTCTTTTTTCATTTCCAAATAATGGACGGATTTTTTCTCGATGATTATGGAGCTTCACTATTCTCTTCAAAGTCCGATCAACAAGAATCTGTCTGAAATGGATTTATTAGACGGACTAATATCACGGATAGGATTTTTCGAGTTTCTGTGGGGTAGAGTTCAAAGAAAAGAACTTCACAAAGAAAATACGATTAAGTAAGGATGTTGAACCAATGGACTGAAAAAAGATCTCAAAGACTGGTCTTTATGGAAATTAAATTGTTTTTATAAGTTTGTGTGATAGAAACTAGAGAGATGAGAGGAAAAATCTAAGAGTTGATCGAAGATTTATTTTTATCTGAACAGAATCTGAATTCAAAGAAAAATCGAAGCTTTGGGTCATGACTTTCGAAGCATAACACTATGAATGGGGAGTTTTAAGAAGTAATAATGAACTGGAAATAAATGAACCAACCAATCCTACGCAGACAAGTTCTCAGCCATTATGCATTTATTTGCAATTTTAAATGGATCCTGAGATCAAGAATCTGAACAACTACCTCTTTAACTTGAATATTTCACAAAAAAGTAACATAACCATTCGAAATACGGACTAAAACGACGTTAATAAGGCTGTTCTCGGCCAGGCTCCACTGCATATCAAATTCAGGAAGCGTGAAATCGTACGGTCAAAATAGGCCGGAGTTTTTGCGTGACACTCACTCGACGGTCTGAATCAGACTCGTCATGGAGTTTGGGCAAACTTTTTGTCCATTTTCGGCGCACTTCTTCCCATTCCGTCACATTCATACGATATCAACGCAGATTGTCTTGTCTCGTGCATTCTTTATTCGATTCCCTGACACAACGCCCCTCCTTTTTAGGACCAAAAACGTCGTTTGGCTCATTCCCACACAGCCTCGCGACGCTTACTCACCATCCCAGCTCTATTGTATTTCTGTATCGACCTTTTTGACTTGCTCTTGCGGTCATTTTTGGTCAACAAGCTTCGATTTTTTGTGGAAATCTTCTTTTCCGACGTCGTGCTCATACTTCTAATCCTGAAAATCGACAAGAAAGATCTTGTAACGGAAAGTGAATTTAAGAAAGCTTGAAATACGACTACAAAAAGCTTCCTCGAAAGGATATCGAAGTGCTCTTCTTTGTTGGATTACGACCTTTACACTGTTGATCAACCTGAAACAAGACGGCTTGAATCTCAGATCTGATCTTGATTTTTAAATCGAAAAGATCCAAAGAAGAAGAAATTTTCAACGAAAGCAAGGAAAAAACTGCTCAGCCCTGCTTACTTCAGATTTTTCTGCTGTATTTATTTTCCGGAGAAATAAGAAGAGCTCTGAAAAAGCTGAAACGCTGCTCAATTCCTTCAACATTTATTGTCCCCATTTCCATATTCGAATCGCTTTCCTGTATTTTATGACCATTTATCGCTGCTACTATTCATAATTCCTTCTTTTGTTGACCAGAGAAAAATCTGATCGGCTCGATTTTTGTCAAACGGGACAGAAAAAGGTATTTTTGTGTTTGATTAAAGATGCTTCTTGTCGATATTTGCATTTCCATTCCTTGCCTGAGATTAGTCATTAGTTTCAAACAATGGCGAAACTTTTTCGATTTTGGTTCCATTTTGGAAATTTTCAAAGATTTTGGTCGTTCTCATTCTTCGTTTTTCGTTTCTGTTTTCAAGTTTTTGAATAACGATTCATGAAAAAGTTTGACTTTATCTAGGTAAAGGTAAAGCTAAAGTGAAAGCTTTTGCTGGTATTTCGAATTAAAATCGAGTAATAAACTTTAATGAAAATTTCAACTTTTTATATTAGTTAATTGAAGCCCCTCTATCAAAATGAACGACGCATCAAATCTCACCCTTTTGTTCGCTTTCGTAACCTCCCAAGCGTTTCAGAACTCACCAACCAAGCTACTCAACTAAAACGAACGAAAAGAGAGATGTTGCTAGGGTTGGTGGCATTTCTGGTGTTCCTGGCGATAATGCTGAAATTGGTACGGGACGATGAGAAAAAAAAGAAAAAAGTCGCGGCGACGATGGAGAAAGAGGAGCGTGTCGAAATGAGGAATGAGTCAGTGGGTTGGCAACTTGGCGGCGGCGAGAACGAGGAGGACGAGGAGGTTCAAGAAGAAGAAGAGGAAAGAGAGAACCGACCATTGATCGTGATCGCCACGGAAGTGACGACGACGACGTCGAAACCCATGGAGCATCTCGACGCCGAGCAACGCTCTGCCATATTTCATCTGGAGGAGTGTCTTCGGGACGATGAAGACGACCAGAAGACGTTGGAGGTGCTCAGAGTCCATCGGGAGCTCGATCATACTCCTATTCTCACTGTACAGGTTTTTTTTTTGCAAAATGTTTTGTTTGTGAAGAATCGTGTGACTTTTTTCTTTCAATGTTTCAAAACCTTCTCTGTCTTTTGGAAAGAAAGATAGCTTGAAGATTATTACGAATTTGTTTAGAGTCGGACTTCTGATAATTCTATACGATTTTCTAGTGTTTCAGACTATTTTCTTTTTTGATTTTCAAAGCTCTTCTTGTTTTTTTAGAGTTTTGATTTAGCAGCTACGATTTTTTTAGTACTGATTATTTGCTGGTTTGGCGTCGAAGTCTTTCATGCTGCTATCCATGACTCGAAATTCCTGTTTCGTGATGAAGATTTTTCTTTTTTTATAGTCAAAGATTAATTAGTTTCAGAAAAATGAATGCCGTAGTCATCAGATGTTGATTCCGATTTTGATGATTGTTAGAAGAAGTTTTTCTTCTTTCAAAGTTCGGGCGCTTTGATTCAAATGATTATATTTTAATCTAAGAATATTCAGTGTACTACCTCGAGAGCTAATTTCAATTTTTTTTTTGCAGTAATAATGGTTTTTTTTCATATATTTCAACATTCAATTGGTAATTGGATATTCTGTAATTGGATAAGGCATCTCGAGGACTTCCTCTCGTTTTTCCTTTGTTTGAACGGCGGTTTTTTCTTCCGATTGATAACATTGCTCCGCGGGCAATTTGAGATAGAATAGAGGAAAAGGCGTTTCCGTTCGTCCTCTTTTTTTTTGCCTCACAAAATTGCACCGTCGATCTTTTGTCCTTGAAACTGTTGTTTTCGTTTCGAGGTTGCGAAGTGCGGTACCTTCAGGAAACATTTCCTTGAAGCATATCGTCTTTTCGGACTTTTTAGAATAAGACTCGAAATGATCCCTCAAAAAATTATGGTGAAGCTTGGCAGTGTGCAATAATTCTTTTAAAGATTTTTCTTGTTCCTTTCTCTTAATTTTCAATATTTGTATTTTTCATTAACTCATTATTGAGAGCTGGATGCAATCGTTTCGACCTTCTTCCTAAACTTATGAGGAAGTTTATTAAAAGATTTTTTGCAAAAAAAAATAAGCTAAGAATTTGAAAAAAATGTGTTTTATACAATAAAGTACCTCGAACGACTTTTTCTTACAAATTTTTTCGACCTCAATCTCGATCTTATGTAAAGGATCACTAAAAGTGCCTGCTCTCATTTCGAAGCTCCTATTTTTTTGTCAGAATTTGATCTTTCCACAAAGTTGAAGAAGAAAATATCGCAATATATTTTTTTCAATAACTAAATCTCAAGGCGCACCTAATCGGGGCGGTAGATGTGAAGACGACGGCGGCGGCGGCGGTTTTGCGCGCGGAAAACGCAAATATGAATATACATAAAGGTGCACACAAACAGACACGCAAGCATCCATGGTTGGTATGAGCAAACGATTGGCCTCGACGATTATTCATCCCCTCGTCGGCTGTGACGATGATGATGGCCGCCGTCGTGGTGGTGGTCATCGTCGGCGTAATCTTTCTTGTTTGTTTGGTTTGGTTGGGCCTCGGCTGACCGTTTTGTGGTTTTTGGGCCAATTCAGACTTGTTATGGGGACCATCCCAACTGCTTAAATTTTCATTTTCGGATTTTTTGACAGAAGTTCTTTTATTTTATTTTTCTGTAGCCGGTTTTTTGAAAGCTTTCTCAAGCGAGTGATTCTATTCAAACTTTCTGGGTTTGAAAAAACTGGTCTGAAACCTTTTTTGATGTACTAGAACATTTTGAAGCTTCAACCTGTAGACTTTGACATTTTCAAAAACAATTCCTCCCGGAAAAATCTTGAAGCTCATTTTCGAGAGCTGAAAATATTAAACGCTCGGCAAGCATGAAATGTCTCATTTTTGACACGTTTCACACTGTCTCACTCATTTGTTCTCCCTTTTCACATCGGATCACGGTCGGAAACTTTTTTACAGTTTTTATTTGTTGCTAGCCGCATTAATACCTTTCTTCACGCGGAAACGCGCAAATTCGAAAGTTTATAAAGTAGGTCTGGCTGGGGTCAGGGCTAGTCGCGTGTCTTTTTTGGTCAGTTCTTGTTATTTTTTCTTTTCTTGATCTTTTTTCTCCGATGAGGACATCCATGTTGTCCCGAATCGTGTTTTGAGGTCGAAATTTGGGTGGAAATGAGCCTTTCTCGACGTGATTTTTAAGGACGAAAGTGTAAAAAACTAAATAAAGAAGTGAAAGCTCAGATTTTTCCATTTTCTTGAGGATAATTGAAGCTTTGAAATCGGGAATATCCTTGGATAGAAGCCAGGTTTGGCGTCAGTCAGGGACGGATGTTTGTACAGGAGTAGTTGTGGCTGTAGTGGGCGCCGTTCTTTTGTTTGTTGGCCTCCGCCTACCGGGCGGCTTCTTTTGGGCTCAGATTTTGCAGTTATTGTTGTAGTTGCCGTCTTTGCATGTCAAGTGCTTGGAGCGTGTTGTTCTCCGGATTTTTTGGGTCATAAAGCTTCTAAAAAGACGGTGATCTGGCATCATTGCTCGCTTTCTGTAACTGTTCTAAAAAAATTGAATTCCTATTCGCTCCTATTTGAAAAATTTTCATGAGAGAGAGAGCTGTTACTGGTAGGACGAATTGATATACCATTCCTTCATTTGTTTTTAAATGACTTTCGCTCTCAAAACAGCTTGATTGAGATTTTTTTTTCCTTAACGGACTTTCCTCAACTTCATCATTACTGTGGGAAAACCATTTAAAAATAAAAACGTCAAACCTGATTTATATTAACTTAGAAATGTAACTCGGTTTTTCGAAAAAAAGAAAAGATTTTTTTTTTCAGTGTCTCATTGCTGTATTAATTTTCTCTGATTTTTGAGCTTTCGAGCCGTTTCACAAAACATCTTCTAACTGATCAGCAACGGATCGTGAGCTTTTTGAAGAAAGTAAATACAACGTGTTGAGAAGAAAAATCTTGAAACCGAAAAAAAGAAGATTTCCCTCGGCGCGGCCGACCTCTTTGATCTACTTTCTCGTTAATTTAGGGCGTTTTCTATTGATTTCTTTTTTCTTATCTGATTTCGCAGGAACGTTTTGCAGAGCTAGGCAATTTCTGATAATTATTTCTGAAGACTGATAATTACAGCTTTGATGGAAAAATGACGTCTTTTGAAGTTAAGAATTTTTTGACGGAATTCGCCATTTTCTTTCGAGTTCCAATTTTTTTAAACCTATGAAATAATAGTGAGTTTGTTTATGAATATTTTGAGTAAGATTAATTTTGAGTCATTTTAGCGCTTTCGTGTGAACAAAGTGATAATCTGCTATTTTGGTCCTCAAAAACAACCTAAAATTTTGAAGTGTTATCAATCAAACTGATTTTCCACGTTCACATCAGAGTCAATCAGTTTCCGAGTCTTTTTTTTTCGATTTTTCGGTTCCATTTCTCCAGTTGTTTTGTGATCCCTTTGTGTGTCCCGGAGACGTTCGCCTAATTGGTTCAGGTTTCCCGAAAAAATTTTCGTCTTTTTTCATGGAAGTCGTGTGGTTTCAATTTTGTTGCAAGGAACGTATTCTTACAGTTTACTATAAAGTTTTCGCGGTTTTTCTGAAAAGTTCCTCTTGTGTCTGATAAGATTAGATTCTCTTGCATCGTTGTTTGCTGAAGGATCGCATTTATTGATGTTAAAAAAATCAAACTGATAATCTAAGATTTAGCTAAAATGAAGAAATTGTACAAATATAGTGGTGAAGGTCTTCATGAAATTTGGTTTTCCAGCTTTTGATCTACATCAGAGAAGTTTAATTTAGCTTTCAGCGTTTTGCAGCATTTCTTTTTCATGACTCTAAGATTCTTGAATGGAACTGACGAAGTTATTTTCAGGAGTCCTGTTCAATTATTTCCAAACTTTTTCTCAATTCATTCACGTTCCAATGACTCACAAGTAAACTTGTTCGATTGAGAATGCGTCATCTTTTTCACGTGAAATTTTGTTTGGGAAAAAGTTCATGTTCATTTTGTACATTTTCTCTCTCTCTAACCCCGTGAGTATTTTCGAGTTTTGAAGTAATTTTTAACAACAAAAAAAATGGATAATTTCCCTTGAGTTTAACCTTTTCGTCGATAAAGGTGCAGTTATCTTTCAGCTATAAAGATGAAGTTTATTGAAAATTTTTAAGACCTCTTTTTTGAAAAAAAAAAGCTGGGAAACAAATGAGAACTTTCAGTCGAACAGGTTGCATAGCAGCGGGTTTTCTTTCAATTACGTATTGGAAATTATAGTCATTTATCTTCTTTTTTTTTCGAAAAGTTGGAAAAAGATGCATTTGTGGAAACAAGGAAAGATAGAGAGAAATAAATGATATCGAAGAGGGAAACTTTCTGGATTAGAAACTTGTAATTTAGAGGTTATCGAAAATAATTGGAATACTTTTTAAAACAGTTAATTTTGCCTCAAACCGAAAGACACTAGAGCGCAATTGTAGAATTCATAAATCTAAGAGAAAAAAAATTGATATTTTTTTCACTTTTCAAAACTTTTCTTTTCAGAAATACAAGTTCTGTTTTCTTGCTCCTTTCGAACGATAACATGTACATAACTCACCATTTTTTTCTCACAAAAAGTTATAAAAAAATGACATCCTGCGGCCCCAAAAAAACACAACACAAATACAAACTCGGCGGATTTTTTTATTGTTAACGCCCTTTGCGCCTCGTCATTTTTTTCCCGTCATTCATTCATTTTCACGTCGAAAAAAACGTGTTTCGAACCGTTGAATGAAATCTCCAAACAAAAATTTCTTTCGAGACATGAGCGAATAAACTTCTTTCGAAAGGTTGTGTACAATTGCTAACCTGACCGCTGATTAATTTCTAAGCAAAAATATAATTGATACTTTATCCATGAGGTGATGAATGGTCTCCTGAGCCCACGAGTTATATTCTTTAAAAATCTCATTTATTTTTTTTCCTTCACCCTCTTTAGGCGAGTTAGCTTTTCTTATCTTTCCTTTATTAAAAAAAATATTTTTACTTTATTTTTTTAGTCAATTTACGACTTGCTTAATCCAATATTCGAAGAATCGAAAATTGTTTAAGAAACCATTTTTTTCATTTCAAGCTAGAGATAGCGAGTGGATTGATGCAAACTTGATTCACTACAGAATTTCCAAACAGTGGAGTAAATCGAAACTTTTTTCGAAGGATTCTTTTAAGAATTAGCTCTGATTATTTTTTTCTGTCTAATAAAAACTTTGAAAGTTTGAATTTTTTTTTTCTTGCAGACGAACGAGCCAGTATTCGTCCCGCCGCCGCCGCCCCTTGACTCAGACCACCACGATCACCACGACATGACGCGAAAACCGTTGCCTCGTCTGGCGCACTTGGTCCGTCTTTTTTTTTGAAAATGAATAAAACAACTACCTCTTTAAGGTGAAAAATGAGACGACCGACGAGTTCGGCTTCAACCTCCATGCCGAGAGACATCGCGGACACTTTATTGGTATATTTTTTTAAAGTTCTGATACTTTGATTTTAGCTATGCTCCTTTTTCAACTTCACTAGAGAAAATATTTATGAATTGTAGAATTTGAAAACTTCTTTTATTGCGAGTCCTCGACTTTTCCAAAAGATTGAGTGATTCTCTCCTTATGGCGTATTTTGCTAGGATCATATCGGGAATATCAAGCTTCGTGGAAGAATGCGAAAGTCTAATGTTCCCTTGAGGTTTTGTGGAGCCTCGGAAACTCTCAGAAGCCCTCTCATATATTTTTCAAACTTGGTCGAGTTTTTATCGTTTCAGGCACAGTCGACGCTGGCGGTATCGGCGAACGAGCCGGCCTGAGGATGGGACAACGAATCGTTGGCGTCAACGACGTGCTGATCTTCCCCGACACGCCGCACAAGGAGGTCGTCGCGCTCATCAAGAAGTCGCCGACGAGCACGACCCTTCTCGTCGCTTCTGAAGACGTTGACAAGTTGGTGACGTCATCGAAACGGGTTATACGCTGTGACGTCAGATGGCACACGTCGCACCATGTGCCGTACTCGTTCGAAGAGGCAGAACACTATCCAGAGCCGCCAAAGTCCCGAACTGCCACCGCCGTCAGTCAGCATCCACAGAAACTCAGTCCTCATGTACGTTTCTCGATAGGGACATCTGTAATCAGAAAATCAATGTTTCGAACTTCTTTCTTTCACGTTTTTAGCCGCATCTTCAAAGCAAGGCATGAAATTTGTATTTTTTTTTTTGTCTGTCTAAGCCTTGATGATACTTTTTTTTTGCAGTTATCGAATCTAGAATTTTATAAATTCGACTGCTAGTCATAATTTCAATATTTCATAGTTTCTCTGTCGTTGTAAGTTTTTCAAACTTCTTTGCCGGTGTTTTGAAGAAGCAAAGACTATAAGTAAAATCAAGAATTAAAAACTCCTTTTTAGTTAACCGATATTGGTGTCTTTTCAGAGCGTAACGTAACACTAGAAAGTTTAAAATATCCGGGAATGTCTATTCTGATTTTTAGATTACTTTGTAATTCTTTTTTTTTTTCATGAGATAAATCGTGGTAAGTAGTGCTTTAATTCACTGTTAGAATAATTTCAACCTCAGAAATTTGATCGACTAGTTCTAAAAATTTAAACCAACTATGAAAAACCTGTGAAATATTGGGAGAATCTTTATGGCTTTTCCAGAAGCCTAATCATCAAAAAATGTAAACTACGTAAAAGAAAAATTCCAACAATGCGTTTTTTTTTTCACTTTTTTGTTTCAGAGCATCCAAGTTGGCGACGAGATGGAGGTCGTCCTCCACCACCAGGTACATCGTGTCCCTTGTTCTTTTCTCAATGTGAGTCCTGCCGTCCGTCCAAACTTTTCGCGTTTTTCTTCTAAATTCGTTTTAGCATGGCATTTTACGGCACGGCATGGCTCCAGGAAAGTAAATGTCTTTTCCTGATTTTTTTTTTTCTTGAAACATGTCGGTTTTATGTGTTTCTTTATGCTTCCCAATGTTTCTGAATGGAATGACGAAATCTTGGAATGCATCTTGAGATGGAACGGTTCCGTTGGAAGAGGGTTGTAAAAACATTTGAGATATGTATTTAAGATTGAAAGGACGATTTGTTCAACTTCTTTTAGTTTCAACTGTAATCATTTCTTTTTTCTGTGCTTTAATTGGGAGTTTTTGGCTCAGATTTTGGAGTTGCGGGTCTGAAAATTGAAATCTTTTTCAAGCGTTAGGTCACATTATCTCATTTTTTTTCTTTTTAATTGCAAAATATCTCCCACGGTTCCGACAGTCATTTATGATGTCAAAAAGAAGCTTTGTGATGCAAATTTCTATTCTGCTTTTTCTTTTGTGTGTCTTTTGAGCTGAAAAACGAATCGACTGGTTTCGGAGCTATAGTCCGACAGGAACATTATCCAGTTTTTGTTTCTTGTGTGTTGTTTGGTTTTTTCGTTTTGAAGAATTTTCAGTGAGGATCTAACTATTTGAAAAACTTCTCAATAGTAATTGGTGTTTATTGAGTTTATGACTTTCGTTTAACTGGAGTTTAATAATTTTCAAAAAAGGGCGTTCTTGTTTTACCAGTCGATTCAAAGACAGTCTTTGTTCGAATACTTTTTCGTTGCTTGGAATGCATTTTCTTTGCTCAGCCGAAGCACCACGACAACGATAGCGAAGAGGAGTACTTCCACGACACGCAGCACGGACACGCGCCGCAGCCGCAGACGCAGCTCCATACCTACGATATTCCGCCGGCGGAAGGCACCGACGACTTGCTCAGCCAGGTGTTCGGCAACGTCCAGCTGCAGCCCGTCGCCGGCGGCAACGTCATCGTCGAGTCTCGGACCGTCGAGATGGGCCATCATCATCCGCCCTCGTCAACGGCGTCGAGTGTCGCCTCATCGCATCGCGAAAGCGCCATCGATGTGCCGCCCAGCCATCACGTATGCTTGGTTTCTTGCGTTTCCAAATATATTCTATTTGGTCATAGCTTTTTCTTTTGGTTTCTTAGATGCTGATGTGTTTTGGATAACAGAATTGAGATTCAAAGTTGCCTGAGAGTTTTTTTTTCGCTTCGGAATGATAATACTAATCAAAAATATTTTTGGGAAGCGTTTTTTTATAATTCATATTTTAAATCAATTTTTTTCTAATAACTTCTAATTTGCTGTTGGAATGAACTTTCTTAGATTTTTTTGATCACCTTCTATATAGGATATTATCTTGTATTTGGGGAAAA
Source organism: Caenorhabditis auriculariae (assembly GCA_904845305.1). Taxonomy (NCBI): domain Eukaryota; kingdom Metazoa; phylum Nematoda; class Chromadorea; order Rhabditida; family Rhabditidae; genus Caenorhabditis; species Caenorhabditis auriculariae. The sequence continues at coordinate 235,149 of CAJGYM010000078.1, forward strand.
ACAAAGAAGCCATTCGACATGAAATTCCATAAGTTGAGCAAATGAAAAGTTTTTGGGAAAAGTTTTTGGATTTGATTGATTACAGTACGTGCCCTCGTACGGTACACAAACGCGCGACCACGTGGTTCCTTTCGCTCAGCAGCCGTCGCCCCTGAGCAACGGCAGCAGCGTCGGATACGCCGGCAGCACCGGCTCCGGCGGCTACGACGACGACATCTACCATCTCTCGGCCAAGGAGGCCCGCGAACGTCTCCGCAACCGCAACAGGAAGCAGCGAGCGTTCGTTTTTTCTATGATTCTTCCCTTTTTATGTTTTGAAGTACGCTATCTAAAAAAGGCGAAGTTTTTGACTTCTTATCAAAATAGTCTGAAAAAAAGATTGCGATACCATGTAAGTATTGTTTTTTGAAAGTATGCAACAAGCAGGAAATGTATTAGATCTCTGCCGTAATATGACGACGTTTTTTTTTCCATTTCGTACAGCCCAAGTATGTTTTAATCCACCAATTTACATGATTCCAGGCTGGACATGAGTCTGAACGAGAAGTACGAGCTTGTGAGCAACATGTAAACCTCTCCATGACCATTTTCGATTCGCAAAGTTTGTTTATCCGAAAAACTAGTCGACTTTCTTTCTTGTCCCTTTGTCTTCTAATTTCTATCATGACGTCACCGTGTACTTCCTGTGATAACGAGAAAACTCCCCGTTTGTAAAAGTTGTTTCTTTTCTTGTAACCTTTTTTGCTTCGAAAAGAGCTCCTCGTAGTACTAATTTCTTTCCTTCTTTTCCTCCTTGCTCAAAACGATTCGCCAACACACTTCAACTACTGACACTGATTACATCTTTCACTTACTCTTATTAATTTTATTATCAACATTGTTAAAGCGAATGAGAGTAATAGAAGAAAATGTCTATTTCCACACCCTTTTTGTGCCAGGAAATTGCCCCAATAAATCTTCTATAGTGACCACTTTCATATAGTCCTGTCTCTTTGTTTTTTTTTCACTATTTATCTTCCAGACACCCAATTTTCTTGTGCAATAACTTTACTGCGCCGCCGCCCAGAACTTTGTTTTTGAGAGTTGATAAATATTTTTGGAAAAGTGCTTTGATCGGAGAACTTGAGCGCTGAAGTTTGGTAAACGGTAGATTCGAGAACTAATTGAATGGATTTTTTTAAAGTTGAAATTGGCATAAAATAGTCGGAACTCAGTTTTAAAAAAACGGATTAATTCATCTCTTCTTACGTTTTTTTTGTCACAAAAGCGGCTTTCAATCATCAGAAGGCGTCGCATGTCTTCATCCGCCCCCTCGATCATAAAAAAGCGGACAAACATGGTGTGGGAGGCAGAAGGAACCGGTCGGACATCTCCTCCAGCTTCCTCCAGCTTCCTCGAATCTCCGCCAGCCAAACACCCAAATGGACCGTGCGTCGGTGGCAACGTTCGCCAGCGTCGCGTTGAGCATCGGAGCGATCGCCGCCTGTGCCGTCGTCGCGTCTCGGCTCTGCGACGACATCAATGGCTTCTTCGATGAGACCTTCGCCGAGTTCAAGCAGGCCCAGGTCAGAAGGCTTTTTCAATGGTCTCTCATCTTAATTAATTACAATCGATGGAGTTTTTATACTAAAAAAATGTAATTTCTCCGCTTTTAAGGATTTTTGAATTCTAGGTGAAGCTATTGGGAAATGAGATCGACCACCTCGAGCGGAAACTTAATCGGATAGAAAGTTAGAAATAATGGTGTGAAAAATTTAAAAATAGGCGTTTTGAGGGTTTGAAATTATTTTGATGATCCTGTGTGAAATTCTAATCCTAAATAGGGCGCAGGCTTGGCCTGCGCCTAAACCTCGTTATGTTCACAGAATACCTGAACCTCGAAAAATGCCATAATGATCCAAAATCTCCAGATGTCAACTGACGACGCCTGGAACGAGGTGATGCACGTGAAGAAGAACGAAGATCAAAGCGAATTCATGAAATTCGCTCGACGAGAGAAAAGAGAAGACCTGCCGAGCCACTGCAACTGCCTCGCGCAGCACAATTGTCCGCCAGGCCCCCCTGGAACACCTGGAAAAGATGGAGAAGACGGAAGTGAGTCTGTTCAGAGGGAGAGCCTGATTAGATATCGACTTTTCCAGGACCTGGAGCTCCAGGACCCCGTGGGGCGAATGGAATGAGTGGCGTCGAACTGGCGAGGGACATGCGTGAGGACTCAGGCTGCATCAAGTGTCCTGCTGGTGGTTCGTTCTTTTTTATCTTTTCGAAGTTTGATATGATGAAAAGATTTTAAAACAAGGTAATTGCCGGAGAGAAAACTGCTGTTCTAGAGAAATATTATCTGAGCTTCACTGCCTCTTTGAAGATTGAATGGAGGATGCCAGTAATGAAACGGGATATCTTCTTGTTGTATTGCAGCCCCAGGCCGACCAGGACCTCAAGGACTTGCCGGACTGCCAGGACCACGCGGAAACGACGGAAAGCCTGGAAATCCTGGAAGAATCGGAGCCAGAGGACCTGTTGGAGAACCCGGAAATCCTGGTCTTCCAGGTACGAGTCTATCTAATTTTACTCTTCTAGCCTAAACGTTCAGGTACTGCTGGAGCGCCAGGACGTATGGGACATCCAGGTCGCAACGGCGTGAAGAACTTGCCTGGACCACCAGGCCCACCAGGATTGCCGGGTCCGCGAGGCCCAGCCGGACCGACAGGAGAGCCTGGAGTCGCCGAAGAAGGACCAGACGGACTTCCAGGTCCAGGAGGACCTCCAGGAATGCCAGGAATGCCCGGGGCGATGGGAAAGCCTGGTCCTCCGGGTCAGCCCGGAATTCCTGGACATGACGGCGCTTATTGTCCTTGTCCGCCACGAGAACAGCTTATGGTAGAGATGGCCAACGAGTCAACTTTTGTCGAATCGGCGCATCTCGAGCAGGAGGAACCGCAAGAAGACTACAAAGGTCCTGGAGGTTCGTTATGACTATTTTTTGACGTCTCCACAACTTGCCACTCCTGAAAAAGTTTGACGTGACTGTTTCAGACAAGAAGACGAAAAAGAGCGAGCAAAGTGTTCCAGTTGTGGCAGAGCAACACGAAGAAACCTACGAGATGCGATTCCCTCCGAATTTGTTCGCCGTTCAATGACCAAGAAATCAATAAATCATGGTCATTCGATAAATACTTTTATTATTTTAAAGGCACGTTGAATCAGGCAGGAGCAAGCAAACAAACAGAAAAAATTCTTTCCAGAGAGACTTGGTCTAACGGAGTTTACCGTAAAATGTTTCAAAGGGTTCAAATAAATCAAAAACGAAAAGTTATCTTCTCAAGTTTGGGGTCTTGCCGAATACATGCATGTCTCACATCGTTCATGGAAAAACTCGATTTTTCATTTTAATTCGTGTTGGTGACGTCACTCCAAACGAGACAGGGTCATTTTGACGTCATCGTCTCCGCGACTTTCGCACCGCGACATTTGCAAAACATCGCGCACCACGCTAGTCAGTGGGCGTTCGTGACAGTCCTCGAACGTCGTCGAGCCAAACTCGCGCGGCTGACATTCGAGTCGAACTGCCGGCCCAGGGAGTTGCAACGCAGAATAGAGATGAAGGCTTTCCTCAAAAAAAATTCTCACAAAATTTGAAAATATCTCTCTTTTCAATGATCCCAAAGTTCAAAACTCTTTTCAACCTCCCACCGAGGCCGCTGTTTACCTGTACTCAGGAGCCCTCCAAAAATAGATGAAGAAGTTCAGCGACGCATTGATAATCACCAACCACCCGAGCTGCTGGTTTATAGCAGTTACGGCCGACTGCGGCAGCTTCATGAACTGGAAAAAAGTCAATAAAAGGTGAATATTTGATAATCAATACCTGAGTGACAACCAACGCCGCAATGGTCAAAAACCAGGTCGACGAATAGACAGAAATGACAATAGTCAATGATGTGAGCACTTTGTTGACCTTCTCCACCGTGGATTCATGGACTTTGCGGGCTGAAACTCGTAGAAATTGGAGAATATTTGCGGATAATTCCCACACTTCAGGATTTTGCACCGAATGTGCGCTCCACTGTATACCAAGACGACGGCTACTGCGACAAGAACGCTGGCGCCTAGCCAAAGACCGCGAGACAACGGATTGTAGGCACTCGGGGGAAGGCACACCGGTACGATGACGTCATCTGAGAAGAAACGGTGACGTCATTTGAAGGATGCAAAGTAGCCAAACCATTTGAATCGATGAATCCGACTGCTGTTAGGACTATTGAAAAAGTTGTACAAAAGACGAGGAAGGCAACGTAAACGGCTTGTGGAATACGCGCGTATCTGTGAAAGACGGACATTTGAACTTGCTTTTTTCGAAAGCTGATTTAAAAATTCGTTCTAGTTTCTTTTTCCGGTCTTTTTTTGGTCGAAAACTGGAATCGAACCTTAGAGGGATGCAGACAGCAATGAGACGGTCAAAGCCAATGACGAGACCCAGGGCGGCCTGCATATTCAATGCAAAAAGGCCGTGAACAGACCACAAAAAACACTGAGAACTGGTCAACATGTACATTTTGGCGAACATCATTATTCGCAGTTGAACCTGAAATTAAAAAAAGACTAAATTTTTCTCAAGTTTGATTTTCTAGCTAATTTATTATTTTTTTTCAACCTTTGCTTTCTTAATGCCTTTTTCCATCAATTTTCTCAGCTTCCTTCTCGAAACAAGTTCAAAGCTCAACAATTATCAAATGAATTTCGCGAACGAACCCAATCTTGCTTCAAAACAATCGAAACTTTGAATAGAACTTATTGTGTCTATTAACTGCCATTTATAATCAAATTCCCTTGCGCTGTTCGCTATTTCGGGCGTGGCCAAAAAAGAAAAATCAAAGTTTCAATTGAGAATGATTTTTGATTAAGAAACTTTCAAAGACATGAAACTCCGAACCGTGATTAGTTTCTTTGGTTTTTTTTTTTCGAAGATTGAAAAGATTTTGGAACTTTGACCGCATTTCCGTCTATTCAGAACAATGGATCATTGAAGTAGCACTTGGAGGCATTCAACTACCACTTTACCTCATATAGTTTATTCACTGCCGTTATTTAGCAGAAAAAAAAAATCAAAGAATATATGATCAAGTGATGGATAGGCAGAGAAATAACAATACACGGGAAAGAGTCAACCCCAACGAGTTGACAGGTACCCGGAAATATGACAAATTCATAGGAGACGAGAGGTGATATTTTCATGAAAAGCTTCAAAAGGAAGAGTTTCTGGGGTAACGTTAAAATCTAAATAAGAAGTTAGTTTATTCCAAAGAGGAATAGTTCTAGTAAAGAAGTCATTAGAAAACTGACCACTTTCTGTAACATATAATGAATAGTTTTGATTGTGATGAAACCGCCCGCTTCGAAAATTTATATTTAGGATCAAAGCCCTCTGAGAAATATTTTTAATCATAATCGGATTTTTACTGATTACATACTATCAAAATGAGCATCGGTCTTTGAAACGTCGAAATAACGATTTCGGCTTCGCTTTCTTTTCCCTTATTTTGGTCACAGTTAAACAAAAAAGTTAAGGCTTGCTATATGAATAAACCATTTAATAACATTTGGGAAAAGTTCCGCTTTCCTGGGTTAATTTTTGTTGTGATTCATAATGAGAATACTTTGGCTACAAAACAAAAATGCTGAGAACCTCTCTTTGTTATCGAAAAACCAAGATCATAGGCTGTTATTCTTGGGAAAAATAATTATTTTGTCAAAAAACGAAAGAAGAAAGTGAAAAAAACATTGCAAAAAATCCGTGAAAGTTCCCTTTATTTTCTCTTGCAAAATTCATATTGGAACTAGCTTGAAAATTTCTTGATCTACTTCTTCTCAGAAGCCTTCATAAAATTTTGCATTTTAGCCCCAAAACTAACCAGATACAAGCAAACGACGAAGTCAGACGCGGCCAGAAGGCCGATGAAGAAGTTGCAACGATTGTGCAGAGCCTTCGTGGTTACTGTGGCCAGGACAATCATGAAGTTTCCAAAAACGCCGACAAGCGACAGAAACATCGTCGAGGCTATCATCGGCACCGGTACGAGGTCCAGAGTAACTGGACGATCCTCGAAGGGAGCAGACGACGGGACTGGCGTCGACATTTCTGAGACATTGACAGTCTAATTCATTTGGAGACTTTGAAAAAAGAGTTGAGAGCGAGAGGACTAATTTCAATAACAAATAGTCTTTGAAAGTTCGAAAATTTCCTTATTATTGAGAATTAGATATGAGTTCGGACAACTAAGGGAAAAAGATGGGCTGAACTATTTGAACTGATGCTAAAAAAAAAAGAAACACGTCAAGAAAACTTTCTAGTCGTATAGCCCAGAGACCTTCCTACTGAAAGCTCCAATTGGTTTGAAATAAATAACCAAGACAGCTGAAAAAAATGAATTTTTTTATAAATGTTTGTCTAATGTCTCACTGTTATTTGAAGATATAAAAAGATATTTTTTTCCTGTTTTTTTGAAAACCAAAAAAACATAGAAGCAACTTTAACACCTATGATTCTTCCAAAGAAGACAAGTTTCAAAATAAAGAAGCTTGTTTACAAATGGAAATTTTGTAGAAAGATGTCTGTTGATCTTCAAAACTCACGTTCAGAAGAAAAAAATCGGAAAAACGTTGAAATTTTTGAATAGGTGCCAAAAGATAATTTAATTTTTTTATAGTGAAATAAGTTTACTTAAATTCGGAAACGAATAAATTAACCTTAAAATAAGAATAATATTTGGAAAAAAATTTGAGTTCAAACCATTCATAAACTGTCGTCTTCAAAAAAAAAAATTAATTGGATGAATGAGAAAATGAAAGAGAGCTACAAAAGAGTTTTGAATGTCCAAAAAACACTTCTGATATTAAAAAATCTTTCAGGAAACTTAGAAAACGTAAAGGTGTCAAAAAAAAGCCGAACAGCTGCTTTCGAACATATAGAAACAAAAAACTTCTTGTTGAGATTTTCTGAGCAAAGTCCCAGCAAAGACAGGTGGAAACTCCTGGTTGCCGTACCCAGGCGCCGCCCAAAAATCTGTCCATTCTCACTCCCACGAAAAAAAAGAGGTTCAGAATCCTTCTCACGAAAAGCACTTCATTCAATGGAACGATTCGATTCAAAACACACAAAAATTAAAGAGAAAATAGAGGGAAAATGGCGTCGAAGGCAGATTATCGATTACACATAGCTCTTCTGACAAGACCAAGATATCCGATTATGTAGAAAATGATAGTGAGATAGAACATGGCGAGCCAGTTGAAGTAGAGGTTGTCGACGTCGAAGTTGAGGTTCTGGAATTGAGATAGACCAAGGGTGGGCGGAAGTTTAGGAAAAAGAAACACTAGATGAACAAAAAAAGAGAAAAAAACTCATAAGAAAAAAAATACTTTCAAGATGATTTTTTTCCATCTTTTTGCTAACATAAACTTTTGGTTAACTTTGTTCAATTCGAATTTTTAAATCTACATTTAAAAACAAAATTAATTTTTTTCAGACATCGCAGTTTTTCCAAAAAGCCCCTTTCACTTCTACATGTCCTATAAAAAAAGGTAAAAAAATAAGAAAAAGGAAGAAAGAGTTCGGAGATTATCGCAACTTGAGGAAATGGATCAAACAACTGGGAAAAGAGAGCGTTAGATCAAAAATAAGTTAATACTAAACATGTTGATAAAGATCCCGTTGAAATTCGTTTATCATGTACCTAAATTCTCAAACAACTCGATGCAGTTATCTTTGAAAATTCTCCGTAACTTCATTTATCCGATTGAAAATAATCAGTCCATTTTTGAACCCAAACACCAATAAAAAAGAAAGGTTCTTTGTGATTTCTGTACACTAGACGTTCTCCATAGCTAAAATTAATCATTGCAAAAGCCCATTCAAGCTTATCAGGCTCCCATTCTCAGCTACAAACCTCAGCTTCACACGAAAAAAGCGAAACCTCGTGATAAAAAAATCAAGTTGCAGAAACTTTTCCAGAATCCAAAAAACCGACTAAACGTGACTGTGAGAGTGAAAAAGGGTGAAATAAAACAATTTCTTAGAAAAAATGATGAGACTGGGAACAAGGAGTGCAAAATCAGTAGGGAAAGCGAGCTACTAAACTAGTTAGAAAAGAAAAAAAAAGGAAATAAACTCGTTTGACCGGATTCTCAGAAAAAAAATATTCCCAGCTAAATTATTACATAAGCTATCGCAATGAGAATTCAAATGACCGGCAAAAACGAAAAAAGAAAACTAGCCGACGTCAGAAGTCGAACTTACGCGCTCCTGCTCAATCAAAAAATCTAGAAAAGGCCAAAAAGACCAAAAATAAGCCTATAGACGATTCAAAACGTTCAGATGACCGGAAAAGCTCTTTAGCAACTTCTAAAACTTATTTGAAAGTCCTCGGAAAAGATTTTAAAAAAACCAAGCCGATTTTCTAAAAATTTGGAATAATGTAATCAAAACTCCCCCGAATTCAATTAAAGGTCACCTTGCAGTTGAATTCGAAAAACCTTGTGCGATAAACTATATCAAATAATTCAAGACTTTTTTCATTATTTCATAGTTTAGGAATCGGCATAAACCCCATGAAGATCAAACTAGACGTACCAATTGTTTTATGTAGGACAAAGAACAAAAACCGATTTCTGTTCAGCTTGAAAGTTGTTTTTTCCCTTATTTTTCTAAATAACAATCCCAAAACAGGATAAAGAGACAGAGCCTTGTGCTCAGATTACTAATTAGTACAAATTAATGCGTAATCGGGTTCATTAGACACCCGTCTAACCCATTGAGTCATCTCAAAACTTGGCAGGAAAACAAGTCGGCAGGTCGAAAACCGCACCTGCTGGCTCCAACTCTAGCGGTTTATATATTTGACCAACCTTGATAACATGGTCTCCAGACGGTTCACAGTGTTGCAGAAGGACGTTTTCACTGTTTTTGCAGCTCAAGTCGTCGTAGTCCTCATGAGCCCACACGTTCACCACCAACGCTTCATATCCAAAACGGAACCTGGATATTTGCTCGTCTTATGAAAGTGAAATGCCAATGAGACCATGAAAGGTATTGGACCCATTTGATCCAAGCCGGCATCAATTCAGTGTTGGTGAAGATACCGCCAGTCATCGAGAAAATGGTGAGAACCGGTCCGGAAATGGTCACCGCTACCGAGTACGATGGAGCAATCTTAACCAGAATTTGACAAAACTTTTTGTGATTCTAGTATTACGGATAAAACAAAAGCTATTCGAGAAGATTATCAAAACTTTGCTGAAGGGCCTTCAGAACTCGATTATTTTATGAACTTTGAAGCGTCATTCGAAAAAGATCTATGGCGAGACATTTTTTTCTTATTTTGGAAGCAGGAAGTTTAAAGTAAACTCTAGTCAATTTTCATCAAAAGCGTGGGAGAAAAAAATATTTTTGTCAAAAGAAAACGGATTATTCAATAAAAATTTTTTTAGGCAGACGTTTTGAACTCTCTGAATTTTTCCAGATATCTTCTTTTTCATTTTAACATCTTCCTCAATTATCCGCACGAATCGAAACTCTTACCGAACAGACGGCAATCGCCAAGGAGACAACATTGCACTCAATAAAGATGCAAGTTATCAAAACCCTGAGGAAAACAATCGAGTCGAGAGGTAAACCAACGATGAAATACGACAGAGTCACCATTATCATCCCATCAATCGAGAAAATTGGCAAGAATGAGAGAATCTGGAGAGAAGTCAAGATCCTCGAATAACTAGGAAAACAAGCACCTTCGCCAGGTAATACGCCGAAATCGGATATATCCGATCGTCGTACTCGCGAACGACAATCGGATAGTCAGAGGGCATGAAAGCCTGGATTCCGAACATAGTCGAGTAGGTCAGTTCTGAGCACCAGTAGAACAGCGCGCCTTTCAGGACTATCACTCCGTCCTTCAATCAATTCAGAATCCAGAAACTGTGTTTCAAGGCCTTTTAGTGACTTCGATAAACTTGTTCCTCTTCAAAAAATCTACCTGATCGTTCCTAATGTTTCTGAAAAGCAGCCCACAGAAAACTCCCATAAAAATCTTTTGGAAAAATTTCGCCTTGAGTATCGCCGGATTTCGAATGTTGTCCAGAGTGTAACTGGAAAAAGTTGGAAAGCATAGAAAACCATAAAATCTCTTTTTTCGATTTTTGATAGAAAATCAAGCAAAAGTTTGAAAAAAAAAACTAATCTGTCTGAAACTCAGTAAAGTCTCATGCCATCATTCCTTTAGTCTGCGAAATCTCATCTCTTACTCTGTCAAAATCAAGAGGGTATGAAAACTAAGGAACAAACTACATAGACGCGAGCTCAAACATATTATTGACAACTTCAAAAAAAAAACCAATGACGTCATTCATCGTATTTCCAAGCACCAAGATGTCATGGAAAGAACTGGCTTTAGGTGACTTCACAATTATAGTAAAAATTTCCAGGTGCTAAAACATAGCTCACTCTTACCGATACAGTAACCCAAAAAGGATCGAGAAAAACGAGGCCCCGACGTGAGCGTGAAGACGTCGTTTCTCACACGCTGCATCCATCATCGTCGTCATCCGTTTGTTGTACTTCGAGGAGGCGAACTGCAAGTGGAAGGGGTTCGAAGCGGTCGCGTCGCGGCTCACCCTATCGCAGATGATGTTCGCCCGGTGTTTGCTCTCTTCAACGCGTAACGGGTTGATGGCGAGGGTCTGTGAGGAAAAAATATAAGTTTTAGAAAAAAAAAACTCACAACAGTGTAATACAATACTTATTTTCTGTTTTAGTCTCAGATGTGATCGACTAGGAGATGAAAAAGAGCTTCTCAAGACTTCATTTATATCGCACATTCCAACTTTTCCCATGATTCTCAGTTATTATGATTTCCAGATCCTTATCCGTTCATTTATTCCGAACAGGCTACTCACGTCGATATAGTAATCCGCTGGATTTGTATGATTTGGTACATAAAATCCGCTATTGGCGAAATGATAAACAGCTTCGTCCGTGGCTCCATGGAAAGCCACGCGGCCTTGCGAAAGAAAAACGACCTGAAAAAAAAATCAGTTTGGATCCAGGAAAAAGGAGAACTGACTACCCTATCAAAAAGTTCGAAAACTTCAGAAGACGGCTGGTGAATAGTACAAATAATCGTTTTCCTTTGCTCAGCCGCCATCGACTCCAAAGTCTGAGAAATGAAAAAACTAATAATCTTGTTTAAAACATTTATAAAAAAAGTCTTTTCAGAATAATTTTTTTAAAGCATTTGAGCGTGATCTTTCAAAGCCAACCCAAAAAAATGATTAGATAGTTTTTAAAAAAATTAGATAGTTTTTCAAACTAAAAAAATTGGAAACCTTGACAACTTGCAAGGCCATGTGAGAATCGAGTCCCGTCGTCGGTTCGTCGCAAAAAATGATCGGCGGATTGATCAACATCTCCGTGGCAAAGGCGAGACGCTTCATCTCACCTCCTGAACGTTTTCAGATGTCGAAAACAAAAAAATATTAATTCAGTTGAAATTATGAGGTATTCAAAATATGTTATAGGAAATCTTTGAATCACTGAACGCAAACCAAAAAGGGAAACTGTCCAGCTTCAACCCGGAAGATTAAAAAAAAAAGCTAACTGATTTCATAGTATATTTTCACGTCTCAATCTTTTTTCCTGTTTCGAAATTATGAGCTTTTGGAATTGGCCATTAGGCTCTGGAAATATTCCCACTTTCCCTTCATCATTCGATAATTCATTCTCTTTCTTTGCAACATTTCTTCATTTTTCCTTTTCCAAGCCTCAAAAAGCTTGAAGAATCCATGCCATTTAACGCTTGGCGGCCACGGAAGCCAACGACTCAAAACGGCAAAAAAGTTGGCAAACAAAGCGTACGCGACAAGATGGAAAATGATGGGAAAAAATGGACGAGATGGCCGAAAAGTACAGGAGAAGAAGGAGACAAACCAGAAATCCCTTTTCGGATGCCCGGCACGCCGATGCGTGACGTCTGCGCGTTGAGGAGAAGCATCTCGCGCAACACCTTCAACACCTTTTTTGCCTTTTCATAATTTTTATGGCTTCGCATCTCGGCGATTTGAATTATTCATGGGAAAATCGTTGCAAAAAGTCGCCGATATCGGATTAGACTTCTCAAGCTTGAAAAAAACACAGAGAACATAAAAAGGTAACAATTCTGGAGAGAAAATAAAAACTTATTCTTCGTCCCGTAAATTCAAAACTCGGACCTGTTCAACGCGTTCCTTCCTATCCTCAGCCTTGAAAGTACCTGGTAATCTCAACCTTGCTTGAATCTCCAAATGTTCTCGCACCTGAAACCAGAAAAAATGAAAGAAAAATAGGACTCAAAACCGTTAAGGTGCCGACAAACAAGTCCTCTTGTTGTATGTAAGCCGACACTCCAGTGATCCCTTTTCCGATGTTCTGCCCATTCACCAGTACCTCACCTTCGATTTTCAGGCCCTTCAAGCTTCTTTTTACAACATTTTCTGGAAAAGAGAGACTTTAAGATTCCTCTGAAGCAGTGTATTCAGGAGCGTCGTTTTGCCCGCCCCACTGGCTCCCATGAGAGCCACAACTTCTGCTGGCAACGCCAAACCGCTGATTCCTTTTAGAAGCTGTCGGCCAGCCTTGGTTTCTACCTTGAGAAATAATAGTTACTATTTTTTTCTGAAAATCGCAGGAACCCGAATGTTTCGCCATTGTAGAGAGAGACGTGTCGAAGATGGCGGCGTAGCACAATTTCTTCGGGTACTGGAGGATCTGCAAAGACCGAAATTGAAAGAAAGATTAAGAAATAAATTAGGAGACTTATTTTGAACAAGAAATTTGTTTAACGAAAGAGAGAAAAAAAAAAGTTGATTTGTAATTTTCGGAAAAATTACAAGTGATGCGGTAAGTTTATTTTGAATATAAATTTCTTCGGCTGATCAGAAATCTTAGTGGTTCACAACGAGCTATACAACTGAATTGCCTGAACTTTAGCCATGGCGAATCGAAAGAAACAAGCTCGGTCAATTTTTTTTTACTCTATAAGAGATAATTTTAAAAAGTCTTTTCGACCTTCAAAAGCGCTAAAAACTGGAGCCAATTTTCGGTGCTCGGTAAATCTGATTTCTGATTTTTTCGACGCTAAAAGTTAAAAAGCCGTGCATCTCAAAACTGAACTTTGAAAGCTCATGAGAGAGCTTTTGAAAAACTTTGACAAAAATGATAATATTCGTTAGACTCTAAGAGAATGAAAAATTGTCACAGTTTCTCCATATCCACCAAGAAGTGAACAAGAGTATAAAGCGAAATTTTCTGCGTTTTTCTCAATCTTAACGTTTCCAATTGGTTCAAAATTCTCATTTCCTCTCATCGAGCTCCTTCCTCCTTCCTTTCGACGTCGGTTGCAGCGAGAATACCGGTGGTGTCCATTAAAAGACGTCCGCAATCGTCATCGGAAGGAGAGAACGATTCGCTCACGCAATCAACCGCCAAAAACTCCTCGTTGAACACAGCAAAAGTGGATTCAGCCAAGTTGTGAACGTTTTCCAACCCGAAAGCGCCATTTCCTCCTCCGATGTTTCTTCGATCTTCCTTATCAACACTCGACTTGATACGTGATCGCAATTCAGACGAAAACCGCGGTAAACGAGAATAGTCGTCGTGGCGGGATATCGCAACATATTTTTTCTTCCTTGATTTCTTGAATTGCGTAATTGGAATCAACCGGCTTGAACAAAAATTTGCTTCAAATAATGGCAATGTCTATGTTGTTAAGCTTATTGAGGGGAAGAAAACTATGAGACGTTTCAAGAGGGTTTCATTACAAAAAAGGACGAAAAAGTAGATATGAAAGACGGAAAAATGATTGACGCAAAATAAAAGTTACGAAAAAAAGAGCTGACTGTACAACAAAAAAATTGAATAAACAAATGAACAAATTAAATCGAAAATTCCTATAAAAAGTCCATGGAACCCTAAAAAAAAATCTCATACTTCTAGTAAGAATAGTTATCTTTATTGTTTTTATACTCAAACGTTGTTACAATTCTTATTTTTGAATATTAAAAAAATTTTTAAATTTATTATTGAACTTTTTGGATTCAAAACTATCAGAGAAACTCAGTGTCAAAAAAACAGCGTTTTTTTACATAGTAACTGATTAGAAGTTTCTAAAGAGATGATATGAAAAAAGCGCCATCACAAAAAAAAATCTTCGACTTTTCATGAAATGCCAAATAAGCAAAATTATAGCACGATGGATACCCTTTTCGGAGGAAGGGTAGATGGTTTTGAATCGGAATAAACTCTCTAGGCTAAGGACATACGAAAACAAAATAAAAGCTCGACTTCGGTTGATTTGAACCAAAACAAAGAAACGATTTCATATACTAAAAACTTATTTTGAACGTCTAAAACATGATTTGAAATCAGATTATCAACAATATCAGGGTCATGATGTCTATTGTCAGATTCTTAACGACTTCGACGTGTTTTAGAGAGGAAAAGACATCTCAGAAACGTCGAACTGAATCTACAGACTCAGTTGGGGAGAGACTCTCTCCGAAGCAAAGGGACTCGAAAAAAGGAAACTCGCCTAGCGGCTTCACGGGAGCCGACGTTGCCGCCACCTTTTCCCAACAAGATAGCGTCTGAAAACACGGAGGAGATAAGGACCCTGGCGCCGGACACGAAAACCGTCGGAAGAAGCCGTCATGGACTCCTCGACGCGAGAAATGAACACCTCTATCCCACACACGCTCACGCATCATCGTTATTTTTTCTGTTTCATGTCGCTTTGACATTCCTTGTTAGGCGCGAAACTTGTTAAGAGTCGAGAGGATCGGCTAAGCTTGCGCAATCCGTGTAGGTGTTGTGGGTGTTTTTCTCGCCGTAGTCTTTTGCCGTCGGCTGGAAAATGGGGCTCGGCCTTAAAAGGATGCCCAGAACCTAGCCCCGGCGTAGCCACACCTTTTCCTGTACCCATATTCGTCGACGTCGTCGTTGTGGCGCGCGGCAGAAGCTCCACCCAAATCCAAATCGTCGTCCTTGCCAATTCTTCCTTCTTCTTCTTCTTCATCCTTGGCCCCCCTCGACAATGTTCCTTGTGAGTGTTTACTCGCTACCTTTTTTTTCGTCTCGTTCATTTTGTGAAATATTGAGGTTATTGCACTCTCTTTGTTGAATGCGATCCGTTTCAAAGTTCAATCTGTTTGGAAATACAGTTCAGTTGTCAGGTGTATTTGTCTACAATAGATAAACTTTTTCACGTACTTTTTTATAGAATCTTTTCAAAAATTCAACTGGTCGAATAAATATCTTTTTTTCATGAGCCAATCTTTTTATCTTAAATGATAATATCATCTACTCAAAAAGATGCTCGAAGTTATCTTCCCGAAATAAATATTCCTTCTTCGAAAACGTTTTTTTAACTAAACAAACTTTTTTTCTAAAAAAAATCAGTCGTATTTGCAAAAATTAAACTTTTTTTCAAAATTGTTGAAACACACATAAATAAAGGATGTCTTGAAGAACACTAAAAACGGCTTTTTATACTCTTTTTACCCATTTTTCACTTAACGCCTCTGCAAATATTTTTGAACAGACTCCAAAAAGGGAATTTGATGAAGTCTTGAGTTCGAAGAAAAGTCTGTCGAACGGTTTTTGAAAACATAACTGGAAAATTTTCATAAAATTCGAAAAATCCAAATAAAAAAACTTTTTAAAACTCTTCTGAAGAGGCTGGCAACATAAAAAATCAAATCCATTATGATTTTCTTTCAAAAAGTCTAAGGGAAAGACTTAAAAATAGACCCATCTCTTGAAGTAATGAAAATTGAAAAGCTTTTCAGGTCTTACTACTGACAGTATCACCGGTACTCGGATGTCTACCAGGCCTTGGAGGCGGAGGTGGAGGCTGCTGTCCGCCAGCTCAACCAGCCTGTGGAAACCCATGCGCAGGGTATTTTTTGGACATCAATAAATACTGTATAACAATGCTTTATAAAAAACGAGAGAAAGAGTCTTTTTTCACATAAAGCAGGTGTCAGGTTGAAAAAAGTTAGAAACTCGGCAAAATCTTCTCTCCCTCTTTCAAAACTTTCCACCTAGTTCCTAGCATTGAAAAAAAATTTTTTTCATGAACTGTCTTTAAATCATTCGATTATAAATATCTTTGGCCCATTTTCGGAAAATTTTGTCGAAGTTAATTAACGAATAATTTTTTTTTCGAAGCAGTTTCGGCAGATAAGTAGCTAGGAACTACTTAATCTTAATTCCGTTGAGCGAAAATATGAGAACTAAGAATGCGAAATCAATTACAGAGAAATAGTTTTATACGATTTCCAAAATCGTTAGGGTCAAGATAGCCTCTGTTACAGACGTTTCTTCAAATTTTAGTTTCATTCTCAACAATAATTCCTATTTTATACAAGTGATAAACAAATTTACTTACAGAGCTCTCCCTGCTGCTGGTCCGCTAGCTGCTCCAGCTTACGTTCAAGCTCCACCAGCGCCGTACTCGGCACCATTCCCCGTCCAAGCGCCCCCGGCGTTCCCACCGCCACTTCCACAAGCTCAGCCTTCATTCGGCGGCTTCCCATCTCAAAGTGGATATGCACAGAACTTCGCTCCAGTGCAAGTTCAGCCACAATTCGGAGGAGCTCCTGTTAGTGGCGCTCCATTCGGCGGAGCTCCAATCGGTGGTGGTAGCCTCGGCGGTGGTAGCCTCGGAGGTGGTAGCCTCGGCGGTGGTAGTCTCGGCGGGCTCGGCCTTGGCGGCGGGGGCGGCGGCTACGGAGTTCCGCCAATGAATTTCGGCACGATGGGAGCAGGAGGATCGTACTCTACGGGCGGTGAAATTGGTAACATTGGTGCCAACTTGAATCCATCATACGCGAATCAACCACTGCATCCAACTGTTAAGCCTCTCCCACTCTGGGGACAACCCGTTGGAATTCAAGTTAGTTAGAGTCATTTTTCGAATTTCGCTCTTTTTTTCAGTTGAACCAACCTGCCTCGGTTAGCAGTTCTCACATCTCTCAGCCAGCCAAAGGTTCACAAGCAACCGCTTCGCAAGGTTCATACGGAGACGAACAACCGGTCGCTCCAGCGGTAAAGCTAGTTCATAATAAGTGACTGAAAGTTTCTTCTTTCTCAGAGCAATACTTTCGAACAATCCAGTCCTGACTTCAGCAGCAAGTCCTCAGAGCACACCATCGAGACCAAAGTCGAACAAACTGATAGAGAGTCGTTGGCTCCGGCTTCTTCACGCCCAACTGTTGACACGACCTCTTCCGAACAAGAAGTCATCCAACAGATCCTGGCCAACGAGCCTGACTTGACCGCAGTGGAGAAGAAAACTGGCGCTAGACCGGCGCCAGCTTCTGTTGCTTCTCCTAGACGTCCAGAAGTAGCTCCAACGGCTTCTTCATCCTCCTCCTCGTCTTCTTCTTCATCTTCCGGTTCGTCGGCGCTAGAAGACGTGGCAACTGATCATGAAGCAGAGGAGAACAACGGAGCCGACTACGACCGTCCAGAAGGTGTCTCCGCTGTAGGCAACGGTGCTTCTGCCGGCTCGTCCGAATCTGCAGAAGGAGAAACGGTAAGTGTGGATAAATGTGATTGGGAAGAATCGAGGATTTCTGAAATGTATTTTCGGAAAAGAAAAATTGAAAAATTCGCGAAATTTCAGAGATATATCACAAGTAAAAAACCTGCTCAGAAATATCAAAATCATCTTGTAGAGGTTTTTTATTACGGGTTAACTTGAAATTTCACAGAAGTTCCTAGTATTAGAGAAAAACATTTTTGTGTACAAAATCCTCTACGAAAAAAAGAAAAAAACGGATCAAATAAAGTTTTTTTCGTTTCTTCTTCCTTTTTTTGTAGTGTTTTTTTGGGATTTCAATTGATTGAAATGAGGAAGATTTACAATTAGAACAAGTTTTTATTCAGTAAGAAAAGGGTGTCTGGATCACAAAAACAGAAAATTTTTTAAATAATTAAATCTTCCTTCACGGATCATTGAGGTCAACTTTTAGGCTTGTAATCCCGATCGATTTCTAAATGTACAGATATCATTCAGGAACGCCATCAAACGACTAATGAGGAGCAAAGTGGCGGACTGGACTTCAAACAGACTTCCGTCGGAGCCGCCGCCTCTTCAGGAGCCGCAGCCAACACTGAAGAGAACCAAGGCGACGACTACGACGACCAACCACCATTGAATGAGGTTGCACTCAATGAGTCTAGATATTATATCTGAATTGGCTCAGGACCGAATTGAAGTTCCACACGCTTTTGTGGCAACTCAAGAAACTACTGCTGCGCCCGCTCCAACTAATCCTTTGAAATTACGCCCTGCTCCAGCTCCAGCTCCAGCTCCAGCTCCAGCTCCAGCTCCAGCTCTAGCTCCAGCTCCAGCTCCCGCTCCCGCTCCAGCACTTTCTCCGTCTCATGTCCACTCTTCCGTTCCTGCTCCTGCTTCGACTCAAACGCATGTTGCTCCAGCCCCAGCTCCGGCTCCTGCACCAGTTCCTTCGGCTCCTATCGCTACTATTGAGCCACAACCAGGATCTGTTAAAATTCCACACACACATGGAACAAGTGGTGGTGGCATTAGCCATGGCTCCAGCTCTTCTGGACCTTCTGAGGCTTCTGGAGCTTTTGGAACTCCTGGATCAACTTCTGGCGCAACAGGAGCTTCTGGCCTGTCAGGAGCCTCTGGATCTGCTGGTTCGACGGGACTTTCTGAAACTTTCGGAACTCCTGGATCAGCTTCTGGAGCATTTGGAAATGCTGGACCAACTGCAGCTTCAGGCTCCTCGGGACCTTCTGGAACTTTTGGATCACCAGGATCTTCTGGTCCTTCTGAAAATTTTGAAGAGGCTACTCCACCTGGCCCCGCAGTCGCATCACAATCCGTTGTTCCTGCGGCTTCTGAAACATCGGAACCGGCTCCAAACGCACCAAAAGAGGTCCAATACGGAATCGCCAAAGTCCAGGTTAGTTTATTTCGTAATTTTTCAAAGAAAAAAAAAACTAGCGGAAGCTATATCATAAATACTTTATTGGAACTTAAACATGAAAAAAACAATTAGAAACAATCCCTTGTTCATTTGTTCCCACTAGCCTTTCAAAACGGTAAAAAAACAAGATAATTTAAAATTTTGAGAATAAAAAAAGATCCAGAACTGAAATTAGCTTTTCGAATTTTTTTGTGAGAAGAGTTTTTATCCAAATCAAAGTACACAAAAAAAGAAAAAAAATATAATAATCAATAGAAAAAAAGTATTCCATCTTTTTCGATTTTTGTAAAAACTCATACATATATATGTAATATATATTGAAATAATTTCTCAAAAAAATAAGTTTCTGAAAGAATATTCAGCCTTCTTTTTTTCTTTTTTTCGAAAGCTTACTAGGGAACTGTTTTTTTACACGCTTCAAGAACTTGAAATAGCGCTTTTTTGTCCTAAAAACGTTTTCTAGTTAGATACCACAATTTCTGAAATATATATCATTCCTCATGACACAGAAATAACTTTTATAAAAGAAACGATTTTCGATAAACTTCCTCTTGAAACAAAACCGACTCACACATTCGTCAAAAGTAAACTTTAGAAGCGAAAAATTAAAGATATATAATTCAAAATTTTCTCAATCGAAAAAAAAACATTAAAAAGATGAAACTGATCTGAAACTTTCTTAGCCAACTGACGAAAGCGAACAACGCGGCGTCGATTACGCAGGCGCTGACTACGACCAGCCGGCTGCCAACAAGGTAATTTTCAAAACTAATCGCAAAATATTGCAATGAAAACGTTAAATATTCTTTAAGAAACCTACGCCAGAAGGTTACGGAATCAAAAAGGTATTTTTAAGTTTTTTCAGTTTTGGCATGCATGATCGCTAATTTTGGGTTCTCTTCTTTTTTTTTGAGCTTCTGCGCTTATTTTATTTTTCGACAAGGAGAAAAAAATTTGTTTGAAATTGGGGTAGAGCTGAATAATGTTGATGGAAAACTCTGAAATGGTTTCGGATTTAATTATTTGATTTAAATAAAGGTCATGACGGGATGGAGCTAACTTTGGAACATCGTTTCTAACCTGGGCGGATTTTCGGAAGTTTTGTTGAGCCGAATAGTTTTTTGAGCCAAAGAAGGGATGAAACTTTTCTGGAGTTGATCAACTTTTTGAGTTGCTTTGCGTACAAGAAGCATACAGTGAACGAATAATTTCATTCGCGACGTTTTTTTTTGCTTTATAAAGCTTTACCGTTTTATTAAAACCCAGCTGGGCCAGTTCGATAAAAAAAAGTTTTTTAAGGTGCAAGCAGCAGGAACAGTGCACGTCTCTGCTCCACTCGACTTCGACGAATCCCAGACGAACATTGATGCTGCCAATCCCTACAGCCGTTGGCGGCTTTTCGCTTAAAGCTCTCTCTTTCGGAACTTTTAATAATTGACAACTCTAATTGATAACTAACATAACTTATTGATTATATTTCTTTTGAGGATTAGAAGACATACAATCCGAGGTCACCCTGGCGGGAAACTTTTTTTAAAAAAACAGAATAATTTGTCCAAAAAAATATATCAAAGGCCTACAATCCTCAAATTAACATTATTTGCAAATTTGTTTTTTTCTCATCAAGTTTGCTCAATTTCTTTTTTTACTGTGTCTTTGAAAATGAAAAAAATTAATAAATATTATGAAGCTTCTTTTTTTAAAAATGAAATGTTTACGTTTTCTAGTCGATTTTTCTTCTCAGCGACGATGTGTGGATGGATCTGATCGTATCGCTCTGAGGCGTAAAAATTTGGCGTCGACGGCAGGCCGCCCAAAGCAAAAAAAACTTGTTGCTTCAAGCTTGCCAAAACGGCCCTTGAGTGACCTTGGATCGTGGAATTCAAATGATTTTTGTCGTTGCTCAATTGTTATGCGCGTTGATTGATGGCCGTTCGCTTTATCGATTTAGAAAATTATGATTTTGATTCTGAATGCAAGCTTTTGCGAGGACGTTGGACTTGAAATGAAATTGCTGATATTTTGCTTAAGAGGAAGTTCTAAAAGATCGTTCTGATCATTAGAAAAAAAAATTCAAGAGACGGGTTTTTTGAAAACCAGAAAAAGTGCTATCCGGCAGCATACTTCTAAAGTTTCACTCTCAAATCTAGAGGACATAGGGATAGTATCGAAGTACACACAAAGAGTACTGAAATATATAGCAGAAAGTTAGCCTCTGTATGCTATTTATTGATTGACCGCGTGCAAATCCCGACTGGAATTGAAAGTGCACTCTGTTAGCTATTGTTGTGGATGGGCCGATTGACCAGTTTATCATTATGTGAAAGTTTGAGGACATTATGGAATTTGGTATATACATACACAAGTCTCATCTAATAAATTTATTTTCAAATGTTTAATATGATTTCTCGTAGTTGGCAGCTCAGAACGTCGAAAATACAAAAAGTGCAACCTCGGTTGGAGGTACCTCAGAGAGTGGCCTCAGCGAGAGTCGAACATTTCCCTAGACTTACAGTACTTTGAACTTCTGCATGCACAGCGACGCCCGGAGAAATGATAAAAAAAATTTTTTTATATACCGCTTTGATTTTTTCGTTTGTTTTTTTTTCTAGTGTTCAATATCCCAATTATTAATAGTGATGAGGTGGCGCGTTTGCATTTGTTTTTTTCTCAAGAACGGAAAAGGAAACGCTTCGAAAAAAATGTTCATCGCCAGTGAGATTCCGCGGAACGGATTTGTCGCGAGACAGGTAGGTTAAGATTTTTTTAATAAAAAAAATTTGAGCTCACTGAGAGTGATTTTTTTCGAGAAATTCATGCACTTTTTTTAAAAACGTATAAATCTGAACTCGTTAACTTACATTTTTCCCAATTCGTTACGAATTGATAAATTGTGTATTTAATAGGTTCAAAAATAAAAAAGAGAGAATTGTAAAAAAAAAAAGTTGATCCACTCACCTTGGAATTCAAACAATAAACTGATCCGGACATACGAGTTTCAATTATTCATCTGCTGTGAAACTGATAAATTAAACAGAAGAAATCGACCTTCCAGGCAACTCGATTTTCATGCAAATCAGAAGCAGTGGGGATCTTCCTCGTTCTCATTGTTGGCCTATTTGGAGAATTTGCACTTTCTAAGCTTCCACTAGAGATTGTAGCTGCTTTGAATTTTAAACTTCAATTGCATTTTTTTAGAAGTTTTCATTAAGGTGTTGTTAGTTTTGAGGTCAAAATTTGAAAGACGAATGTCTGAAAGAATTTTTCCAAATCATTTTTCGAAATTGCAAACTCTATTCTTGCAAGAATTTTAAACTTACTTTTTCGCAAATATAGCCGTTAGTGACCAAGGACCTGAATATTCAGAAGCCCCCAGACGACGTCTTCAGACGTTCTGTCGGCGCCAATCAGACCGTAGAATTTTGTTACACTCACTCATCACCAGAGAAAGGTTCGGTTCGGTTTTTTGGCAAGGGCACGGCTGATCTCCCCTATCTCCTAGCTTCATCAGGCCTCCAAGCAACGGTATCTGCCTGCTTAGGCTTTGCCCCGCCTCTTCGCCCACACCTCGACAATATCGACGTCATCCGAGGTACTTAAAGCCTCCGAGAGCCGGTCCACCCAACACACCTCGGCATTTTCTACCTTCAGATGGCGAAAGTGAGTCCGTTTCTTTTTCCTTCTTTTTTTTTCACGTTGGAGGCGATTTCTCTCAAATGAAAGTCGCCCTTAGGCTAGGTGTGATACAATTCTTAGACCAATAGAACCGATTTCCCCACAGCAATAGTTAAAGAATCATAATTTTAAATGTTTACTTTTTTTTCTCTTGAAAATTCATTTTTCGAGTTTTAACCTGAATCATTCAATAGCTTTTCATTATTGTCATCGGAAAATAATCTAACACAAGGGTTTGGTTTTATTACAAAAAGCTGATAGGTATTCACAAGATTTTTAGTGAACTCGGAAAGCAGTTTGATACTGCTGTCTAGGTATTATTTAAAAATCAAAGTAAAGTCCTGCAAAATTTTTTAATCAAATCTAAATTTTGTGAGGGATTTCTGAAAAAAACCCCTCAGCATCTCTTGAACTTTTTCGGCTGACTAGTGTAATGGATTCTTTCAAGTTTTGATGGTTCTTCGAAGTTTGTTTTTTTTTAAGGGGGGTCCCCCTGCCTTTCTCAATAACTCTTCGAATACCTCATCGGCTCTACTGTACTTTTGCAGGTTCTCCTGCTGACCCTGTTCGCGACCAACGCCTTGGCCTGCCTCCCAGGCTTCGGCGGCGGCGGCGGCGGCTGCTGTCCTCCCGCTCAGCCGTCCTGCGGCAACCCCTGCGGCGGTGGCGCCGGGTAATTCAATATTGCCTAAATATGTCACTAATTGTTTACAGAAGAGAGAAAAAGACTTAGGGGGAGAAGGAGGGGAATAGAGTTGATTTCGAAAGACGAGGGATGCAACCGTATTGTTTTCAATAATAAATTAGCTTATAAGTCAGCCTCCAGTCAGTTAACCGATTTTCATCGCTTTCAAAAAAAAATCTATCCGATATTTATGTCCTTTTGAAATTAATGAAGCCTTTTTACCACGAAGTTTCGAAATTTATCTCCCTCGCCTTGGAGACGTACTTGTTAATCAACATGGAATATTTACAATTATTTTTTGGTTTGATATGAGAAACCTATTAATTGAAGAAAAAAACAACAGTGATCCGAAAAAAATTTCTCATTCTGAGATTGATTTTTTTCGAGTTCGAAAATGTTCAATAATCCATTTATTGAATTTATTTATTTAAATAAGTTGGAACTAATTCACAACTCTTGCTTGAAATTCAACATAAGGAAGAAAAAAAACTCCCCCGTTTCTTTCCATTTTCTCGATTCCCAATAATTATGTTCAATAAATCCGAAAAGAAAGCTCAAATTATCCTTTTTTTCCCTCTCCCAAGTCGGAGACCAGTTTGCAGAATTGTATAGGGTAATGTAGATATTTTGCTTTTTGCAGTAAATTTTAGAAAATCAAGTTATTTTTTGGATTTTTTTGATATTATGCATAACTTTAAACTTCCTTGAATTTGAACGGCAGTGTTATTGATGTTATGAAAAAGTGTGCCGGAACCAGAAACCCATTTTTTTTGTCGTGATAAGATGATTGCGCAATGTCTGGTCAGATGAAGAAACAGGTATCAGTAATTGAATGACGAAATTTTCGCACTTAAAACCTGTTTTACGCTTGAGTGATCGAAAAGATCAGAGATGGCTTTTAAAAGGAAAATCGAATGAAAGAAGTTTAAAAAAGGCTTTTCATTTTCTCAAGGTAGAACCTGAAAATTGGAGTCAACTGAATTTGGTTATTTTTCAGAAAACGGCTTTGGCATCTTCAACTTAGCTCAAAAAGTTTTTGACAAGTTCAAAAAATTTTTGGAAAATTCGTAGAGAGAAGAAAGTCAAGTTAGCTTCTTCTATTTTGGTTCGTTACTTGAAATTTCAAAAAGTCCGATGAATCAATCTGATTTTTCTTCCTTATCTCGGTCGGCCTAGGAAAAGCTTAATGGCTCACGGTTCTATTGTTCTGAAATGCCTATCCACTTCAAAGCGCAATAAAAACTTTTAGCCTCAAAAACTCGTTCCAAGTGAAACTGAAAACTGTCGACAAAAAACGCGTTTCTTCATTTGGCCGCAAAAATTGATAAAGATCAGTATTGCGCGGTTTTACGCAAGGTGTTGTCTTGAAGAACCTGTTCACTCCTAGCCACCAGTATGACGCAACCACAAAATGGCCGAAAAAAGAGGAAAAAACTTGCAGCTACGCCGCGCCGGCAGCCGCCTACCCAAGGGCACCTGTTGGTTACGCTGCTCCTCCTCCACCACCGCCGCCAGCCTTCCCACAAGGTGGATACGCCGCTCCAGCTGCTCAAGGAGGCTTTGCCGACGCCGGTCTTGGAGGCGGTCTTTCTCAAGGTGGATACGCTAGCGCTGGTCAAGCCGGTGGATATGCGGGAGCTGGTCCAGTAGGAGGAAGCTTTGCTGGAGCTGGTCCAGTTGGAGGAAGTTACGCCGGAGCTGGACAAGCTGTCAACGAAGGAAGCTACGCTGGAGCCAACCAAGCTGTAAATGGAGGAGGAAGCTACGCTGGAGCTGGACCAGTCGAAGGAAGTTACGCTGGAGCTGGACAAGCCGTCAACGGAGGCAGCTATGCCGGAGCCAACCAAGCCATTAACGAAGGAAGTTACGCCGGAGCAAACCAAGCTGTCAGCGGAGGAAATTACGCTGGAGCTTCTGCTCAAGGACAAGGCTATGCTGGAGCTCCAGTCCAAGTGAACCCAGTCCAAGGATACTCGAACAATGGTCAGCCTGGTTATGCTGGCGCTGGAGCTCCAGTTCAGGTGAACCCGGTTCAAGGTTACTCGAACAATGCTCAGCCCGGCTACGCTGGCGCTGGAGGCAGCTACTCCCAGGGATCGCAGTCCGTTGTCACTGGACAACAGTCCTACAACAATCAAGGAGGGAACATCGCTGCGCCGTCTGGTGCCACCTACAGCCAAGGAGAAATCTCGACTGGATCCGTCCACGAAGAGGTGAAGACAGAGACGGATGCTGGAACGTCGGCTGGAAACTCTGCCGGTGGATACGGAGCTGAAGCGACAAACGAAGAGAACAATGCTGCCGCCGGCGGTCAAGAATCTTCTTACGGAGAGGAGAAGGGAGCCGAGACTGAGAACAAGGCTGAAGATCACTTCGAGGAGTCTGAAACTGAAAACGTCACCGAGGCTGGAGCAACGCACGAGAAGAACGAGGAGTCTGAGACCGAGTCAGAAGCCGGAAACGAGACTGAGACTGAAGCCGCCCCAGCTCCGGCTTCTGAGACTAAATACGAAGAGACTAAGGAAGAGGAAGCCACCACCGCTGCTGCGCCAACTGAGGTCGAGTACGCCATCACTCAGGCTCCAGCTCCAGCCCCGGCTCCAGCTCCAGCTCCAGCCCCGGCTCCAGCCCCGGCTCCAGCTCCAGCTCCAGCTCCTGTTGAGACGGTCCAGGAGGTCACTGAGGAAAGCGAAGAAGACAACACTGCTCCAGCGCCTGCTCCAGTTCCGGCTCCAGCCTACAAGGTTAGAAATTTGTTGGCGACTTCGAAAATAAACGAGACAAATTTAGGAAACCAAGCCAGGATACGAACAGACTGCTCCTGCAGCTGCCACCAAGGAGGAGACGTACGATGACAACGAGCCCGCCGGCGAAAACTACGAACAGGTTAAACCTTCAAAACCTTGACAAAGAAAAGACGTGTCGGAAGCAATCTCGTGCTCGGTTATTTCTTTTTGATGAAACAAAATATAAAAAGATAATGATTCGCAAGAGAAACATGAGCTTTTGTAGCCATATATTCTTGTAAAAATGTTTTTTAAAGGGCACAAAACTTGACTTTTAGTTTCGTAGACCAGATAATCAAAAGGTTGTCCGGCCTCATTCTTGTCTTCTGCAGGTCGAAGCCACGACGAAAGCCGCGGACGGATACCGACGAGTCTAAGCTGCTGTCATACTCAACCTCGTTTTGAAAACTCATCATTATTCTTGTCTGTACATATTGTTGCTTTCTCTTAAAAATATATTATTTTTATTAGACATATCGAAGAAATGAAACTTTTTTTCAGGGAACTGAGTTGACTACAAAAAAACATAATGATCAAAAGAGAAATTCGAGCTATATTCGATTTTTAAAAAAAATCTTAATGAAAATACGGAAAAAAACATGAAATTTCTTTTTCTTGTTTTTCTTCACAAGACATTGTTCTTTAAAAACTCGTTGCATGGAATAAAAAAATTCGTGTTTGATCTCTTATAGTTTTTTTATTCTGTGGTTTAAAAATTTCACCCACCTAATTGTTTGATTTCCTATTTCAGAATAAATAGTTTTTCTATGATCCCAGAGTTATAGCTCCAGAAAAAGGAAAAACGCCTGGGACTAGAAAAAGAACCAAATGTTATGAGGAATCTACTTACGGATGCCACATCGAAAGAACAGTCAGTTTTTTTATTAGACATCTTTTGAAATTTTTGAACAATTGCACATTAAATATAAAAATTACAGGAATGTTTTCGAAACGTCCAAAAATCCGAACCGATTTTTTTTATAAATAATTTGAAACAACTTAATAAATGACTGTGGAATATTAGATTCAATTTTCAGAATCCATCTTTGAAAATTTAAATTTTTCCTCGAAGCAATGTATTTTTCACTTTTGCTTCCTTGAGTCGAAAGTCAACACCCACGCAAAGTCTGGACGTCCATTTTTATAGTAGTCACACAAATGAAATCACACTATTTTTACTCCGACTGTTCAAGAATCAAGTTGCAAGCTAGAGTTTCCTGAGATCCGTGCAGAAAAGGTTGGAGGAAGAAGACAACTTTCTTTTCGCCTTTTTGCTTCGCATCGGATTTGAGGGAAAAAGAAAGAGAGCTCAGTTCTTTTCGCCTTTTTTTTGCTATCCGGAAGAACCTCACTTGAAGAATTTATAGTCGATCACGAGCCTTCAATAATTTAGAAGCTCGCCTTTTCTTTCTCGGTTATTTCTCTTCATATATATTTTTCCTCTTCTCACGACTTTCGTTTTGAGTTTGTCACTCTATTCAAACATTGCGCTTTCTTCATTTTGTTTCGAGTTTTTGTTCAGTAAAAAGGTCGCATCCATTTTTTCTTGTTCATCTTTCATTTTTTTGCTCAATTCTTTTTACTGATGTGGAACCTAGACTCGCCTTGAATTCTTCTCAAAAACCTTTTCTCGTGGCCTCAAGCTTTATTCCCCCTAGCCTCATAAAGTTTATGGCTTTTTTTTTGTGTTTCGGCTTGATTTGGATTTTTTCCTATTTGAATTTCCATCCAAAAAACATATTCTAGTTCTTTTTTTTCAAAGAAACAGTTGATAATAAACTTCAAAAATGCTTCAAAAAACAAAATATCACGCTGAGTTTTTTTTTCCCTAATTTTTTCATACTTTTTCGAAACAAAAAAAGGTTCTAAGCAGAGATTATCATATCCTATCAGAAAAAAAAGCTAGGTTTTGTAGTATCCACATATCCAGACTACCGTAAACAGATGACTACATTCTGCATTTTCGTGACGAGAATCCCTTGAAAAGTCCAGGGCTTCCAAGAGCCTGCCAAGACGGAATGAAAAAAGAAGAAAACGAGAAAAAGCTGAGAGAAAAGGCAGGAGCGGAGAAGATTACTCGAAAGTCGGAGGATGGATTTATAATGGGCGAATGGAGTCCTCCAGGATCCTTTTCTGTTGCCATGGCGGCGGATCTTTTGTCCTTGTTTTTATCGTTCAACTTTTGTAGTAATGTCTAATCTCTTTCTTCGAAAAAACATTCGCCGTTTACGAGTAAAGAGAATTGCCAGGAGCCAGCTTTCTGATCGAGAATTTTGCTTATTTTCTTTGTTTTCGTCAGATTTTTGATTCTTCCAACACTTTTAATCAGTTGGAAGTTGTTCTAATCTTCTTCTCTCTTTTTTTTTCAAATCTTGACCGGGCTCTTTTTTCGATGAAAGTCATTCACTTTTTTCAAACCACGTTTTTTCGAATATTTGTTCAAAACAGCCAATTAGGTCAGAAAAAATTATTTTCGATTCGTTTTCGTCGCTTCTCTATTATTCAGCGACAAGACCAACTACCAAAAAATTCGTAAAGTCAAAAGAGTCAACAAACAAAAATTCAAAAAAGGTTCTTTCCTGTGGGTGTTTGTGAAAACCCATTTTTTTTTCCTCATTTATTTGGATTCACATATTCAAGTCCAAATGTTCTAGTTTTTTCATTTTGATTTTTTTCAGCTTTGTTCAGCGCACTTAAAACCTGCAGAGTATAAATCAGAGAGATGAAATCCGCAAATTGAAGGTTGGTTTATTTTACGATTTGCTGAAAAAGTGGTTTATTTTTTCTTATTTCAGCAAGTCTTTTCTGGCGTTCGTCATGGAGATGGAGAGCAAAGATCAAAATGAGCAAGAGCAGTGAGTTTTTTTATTTAATTTTTTTTTAAATGAGCGATTTTGTTTTTTATTTGTTTGGTTTCCTCTATTCAAATCCTCACTCCAAGAAATTACATTCTGCCTTTGGACAAGTTTTTTGACGAGAAGTTTAAAATGTTTATTTTCACGTTTTGTTCCATGTTTACTGCCGTTTAAGGCTAATACTATTTTAATTCTTCTTTAAGTGTTTTTTTTCATCTAAAAAACAAAGTTCACAGATATCGAGATAAGGCTCTTTATAGTTTCAGGTCGTACGATATTTCTCTTTCTGTAAAAACTACAGCAAAGCTTCCGAAAATATCATCGCTTTGAACAAATTATTACAATCGGCGCAAAAAATAAAGGAAAGATCAATAAACAGCAAAAAGAGAAGCTTATCGCGCGCGCTGGCCGGCATTATTCAAACATACCAACGAAGCCTACGAACCGAAAAAGTTTCCATTTGCGGGCAATCGGAGCCGCTGCGACAGGAGGAACCGCGGCTCGGGATCCGGCCCGAGCACTGGATTCTGGCCCCGATCGCCGTCACTCTCCAGAACATGCACTTCAGTCAGGCTCCAGCCTTGCATCTCGAGAAGAAGGAATCCAAGACCGCCTTCTTCTTACAGGTCCTTCTCGTTTTTTTTTATTGTCCAGCGTTTCATTGGAATTCATGAAGAGCTACACTCGGTATGGTGCGTCCGAGCTGGCCATAAATTTCAAAGTTTATTAAGGCTTTTGCCAAAGAAGTTAAATAAGATGAATAGAGTTAGAAAAACAAGCATCACTTTGTAGAACTTTTTTCCTAATTTGAAACGTCTATCTCGCATTTGACAAAGTTTTTTTCATTTTGAGCGAATCAAAAAAAAAAACAACAAAACAAGGAAATAATCAGTACGAAGTAATTTACTATAACTCACTGAATATATATTGTTTTATCGAAGTTCCTAACTAAACGTTGAACAAACATAAGGCACAGAGTAATTAGCCAAATTTTGAAGCGTGCCTGGAGTTTCAGCCATAGTTTCAAGAAAAAAAAAACTAGAAAAAAATCGAGGTTTTTCAAAATAATATTTCCAGACACTGGTTCCTTTTATTTTTGCGGGAATCGGATTAATTATGGCCGGATTGATGTTGGAAAGCGCCGAAAACTACCGATTCATAGTCGAACTTCCTGACGCCGTCATGATCATTCCAACGTTGCTCGGATTGAAGGGGAATCTGGAGATGACCCTCTCTTCGAGATTGTCAACTTTGGTGGGTTTCATTCCTAGATCGGATCTCGTCATAAGAGCCTCATTTCAACACTTGATTATCAAGTCTATAAGTAATTTGAACTTTTTTTTTATCCTAGTGGAAAATAAACAAAAAGTTCGAGTTTTTCCACGATTAGTTGGGAAATTCAAAGTCAAGTTCAAAGTCTTATTTTAAAAACGCTTCTCAGGCCAACCTGCACTTGATGGACACTCAAAAAGCGAAAGTCAACGTTGCTTTTACAAATATGGCGTTGGTTCAAACTCAAGCTATCGTTGTTTCTTCGGTGGCCGTTCTCCCAGTTTTGCTCCTTGGCCAAAACCCGGTCCGTTTTTTCAAATGATTTTTCTAAATCGTTTGAGTATTTTTCTAAACTAAAAGTTTGAAATGAAACGTGAAAAAGCAGATGACTTGGGGCGACGTCCTCTGTCTGACTCTGTCCACGGTGGCCACAGCTTCGATTTCCTCTCTCATTTTGTCGTTGTTGATGGTTATCGTTGTCATCGTAGCCAGATATTATAAAGTCAGTTACGAAAAACGAATTTGAAGAATAAGTTCTTCCCATTTCAGCTGAACCCAGACAACATTTCCACTCCGTTGGCGGCATCTCTTGGCGATTTCTCGACTTTATTGATCTTGGTTGGTTTTTTTTAGTCTTTAAACTTATCCCAGAGCTCTTGACCCTGTTGAAGAAAAGAAAAATCTAGCAAGAAATATTCTTCCTTTAAGGCATTTGATAATCTGATCAAGATCAGGGGCTTGGATTTCTAGAACGCTCTCGCGTTATTTGACAAAGGAATATAGGAAAAAAAGAAAAGTTTCAGCTGGCGACTGGATCTCTCTTGATCGATACGAGACACTATCATCCAACTTATCTTCTGGTCATTCTCTTCCTTTATTACGTGTTCGCAGTGATCGCCGCAGTTATTGCGACGAGAGATCAATTCACTTTGGAGGTTATTTTTCCATTATTCTCCATTTGACGAATGCTTCCTAAGAGTAGCTTTCACAAACTTAGGACTTGCAGAGTGGCCCCTATAGGAGCGACCATACGAAAAAGAGTGGGATGGATTTTGAAAATTTCAAGAAAAGACCTTCTTTTAAATTCCTGCTCTACGCGATTGAAGCTAGAAATTTACTGTTGAGAAAAAGCTTCCAATTTATAAACCTAAAAATGATTCGAATGAATTTTTTGATGTCTTTCAATGACCAAAACATGAATTCTAGAAAGCTCTAGAACCCAAGCCTTTTACTTTATTTTCAATTTTTCAGGTTTTGAAACATGGTTGGTGGCCAGTTTTCACGGCAATGGGAATCACGACGGGCAGCGGATTTTTGCTTCAACGAGCTTTGAAGCATTTTCCTCCATTGGCCGCTTTTCAGCCGTTGTTAAATGGTTTGAAACAACTTTTACACCAGAAAAAGATATGAAAAAAGTGGAAAAAAAAAATGTATTTATGCCTTGAAATCACTTAATATTCTGAAAAGGCTTCTTCAGGATTAGGAGGAAATCTGGTAGCGGTTCAAGCGAGTCGGATAAGTACCCAACTTCATATAAACCGCAAAAACAAGGAGAAAGAGGTCGAGCCCCTCAACACGTATTTCAGTCCGATCAGAGCATTTTTCTACAAAAGTAAATTTTTTCATCACTTTTTTAAGCGAAAACATCAATTTTAACGGCCAAATGTGGAACTTCAGCAGAGGAAGCGGTCTCGGCGCGAATTTTGCTGGCCATTCTGATCCCATGTGATTTCGTATTTGTCCACTTCATTTTCCTGTTTGGATGTGGTTTCCAGAACACTATAGTGTTCACTTTGTCTTTCATCCTCGTCTGTTTGATTCAGGTGGGAGACAAATCAACTGAAGAAAGTTAATGAGTGGTTTTTCACTTCACAAAAAGGTTCTCTATGGAAGAACACACTCAAAAATGAGTAAAATCTTTTTCCTTTTCACTAAAGCAGATTTTTTCCGTTAAACATCAATAAGATTCCGATTTCGTACCCAAAAAGTTTTTTTTTCACATTCTGAGGAGTCAAGAAGAAGCCTATGAGCGCGGAATTCGCCTCTCAATAAATTTTGCCCCACCTTTCTAGTTTA
This sequence comes from Caenorhabditis auriculariae, assembly GCA_904845305.1. Classification (NCBI taxonomy): domain Eukaryota; kingdom Metazoa; phylum Nematoda; class Chromadorea; order Rhabditida; family Rhabditidae; genus Caenorhabditis; species Caenorhabditis auriculariae. The sequence continues at coordinate 267,545 of CAJGYM010000078.1, forward strand.
TTCAGCACCTAGTCGTTAATGGGTGTCATATCCGAAACTCGTATAAGAAATATATTCCTTGTTGAATGAATTCAGGTCAGACCTAAAGTTTGGACTTTTGGAAAACTGAATATCTTTGCTTGCTACTTTTCAGATAGCCAGGGGGCTGTATTAATTATTTAAGTTAATAAGTAGAGACCTTTCCGAACTCGAGTGCCATTTATTTTTATTTAACCCAAAATTTATTTCACATTTTTTTAAAGATATTTTTTTACTTAATGAGGGTCTATTTTCTCGACAGAGCATCTTTACTGCGGAGTTCTCAGCATGTACTTGAGCATTTTTTCGCATCCGCATTTGAAATTCAATTCATCTTTTGTAAAAATTTCATTTTTGTGGAGTTAAATTTTAAAAAAATCATTGAAAAAAACTCTGTAAGTTAATTTCTAAAAACTATTCTTTATATCCGGCTTGATTCGGAAAAAAGCGAAATTCCAAAGGTTGCAGGTAGTACTACTGCTTTACGTGTGTCAAATCCTGGTGCGAGCCATGTGGGTCCTGAGAGTCGATCCCGACAATTCGGCCATTCCGATTCTGACGGCTCTGGGCGACCTCGTCGGCACCCTTCTTCTCATCGGCTGCTTCACCTTCAACGCCCTCGTTTTCCAACTGCCCGTCTCTTCGGAGTTCTTCACCGGTCATAGACGGATCCACTGAGCAATCTAATGTATATTGTACAAATTTATTTACATATTTACTAAAATCTGGACGGGCAAGTTCTCAACAAAATAAAGGTTTCGCTGAAGCTCAGTCGCCGTCGCAATCATAGTCGCAGTGCACGAAAGCTCTCTCGACAAACTCCAGACGCGCCAATTTTTTCTCCAGCGGGTGCGAGATGTCATGTGTGATCTGAAACAGGATATTACTCCAATATTTCACTCAGGTCCTGGAATCATACTTATTTCGGTTTCTGGTCCGAATCGCCGTGAGATTGAAAAATTCGAGAGTAGTTTCAAAAAAAACTTTTTTTGTTTTCGAAATTTTTTTTCTTTTCACTCTGCTTGCTTCTGTAGAAAACAGATTTAAGTTTAGAATTTTCAGTAAATTTCTTTCTGTATTCAGTTTTTTTCATTTTTCATTTTCCTATTTGAATCTTCAAACCAGATAAGTTTTCTAAGAGGCTCCTACTGAAAATCTGAAAATTTAGCCAAAGTTTAGCCTTATTCAAGTTGTTTGAAGGCAGAAAAGTCTTGATACCATAAGTTTAGTTTAAAATTACAGCGCTTTTGCGTACCAAAAAATTATTACCAACCTTAATCAGGGCTAAAATACCAAGAAACTCACTTTCAAAGGCAAGTTCTCGTCCAAAACAATGTGAAGCTCAACTAAGGCGTCGACGCCGGTGTGGTACACCATAATGTGGTCGACACATCTGAAATTTCTAGGCTAAAATTATTCACAGTTTTGTGAATGACTTGATCCGATCGTCGTGTTCTATCACAATTTTCAGAATCCGACTCAAAAGCTCCCGCTCAGCACGGATTCCGACCAGGCTTGGGATGTACTCGCCGGCGTGGCGGAACCAAGAAAGGGCTATCAGACCACTGAAAGGCTTCGAAATCCTGAAGTTGGAAGGAAGGAGAGTTACCAGACAATGATGGCTCCAATCGGGTCGGCGTAGATCCAGAAGTTGTCGGCGATGACGGCCGAGGTCAGACCCACCAGAGAAGTGAAAATGTCGTTCCGCATGTCCATTGCAAGGACCTACACGTGTTTATTTCCATTGTTCGAAGGAAGAAAAGTCTTGATACCACGGACGAAGGCGATCCTCGTCTGAAACAAACCGTCATCAGAATCGCCTTCACTCCAGAGCCGCCCAAAACTATGGCCAGCGTCGGAAGGTTCACGACGGGGTTGATCTGCAGTTTTTCGAAGATTTTCGTACGAAATTCTTCATTCTCGTCACAATCTGCTCTTGTTAATACTTTCCAAAAACCAACATCTCCGCTGACGATAACTGAGATCGACTTCGCTATGATCACCATGTTGGCGATGCCCATGAGGATCGACGTCAAGATCACTCCAAGTAATTCCAATCTTTAAATTATCTGAGTGAAAAAATGATTTTTATAGATCGGAAAAACCTTGCTCTTCCTCTGGGGTAATTGAAACTGTTCGTGTTTTCGATGAGCCACAAACAAACGCCGAGGATCGCGCCGCTAGTCACGTCCATCAACGAGTCCACGAAGGTACTTCAATGAAACAATTTTTAAAAACAAAATGGGTTTCAACTAATGATTAATGAGAATCATCAAAAATATGAGCAAGTCTAGGGTATTCGCCCAAAAAGTTGAAATCAGAAAAAACGGTTAGAACTTTTTAATAGGCTTTATGCAAAAAAAAAAGGTGAAAATGATGTTTTTCATCACTTTTAACGACACACACAGAAGATCTAAAAAATTAAGAACTTCGATTTTTTTTATTCTGAACCTGACAATCGACAAGCTGTGAGAAAGATAGGCCGCTGTCAAGTTTGCGCAAACTAATGCCAAGTTGAGAATAATCGCCGCTCGAGCCAAATAACGGTCCATCGCAGGTTTGGGCTTCTGAAAAGCTTCGAATTTCTTTTTCAGTAATAAAATAACCTGAGTCTTTTTGCGGCCTTGCATCAGGTCCATATCATCTTCGTATAGTCCAGTCAGTCGGTCAAGGTCTTCATAGTACTGAAACTTCGAAGAAAGAGTCAAAAAGTTCATTAAACTGACCTCCTTGATGGCCTTTCTTTTTCTCCTTCTCTGAAGCCAGGAGCCCTTGCCGCCTTGTCCATAATAGCCGTAATTGTTCGAATTCAAGTCCGTATTTAACAGTGGCGCCTTTTCGTTCATTTTTCAAGTTATTAACAAAACTGGATTCGACGGCTCCGTAGACAGAACACTAATCGATTCGCCTCGTCACGCTGATAAGACTGGCCTGATAGGATTGTTTGTTTGTAGCCTTTAATCAGCAAAACGTCTTCCAAACATTTTTTAGTATTCCGTTTTAATAAAAACTGTTCTTGTTTGAGACTTCCGGAAAAGTAGTATAAGAAAATCGTGAATGAACTTCAAAAAAATCTTTCAACTTTCATATAGATCATGAAAGTTTCAAGAAAAATGAGATATTTTGCGTGAGCATCTGTGCTCTTTGTTAGAAGTAAGGAGCAGTTCGAAGTTCAGCTTCTGTATTTTTGCACTCTCAATCGTCATATATATCACGCCGTGTTAGTTTTTTTCTTCTTTTTTCAAATTGCGATTTAAAATTCGTGATAAATTTTATTTCAAGCCGAATAGATGTGAAATCGGAAAAAATAATTTGAGGGAAGAAGTCGCCGGGAAATGATTAACAGTTATAGAAAAGCTAAAAATGCAAGGTTGGTTGCAAATATAACAATATCAGATCGAAAACGAGCATTCTGTAAGAAAAAAAAATAGTTTTCATTCCTGCTAGAAATAAAGCTGACCTGGAAGCTTTTGAAGTTTTCGTTTTTAAGAGAAATGGATCCTTTTGAAGAAGCTAGGTTATCAGACGACGGAAAAGGGCCAGGAGAAAAAGAGAAAAACTAAAAAACAATATAGATAAAATGGAATATTTTACTTCAATAAGCCGAGAGAAATTCGGAAGGTCATTGACGAGGCTCGATAACGGTAGAGCCTGAATTAAGGTACAATTTTGCGTAGTTCAGATGATTTAAAGTAAGACCGTTATTAGAAGTTTTCCATACTTTTTCAATTTCCAAAGAAAGTTTAAAACAAATTCCTAAACTAACCAAAAAGAAGAAAAAAATGATGATTGCTAGCAGGGGGAAATTCTTCATCTCGAAATGAAAATCGTTTCGATTCGCTCTCACGCTGACTTTTTCTTTTTTTAAGAAAAAAATTCATTCTGCCATGACTTCTGATGTGGATAAAATTCAAGATAATTTATTTCAGAAATTTTTCTCAAAATTTCAACTTTTTGCACTAGAATCCCCGTCGCATCGGTAGTCGCAATGAACGAAGGCTTTTTCCACGAAATCCAGTCGACAGAGTTTTTTCTCCAAAGGATGAGTCACGTCGTGAGATATCTGAAGAGAGAAGAGATTGTTTTAGACTGAAGTAGTAAAATGAACAGGACAAAAAAACAGGATTGATAATTTGAAGCTTTTTCTCTGGCTGGCATTACGGCTGGCCCTTCTCAAACTCTATTTTGAATGTTAATATTTGAAGTCATACAGGTCATACAGGAAAAAGTCCAACGAGAACAACAAAATCACATTTAGAAGGCGAAATTTTAGAGAGGTGTATAAAATACAATCAAAAACCTAAAACTTTCCTTCTAATTTTCATTTAAAAGTCTATTTTTTAACTTCAAAACCTTCAGTGGCATATCATCGTCCAAGACCACGTCCAATTCAACCAAGGCGTCGACGCCGGTGTGATACACCATAATATGGTCGACGCACCTGGAAATGTTGCAGTTTTGGTAAGTCTATTTCAAGGTGAAGATCAAATTCCACTTCAGCTTCGAGATCATTTTTCAATCTTCTTCCAGAAAAATCTCAAAGTTTTTTTTCGATTTTAACTAGCTCACCTGATCCGATCGTCGTGTTCTATCGCGATTTTCAGAATTCTGCTCAAAGTTTCTCTTTCCACGCGGATTCCGACGAGTTTTGGGATGTACTTGGTTGCGTATCGAAACCACGAAATAGCTATCAGTCCGCTAGAATTGCTGTTATACCACAAAAGCCGTTCAAGGCAGAGATACCAAACGATTACTGCTCCCAGTGGATCAGCATAGATCCAAAAGTTGTTGGCAATGACGGCGGCGGTCAGACCAACCAAAGAGTTCACCATGTCGTTGCGCGCATCCATCGCAAGGACCTGCGGTGGCGAAAAAAGGGTGATGATCATGAGAAATGAGAAATAACTTCCTAACAAAGTGCTCAACAGGATTCTTTAAACTCCGTAACTTCTGATTGAAATAACGTCAATAGTTTTATTTCCCAGATTTTGGTCTATTTTTTTCTTATGTTCTGTGGTATAATTGTTTTCATTTATAGAATTGAGAAAGCTTTCAACCCGAAATAGCTCGAAAATGAAAAAAAAGATTATCCCTTTTAATAAATATCGAAAATTCCAGTTTCAGTATTAACATAATAATCGCTGGTGTAGAAGGCTTACAGTTATTCACATTACCTTCTACCTGGAACCTGATGGTTTTTTGTCCTTACCTTAGTCGCTTCAGAGCCCTTGCGATAACACAAAACCATCAAAATGCCGTTCAGAGCCAATCCTCCAAGAATGATGAAAAGCGACAAGTTTTCCAGAGAAGGATCTATCTGAACTTCAACTGTAACTCTGAAATCCCTATGCATTCGGGAAACCTACCGTACCCGTGACAATATCTGAAATAGAGCGCATCAGGATCGCCATATTGGCCACGCCCAACACAATCGACGACAAGATAACCCCGATCGTCGTTAATCTTAATTTCTTCCTTCTCCGACCAAAAACGGCTTGCGCCAACCGGGCACGACCCCTCGGATAGCTGAAGGTGTCGATGTTTTCGATGAGCCACATGCAGACGCCGAGAATCGCTTCGCTACAGACGTCCATCAAAGAATCGACGAAGACACTGGAATTCCTTCTGGTGCGATGCGTGTCGCGTCGCGTTCACCTGGTTATCGCCAAGCTGTTGGACAGGTAACTCGCGGAGAGCTTCGAGGCAACCAGGATCAGTTTCAGGAGCAGAGAAACTCGGTCTAGTAAGTTTTCATAGGGATCGTCTTTTTTCTGAAGAAACGGTTGAATATATTACAAAACAGAGAATTTTAGCCGGTACAGTCTTTTATTTTTTGATTTTTGTAAATTTTCTGACGCACAAACGTGGTTTAAAAACTCTGAAAAACCCAAACTGGAATCTTTTAAAAAATTGATAAATACAAAAGCTAGTATAAAATGACGCATCAAATAGTAACCTGCGGTTCTTTTTTCTTTCCACAAATTGCATAGGAATCTTGTTCATAGAGCTTCAAAAGACTGTCGAGATGCCTGTAGTACTGAAAAATCATGTATTGATTATCAATCCAAACCGCGAAACCTTCTTTTTTGCTCGTTTCCTTTTCCAACGCGTCCACCAACATCCGTTCGTACTTTTGAGTTTTTTGGCAGTAGGAAGTAAAGGTTGCTTTTCAGACATGTAGAGTAAAAATGTGTGGACTCGTTTTCGGCTTATCATTTTCCATCAGTGGAACAATAAATCGATTAGATGCTGATAACTTTGTTTCTTCCAAACTCTTTATTAACATAAAAACTTCAAAAAAAAGTACGCGTAGGACGTTTAAATTTGTAACATTTGAATCTTGCAGCATTATGCGTGGTCGAGATCAGTTGTTAAAGAAGTTTCTTTCAAATCAAACGGTTCCTCCACCTCTGTCCAGAAGTTTTGTATCCGACTTGCCGAGTTTTGCCTGGAAATTATCATTTTAGTTGAAAAAATTAGAATTTAATGACCAGAGTCTTGCAATTAGCCAACAAGCTTTTTACCGGCTGAGCCAGCCTCATTCATTCTTTGAAATCACTATTTTAGATCTGAATTCACCTTGTGAAACGCTTCCCGAAGTTTGCCGAATCCATAATGTGTGCTCTCATCAAAACTGTAATTTTTCTGCAGCGGCGGTCTTTTCTTGGTATTGCCGTTCTGAGTACAATCTGGAGAATAGTTTAGAGTTTCATGAGAGGAAAGTTTCATTTTCATTACCTTTATAAAGACTTTCAAGAGGAGGATATTCGCCATACAGTGGGTCTCGTTCAGGAAGAACGCCAAAATAGTTCTCCATTTTTCGGACTTTTTTTCTGAAAAAGTATCGACTTTTAAGAACTCTTTCAGGGGTCTATGTTGCCAGCATTTTTCAAATCGTGTGAAAAGACTAAAACTTACAAAAAGGTCTTGAAAAGCTTCTATTTCGTCATTGAATTTTTGAATTTGGAAAACTAACTTTTGTTTCAAATAAAGCACGCCGAAAATGATGGCCAAGAAAATGAAGACGACGTTGACGCCTGTCGTTGCACCTCCCACCATTTTGATCATTCTGACTGAAAAAAAACGTTTTTGTCGAATTTTTCTTTTTTTTTGTTAGATTGATGGAAATGAATTAGATTTACAAACATGTTAGAGCAAATATTGTAAAGAGGGAGAAGAGGTGGAAGTCTCACTGTAATTAGCATTCGCCATACCCTCGAATGCGGTCATCAAGACGCTGTCGCATCTTTCGCCATTGTAATCACCATGACATCTGAAAACCGAAAAATTTAAAGCTTGAAAGACTGATTTTACTTCTATAGCCCATTCCAGGCCAGCTTGTCACGTTTTTTTTCTACCAAAATTCCGTGTAAAATCTTCACTCGAAGTGGTAGCTCTCATTCTGAGGCTTCCACCTAGAGCACGGTCTCCGGGCTCCAGCACAACATCCGCTACATTCTGAGCTCGTCAAGGCGCAACTGGATGGACTACGCGCAGAAGGACGAGGCGAAAGACCGTAAGACCATGCTTTTAACTCTTTCGACTACACGTTTGGACTTCTAGCTCGCCAAAGGCGGTTGTTCGTTATAGCTTTCAAAGTTCTTGTTCACCGCCTAGTCGATACATCTATGACTAAACCAACAAAATAAATGATTTGATTGATTGAAAAGAACGGTAAAATGGATCGAATTTGACCCCACTAGGCTTCAAGCCCATTCTTTTTTTCTGCTGTTCTTTTAAAATGTGACCATCTCGCGCGGAACGCACTATTGTATATTTATCAAAAACGTATAGAGTTAAGGTTCTAAGAGCTGTTTCAAAAAACTGAATACTTCTTTTTCAACTTACATACAAAATTTTTCAAGATCTAGAGTCTTTTATCGGCAACACTGGAAGTCAAACCTTTGCGATAAAGGTTCACGAAAGAAGATGTTATCTAGAACTAAACTTTTTTTTTCTTAAGTGACTCTATCATGAAAATTCTCACAGTGGGTTCCAAAAGGGTTCCATTTATTAAAGGATAGATATTGATAGGAAACTAGAAATATCATTAAAATGGTTCAAGCGGTGAAACAATACCTTCACTCAGAAATTATCCAAATAGGTTTCTAATTTTTGCCAAGGTTAATAGAAATATATTAATTTATACTTCATTCGCCACGACTTAAAATTTTCGGACTCGCGTGTGTTTCTTTTTTCTCGTGAGCGAAGCAAAATGCGATAAAATGACTTATAGAAAAGAGTCCGATTGAAAAATTCAAAGAAAAAGATAAAAATAAAGAATCAGACTCTGAATTATTGTCTTATGAGAATGATTTTCCGCCGGCTTAACAAACTTTTTAACCATAGAAGTCTTCCACATTATCAAAAATAACAAGCAACGAACTCGCAAAGCTTCCGTCCGTTGTCTAAAAAGCAGGTCCCGTGCTCGCCGCAGTAGGTGTCGCTGACGTCACACCGCTTCAAATGGTTCATCACGCTCTAAATAATTCAATTCAGAAGGTACATTAAAAACAAGTTATAGATATTCCGCAAAGAGTTTTGAAAGTAGAAAAACGAACGACTCGCGGTTTATGGAGTCGGATCTGAGGCGTGTGCCAAGTAGTACTTTCTTTGAGTTTCGCGCGGCATTCGTAGGCTCCAGAATGTTCGTCGGCATATGAATCGACTTCGTAGGTGATACTGTAAATGATATGAAAAAGTTAGAAAAGTAGGTATTTTAATAATTTAAAAATTTAATTTAACTCATGTTGAAATCGTGAAAAAAACATAAATAATGTTTTTCTCTTGGTTAACTTCAACATTAAAATAAACTTCTCACTTTACATATAGTAGCGAAAATGATGTTTTTTTGGATTTTGATGAATATTCAAAAAAAAAAACTTTATGGAGGTTTTTTTTTGGAATCGGTTTCAATGATTATTTCAAATCGTTAATAAGATCATTTTACTTAATCACTAAGAATAACTGCCGAGATAAACGCGAGACGCTGGCGGTTCATTGACGAGCTCGCAAACATCTCGCGTTTTTTCTCGCGCCGGTCTCGCATTTTTCTAGTCGCGAGCTCGCACTTTTCTAGGCGCGAGCTCGCATTTCTCTCGCAAACTGAAAATTTCCGAAATGCAAGATAAATGCCAGGTCGCGCCGAGAAAAATGCGAGTTCGCGCCTAGAAAAAGGCGAGATGTTTGCGAGTTCGTCAATGTACCGCCACCGACCTCGCGTTTATCTCGTCAGTTATTCTTAGTGATCGGCTAAATTTTCAGATTTTATTGATCGTTTTTGGCAAAGTAAAGGATGAAAAACCAAAAAATACTCACCCATTTTCGCTACTGTATATGTTGAAAAATTCTGTTGCAACTTTATTCAATTAGTTCTTTTCTTACTAAAAAAAAATTCCGTGAAATATAAAAAAGGACCTGGAGCCGGTGCGGGTCACAGTTTTTTCTACGGACTCCCGTAGCAACGTGAGCGATTCGACCTCGAAGTCTTTACTCGCAGAACATTTCAATGAAAAAGATGCTCCTTTGTTGATCTCAGTCACGGCCTTCGTCGGCGGTCGAGGCCCATCAGCTACAAAAACAATGAATTCATCGTCGTTAGAAAAAAATTTTGAAAAACCAATACTCTAACTTCTCTCATAATCATCTCAATTAACGAAACAAAAATTAAAAAAATCTATTTGATTATGAAAGTCACTGAAAACAAAATTGAACTTCTGTGTTAAAAAAATACAACAAGGTGCGGAACGACGCAATTCTACACCCAAACGCGCAGAAATAATAAATAGAAAAATGGTGAAACTAGTTCTTTTTTTCCTTTGAAGTTTAACTATAATACTTCTTATTATTCAATTTTTACTAATCTGTAAGACTTTGAAGCTCTTCTCTGGAATACCAGCAAAAGCTCTGAAAAAGATTTCCGAATTTTTTTTAATGTGAGAAAAAATAATCTAAAAAGCGAAAGTTACCGAGTCTTTAATTTGTAAGAGTTTCAAACCTTTATTAATAGTTATTTCGTAAGTTGGCCGAAGCTCGGCGGTCGTCATGCTCAAAAAGAAACTCTCGCCTTTGCGGTAGCCTTTTTTGGTTACCTGCAATTCGAAATTTTCAAATTAACCTTGTTTCCGATTAACAGCTGATAACACAATGATAAGGTAAAATCTATTTTGGTGCTATCTATTCTATTGAATAAACGAAAAAAAGAGAAGAGGAAGCCTTCTGAAAGTGAGTCACATAAATGATAATCGGATTACGTGTTTTGATATTTGGGCAAGAGAAAAAAGTAGTAGAACCCGGAAACGGGTGAGTTTGAAATGCAGGTGAAACATTTGAAATCTGATTCGGAACTTCAACATCTCAAGTTACATTGAAAAGCTCTCCATTTATCCGACATACCGAAAAAAAAGGCAAATGAGTGAAACAGGAGTCTCATTCAGAAATAGAGAGAAGGATGGTTCTGGAAGGAAATTGGACTTGAGATCAAGATTCTTGGGGTTTGATGAAAGCTCTGTTTTTAAGATGGAAAAATAATGGAAAAAAGGGATCCTCAGAACTGAGGTATGTTTGAAAAAAGACTACCCTCGAAGGAAAAGCTGACAACAAAATAACAAAAACAACAGTACACGACTCCCTTATCATCAATTTATAGCCTCGGCACGAAAAAGTGACGAATTTTATCCATTTCGTAACTGATCAAAAACGGTGACTTTCTTTTTTCATTGAAAAAAAACTTGAGAAGTTGCGCGGCCCAAAGTTTGAGGTTAGGTTTTTCTCGTCAAATATTTGCCGAGGGGCGACCACGCTTTTTTTTTTGAGCCGCGTGAGTTCAAGAGTTTCCTTGCATCATCATCATGATATGATATGGGTCCAAAACAAAGAAACTTTCGAGGTGTGCGAAACTTTCGAAGCATCTACAAAATATGGAGAAGTTCAAAACCGTACTTATCGATCAATAAGTTGATAAAGAAGATTGAATAAACTTTTTTTTGGCTAGAAAAAACGTTCAAACTTTCCTTTGTCAGCTTTTCGGAAAAATTATGGTTTGAAAATTTTATTTTTTTTGTGATCATTTTTAATATGAGGGTATGATGAAGAACCTCAAGTAAATTTTTCAAGTCCGATTATAAATTTCTAAGGAAAAAAGCAACTTTTTGAGTCGATTGAAAACCGGTTGAAAAGTCAGGTTAACGAAAAAATGTCCTCCAATTCATGCGCAAAATCGAATGAGGTTGGGGATGCAGATAGAATCGAACGAAGGGCATTTCTCAAAGGAAAACATGATTTTCGAAAAAAGAGTCCTAAAACTTTAATGCTTCGTTAGTGTAAGTCAACCTTATATGAGTGATTTTATGTTGTTTTTTTTTTCAAATTTTTCATTGTGCAAATCCTTATACCGATGAAAAGCTGCTTAAAGCGATGATAAAAATTAATAGAAAGAGTGATAAAGGGAACATAGATGAGAAACCAAGGAATTTGTGTTCGTTTTTTTTCTCGCATCTCTCTTAATGTGGGGCGGAACTCGACGTGAACGATGAAGGACGCGCCGACGTCACCCAACTGCGCAGGAAGAAAAAAACGGAACAAAAGCCGTTATTTGCAGCGTTGAACAAATCACAAAAATCAAATCAATCTAACAACCATTTTTAATTACTGTATATTGAAAACCATGCAAGGGAACTGAAAGCATTTAAAATGGCGCGCAATTATTACAAATTTACTTTATTTCAATCTCAGCTTCATTTAAACGTTTTTTTTATAATTTTTTTTTCTATTGTCGATTAAAACTTATCAAATTGATTTTTTTTTTTGATGCGCCGTTGACAACATAGATTCTTCTTGTTAGCATTCAGAAGAGAAATATTTTTTTAAATTAAAAATTGCACAGATTATCCTCTTTTTGTTTTCTTTCACGTTCCCATGAATTCCGGTTAAGCCTAGCAGTGATAAACTCGGATTGATTTAACCACTAATTTGATGATCAATGAATCTTGTTCTAGTTTAAAACGCGTTTTTCGTATTCATTTGTGTTAAGGGCGTTGTCTTGCCACGGTTTTAATCCTTCTTCCGTAGTAAATGTAAAAATTCCTGTGTTTAGAAATTAACTTTCGTTTTTTAATGAGCTTGTTCTTTATCTATTTATGAGAAAAAATTCAACAGATCGGAAAAAGTGAGATGTTTGAGCCCCTCGTTGAGAGTAACAGTGAAAAGAAAAAAAATAACAGAACAAACAATCTTTGAGGCTTCAGATTCCCTAGACGGACTGCGATCAAGGACACATGACTCACCGTCAATTTATGACCCACGACGGAGGTACTTCAAAAAGAAAAAAGCGAACCCATGGAATTCTTGAATCTACGTGAAATGTAGAAGCTTCAAGTGGGACCAGCTGCAAAGCTTTAAACTGCGCGGTGAGTCACATTCCTGACCATTTTCAGTTGTTTGCAAAGCGGGTGGGGTGCACCAGTCAGAATAATGGAGTGACAGGTCAGCTGGAATGTTGATAAGAACAAAAAAGTGGGGGTCGAAAAAATAACAAAAAAAAATGTTTTTTGAGTTGGCTTCAAAGCTTCTTTTCAAACTGTTGCAAGGTTAGGGTCAAAAAGGGTAATTTGCTCAAATATCTTTTAACTTTCTTCAGATTCAGGATAAACTCGTTGATGTAGTTGAAAAACTTGCTAATTCTCAGCCTGTATAACTTCAATTTTTCGAGAATGAAAATTTTTTTTGCATAGCGTTCAAAAACTTGTATTTGAAGTATATAAAGACCTAAAGGTCGTTAAAATTCAAAAAAACTTGTATTTGAATTTTTAACGACCTTTAGGTCTTTATTTCATTGTTTATTTAAAGAGAAGAGAAAAAAAGGAAAAATATGAGAAAATGTTTAAAAAACAATTATTTTTATCAAAATTTTCTCACTTTTAAAACTGTTAAAGCTCGGAGCTTAGTCCAAAAAAAGAAGCCCAAATTTGCCAAATAAAGCAACAATGTCACCGTACACCTCTTGAATGCATGGGACGGAAATGCGATGAAGATCGCTCCGATTGAATTTCACGAACTTCTGAAGAAGCCTCGTCGATTTCCAACTTTCTCCTTCTTTCTAGTAGTTTCTGACATTTAGAATTAGTTGCGTGAATTTTATCTTTTTTTCCTATTTTTTCCAAAGTAATTTTTTTTTCGACTCACTAGTCAGTCTTGAAACTGAATTCATATATTTGTCTTTGACGAAAATTTTTTATATATATTTCATTGAAAAAGTTCCCAAATTTTATTCTTTTTTTTAAAGTTTTTTTTGGCGTGTGAGATTAATCGATCATGTAGGATGAGTTTTACAGTTCCAAAGTTCTATTTTTTTTTCCTTTGTTCTTTAAGGCTTCTTATCCCGTTAAATTTTTCTTTTCGAGGTTATAGTCGTATTTTAACGAGCTTTGCTCATCGAAATTCGAATCACGTCACTCCGAGAAAAAGCTGAAAAGCTCAGAAATAATTCACAAGTCTGGAAAAATCAATACATGAACTTTTCAGCTACTTTCAAAGTTTTTATGGTCGAAATCGTGATTTTTTAACTCAGCTTTTTTTTTCTTATATAATGATCGTTGCATATAAAAGCTGCTGATTCTTTAGTTTTCCTGAGTTACCACTTCATCTGAATTTGGCAGTTTTTCGAAAATTCGCAAAGTTTTTGAATTCTTTTCGAAAAAAAGAGAAAGAACCTTCGCTGTTCCGGCCGACTTACGCCCAAAAAATCTCGCTCGACGTGGTTTTTCTTTTTTGCAGAAAAGAAAGCCCTCGAAGAAACGGCCGGAAATTTCATGAATGCGTTCGCCATGCGGCCGCCGGCTCAAGTCGTTCCCAGGTTCGCTACTTTCATTTATTATGTTTTTTCCTGTGTAAAAAAATTTTTAGTAGGGAAAAATAGGATGGCTACGTTTGAAGCGGTAACGTTTTTGAAGGAAGAAAAAACTGGAGCAGAAACTATTGAAATGAGATTGACGGACAATGAAAAAAAAAATCAAAAATAAGAAGGGATTGAATAATTGAGTGTCAAGTGATTCAAATTAGTTGAGAGAATAAAGGTTAAATAATATTTGGAAAAAAATGATAATCATGAAGCAAAGCCTGAAAAAAATGGAAGAAATTCTTCTCGAGTCAATTTTTTTAATAAGAAGAATAATTTTTCCAAAGAAAAAATAGGAAAATAAAACATTTCAGAAAAAAAATTAGTTGAAAGTTTTGCTGTAAAAAAAAGAAGAAGAATTCCGAGCTGAAGCAAGCAAAAAACAATTTTTAACTCGGAACCGTCATTGTGAAAGCGTTTTAAATTTTTGAATGATTTTAAATCTTTCTAGAAGAGTTTTTGGCTTTTGAGCAAGCTTAGCTATGCTTGCCGTGAAACGTCACAAGATTCTATGATATTTTCCTCGCCTCACTGTTTCCCAATAAGCGTTTTTCATGTGAAAGCTACGTCGACTTATTCCTGTATGATTGTAAAAAAAAAAAATCGAAACTATTGTTTCATCGGCACAACAACACCACCGAATAAAGATGCAGAATTCGCTGTTCGTGACAGTCCTCAAAGATTTTTAAAATTTCTGAAAACGATAGTCTTTTTCGAACGGCTTCGTTTTTTTGATACTGAAGTTGAGTTGTATATAAAATAATCTGTAATCAGTACCTAGATTGTTGAACTTTTTAATGATAAAATTGTAGACTAGAGCTTCAGAATGAGGAACAATCGTAGTAGTTTGTACGGTGTCATTTTTTTTAATCTTGTGAATAGGATTTCGCGGCTTAATGCGAGAAATCAGTATCAGCAACTGAGCTAGACATACCTTTGAGAAGGAGAAAATGTCTTCTGCCCTTTGTTACAAATGTCGGAGAATTCTAAGAAAATATTCGTGGAGCCAAGCCTCGGCTATCGCAATTCAAAAGGTCGAAAGTCCTTGACAAGGTTCTTAGAATTGTCTAATGCTTTGCTTGGCAGCAAGCTGCCTTTTCAAAGCGACATAATTAATTGGACACGAGCCGTCAAGCGCAGCGGCCAGACTCATTCAAAGGTTGCTCCCGCAGCGCGAGTACCTTGTGACAAATGGCTTCCTTTCCCGAGCAGACCTTCCAACCGACTGCCACCCACGCAATCGACTCCAATTTCCGTCAGAAGCTTTACCTATACCTATCTTGGGCCACCCTCAGCTCTTTACACTTGATTTTAGCCGCATTTGAGCCTTTATCAGATGTTCCAGCTCAATCATCTGTACTTTTACTGTTTCGACTGAATATCTACTTTTAAAATCTATGTCATCTTACTATTTTTATCAACCTAACCTATTTTTTAGAATCAAATCAAATACTTTATTTGATACTAAGCATTTCGTATATTTTCCTAATAGCTGCCAAAAAAGCCGCTAGAAGGCTCTTTTGCGGTTAGAAGACCTTGAATATAATCTCAACATCGGATTTTAATTTTATCTGTAGCCGTTAGTTCCCAAAAGTTTATTCGTTTAACTTTTATCCATGAAAGGAAATCCGTAATGATTAAGGAAAAAAGGTGTTAAAGTTGTAAATGTGTTATTGGTGAAGTCCGATTCAGTTGAACTCAGAATTCGAACTAACCCATTTTTGTTATTTTGAGCATTTCATCTATCTCCAAATCAGAGATTAATACGCTTTTATCACTCTGTTGATTAGTTGCAGCTCTACAAATCCGAGCTTTTCCCGCCAACTCGTCGTCATAGAGAAAAACAAAAAGAGAGACGCAGACGGGAAAAAAGTAGTCGCACCTTTGTGGTCATTCATCTCTTTCTGCCGAGCTTTACTTTGCTTTCTGAGTTCTTGTTTTTGCTATTTTCTCGCGATACAACCCTTGATTGGGCTCTCATCATATTTTTTTATGAGTCGTAGGCAAGAGAAGAGGTTTTTTAAACTGAAAGACGCAAGTAGAAAACTTACGGTTTCTTCTCTATTTTTTAAAACTTTTTCTCGCTTTTGAGTCTTTATTATTTATTTTTATGTAATTTTTTATGTATAATTCCTCGTCGCTATAGAGATTTGGTGAGGAAAGGTTTGTGATGTATGTCTGTAAGAACTTTTTTCGATATTTCTGTCTGTTTTTCTTGAGGCTTCGACACAAAAAAAAATTAAAGATTTAAAAAGAGTATTGAATCAAAAAAATGCAAAGAGAGTGAAATCTTACAAGTTCTACAGTGTTTTCGAAGTTTTTTCTGTATTTTTTCCCGATTTTTCATTTTAAATTTTTTAAACTGTTAGCGTATTTGGAGCATTTTTCTTTCACATATATTTTGAGGTTGATTTTTTGCTTTACCTTCTGTTTTATGTTTTCAAATCACTGATATCACTTCAAGATCTGACCAGAGTGAGAGTTCTCTTTATTTGTTGACCTGGAGAGTTGAAGAGAATAGAGAAGCAGAGAAATAAGCCTCAGAATCACACCTTACATGGTAATTTGTGTGTGTCTCTGAACCGAAGAAGCCGTGCAAGAATTCAGACAGCCTCCCACTTTCTCACACTCTCCTCGTCTCGCATCTCTCCGTAATCCGCCTCCCACAGCTCCCCATTTTTGGCTCATTTCATTGCATTCCATTCTGTGTGCAGTTCTTCTACTCCTACTCCTACGTCGGTCGCTTGTCGTTGTCGTTTTCGGTGGCTAATGATCGATATCTCCTCGAGAAGGAGGAGGAGGAGCAGAAAAAGAAGTTGTTGAAGGCGAGGAGGAACGCCTTCGAACTTGACAAAAAAGGAAGTCGTCGACGCCTCGACTTGAGAAGGACAATCTTCAACGACTCGCCAATGTGATCAACCTTTTTCTTGTCCTCTGGCTATTGTTGCATGGGCACGAGCCAAGGCAAGCCGACCACGATGAGCAGGTCTGTTTCTGGTTTAGGCGTTTTGAGTTTTGTAGAATCGAAAAGAGAGGGGGGCATTATTTTGAGTGAGACTGTACCTGTCGGAAAATCTTAATGGACCAATCGCTGACTAAAATAAATCCTCAGTTTCGTGAAGTTTTACATCATAGGAGCTGTTATAAAAAACCCTGGTTAAGAAGAAAAAAAAAGTCAACGACAGTCAATATCTCATGATATAAAAGTAAGTAGAGTACAAAAAAAAATTTTAACTAAATTTACAATTAAGTAAAGCTCTAGTGATTAGTGACAAAGCTTCTTCAGACTTCTGGAAACATCAAAATCATTTTGAAATTTCTAGAAAATCATATCTTACACAGCAAGTCGATGATTAAATTTGTTTTTTTCGTTTTTTTTTAATTTTTCAGGTTTACCTATACTGTTTCAATATGAGAGAAATGTCTCAAATTTGGTCTTTGAGTTTTTTTTGTGCTGATTTTTTCGTCAATTAATAATTTTTCGTGTTTTTTTATCAAAGTAATACGAAGATATACCTCACCGATTTATTTTATGTCTTCATTTTACCTTTTTGTTTGAATTACACCAAAATGGGCTGAAAAAATGTTGTAACGAAAAAATTCATTTGGGAATTCGCTAATTTTCAACTAATAAGGAGAGAAAACTTTACAAAAATTAGATGATGTTTCTTATATTGTTCTATTAAGACCATTCTGTTTCTAAAGATGATGAAAGAAGCTTTTGAAGAGATAAAAAAGGAGGGGGCTCTGAAAAAACGACTCTTCATGTAATATTCAAGAAGCTTTCTTTCCTCATTTCTTATGGAATCCATTCTTTCTAATTTTTTTAATATTCTTATAGCAAGGTGTTGCAAAAAAATTTTCAATCAACTTCTTCGAAAGTAAGAGCCGAAAAAATGTTTAATGTTTCTGTGTCGGCGGCGCCTTCTTTTTTCTGTCTCTAGGGACCATCGCCACGCGTCAACACCCGATCAAAAACGTTCAAAGCGTTCGTCGAGTTCATTTGTTTGTTGTTTTCTTTGTTTTCGGTTCCTTCTTCAACTTTTTTGGCTTTTTTTCATTAAAAAATATGAATTTAGAAAGGAGTTTTTTTTGAGTTTACTCGCTGGAGTAGTGGGGTACGTAATTGAAAAGAAAACTAGTTCAAATAAAATTGGTTGAATCCTTTTTACAATTCCTACATAATCAAAATCGATTCAAGTGGTTCACGCTTTTTCATTGAAAAAGGCTTCAATTCCTCTATTTTTTTTTTTGTCCGATATTCGGTTTTTTCTATCTTTTGAACTTTATTTCCGTTCGTTCACACAAAAACGACAGCTCCACGAATTTTTAGAAATTTATGCTGAAAAAGAGCTTCTTTGTCTCTAGGCCGGAAAGATCCATCCAATTTTTCAAGCAAACCGCTTTGGGCCGAAAAAAAGAAATTAACTCAAAATGCAAATCGGAGGCCCCCAGAGGCGTTCAGAAGCCGTCACGTTTTCGGCGTGTCACGTCAGCGTCGACTGAATTTTTGTCCGTTCGAATGATTCTGTCAGACTGCGAGTTCAGAACCGACGCCATAGAGCCGTTGCTTCTCTTTGTTTGCCGGCCACATACATAATGCACCCTACCTACGAGTTTCTCTTCGATTACCTGCCCCTCCGGCAACCGACGTATTCAATTTTCCACATTTCCCGCCTTTTTTCTTTGAGCTTACCAACTCAGTTCTGCAACCTTTTTGGTTGAAAAATAGACAAAAATTCATTTTTAGGATTTTTTTTTTCGGCTAATCTTTTCTCAAGTTTTTCATAGTAACTGTTCGTTAGCTCATTTCCGCCTTATTCTCTTTTGAAACCGCTTGGAATATATTCTGTTCCATACGCCCTCTATTTTATACACTGATCAGCGATGAACGGCTCGTATTTCATCAAAATATCGCTTCAAGTTGAATTTCGCAGTCACATGAAACTGGAACTTTCTATACGAAAAAAAAAACGGGATTCCTAGCTTTTGACTCCTTGAAGCGTTGCCTATCAACTCTTTTTCAAAAAAAGAAATACGCTAAGTGGACAAATGTGGAAGAGTTTTAACTTTTATGTCTGTGTCATTTCGTAGCGACTGTAGTTGTTCAAAAGCTCATAACGTTCCATCGATTAAATTTTCTCTCTAAATTAAAAATAATTTCGAAAATGTTTTGTTCTTTTGTTGGAAGTTTTGAGGTTTAGAAGTTATTAAAAAAGTTTTTTTGTACTGATCATGGTTTTTTGAATTCGTATTTTTTTGAAACTAAAACTTTTATTTTCTTTCATATCACTTTTTTGAACCCAAACAATCCGGGAAACGCTATCCAATATCCGTCGGCTCCAGATTATACACACACTCACACAACATTATGAATTCCTTCGCGCGGAGCTCCAGACCCGATCGATTCATTTCATTTTCCTGTTTTTCCTTCTTTTTTTTTATCTTACCGAAAGCTTCTATTTTGTGAATTTCTCCATTCTTATGTGTTTCGGATGATTGCACGAGATTAGCGCCAAGGCTTGCAAGGCTTAGAAGTGGAGATAGTTCGGTTTGAGCGCTAGAGCGCACTTTTCATTATTAAAATGACTGGACTTAACTCTGAAAATTCGGAGAGATTGATGATGAGAAAAATTAAATATAGAACTTCGATTATTCTTTTAATTTTTTCAAAAACCTTATGAAAATACACGAATAACTGAAATTAAACGTAAACTACGAAATTAAGAAAAACTTCTAATTGACCTTTTTTTCGAACTTAAAACTTTTTTCCGAGAAGATTTTTTCTTTATAAATTGTTTTGTCTGTGAAGCTAATTTTTGATCGAACTTTTTTATACATCATTTCTTTCAAATACCAAAAAAAACTGAATGAAGTGAAAAATTGATCCATAGCAAATGAAGCTCTTGTCAACAAATGCGCTAATTACGACTTTTGGAGTGGCCACTTGAGAAGACGGCGCCCTCCTTCATAACGTTTCGGAAGCGTCGGCCAATTCAGACTATTAGGCACCATCTATAATTTGTCAGATTCGTGAGGGATCTAGAATAAGATTCGGACGTTCCAACCGAGATAATAAATCACTCCAAACTTTTAAAGAAATAAAAATGATTTCAATGACGTCGCGAGCTTTTTTTGACTTATTTGTTTGAGGAATCACGTTAGATGACTGTTTGATGAAAGGAAAAGTTTATTCAGGCCGAACATTTCAAAAATTTTTGTTAGAATAAACACACAGCTCACTTAAAAGAAACTTCTACGCGAAAAAAAAACTGAACTATTAAAGATAGGAAACTTTTAGAAAGTATTTCAAAGACGAGTTGCAGATCTACTCATTTGAAATGTCTCTTGTCATGTACTGCGAATTTTTTAAGTGAAGGAATTTTTCGAAAATAATTTGATTTTCTGAAAAGAATGATGGGAACTGAAAAAAAGACAGTTTTTGATTTTTCGACTGTAACTGAACTATTCACAAATAGAAGCTAGATGAAGAAACGTGGAGAGAAGCGTAAATTAGTGAGAGATGTCTGTTGGATATTATTCAAGCCGAATTTTGTGAAACTTGTCAAGTGTGTACTTAAGAAGTGTTTCTCGTGCTCATAAGCGATGCTGGAAAAATGTCGGCGAGCACGCACGGCCATCTGAATGGCACGCTAATTGTGCTCCTCGGGTTCGGTCGAGCTCACGGCGTCTATGCAAATGGCCAAGAAGAGCTTGAAGGAAATCGGGGGAACTAACTTCTCAATCGTCCTTTTTTCCCAGTGCAAAAAAAGAACGGATTGGAAGCCAAATTGGGCAGTTTGCTTCTTGAATGAAAGCAGAGGAAGTCTCAAATGTCGCCTTCGGAGACTGCGAATAGAATCTGAAATGGGAGCCGGACGTTTCATTGATTCCCTGTTTCCGCATTCTCTTCACTTTCGTATCATTTTTTCATCGTTTTTTTATTTGATTCGAGCGAAAATCAACTTTTGTAGTCAGATTTGTCGATGTGAGTTGAGTCTCGCCAGCCATGTTGGCGCTGATCTTCCCATGGCGAAGGTAATCCCGGCAAAACGTTTCTTTGTTGAGTTTTATTGAGAAATAGGTCCAATATCATCCCTATGAGCTCTAATTTTTGTTCATTCTGTTTTGGAAATGTAGCGAAAATAGTTCTTTGAAATAGGATCTCAGCACTCTTTTCCTAGTCCGATCGTTTCAGACATTTCTAAATTTTTTTCCATTTTCATGAAATGGAAATGTTTATTAGGTCATTCATACCAGATATATTCATATTTCCAAAATTTCATATACAAAACTTAACCGAAATGTTTTTTTGCGAGAATTTCGAAGGCAGAAAAAGGATGATACTGAAAAGTCCTTACAGGTATAGTCTGTGTGCCACGACTTGAAATTTCACGGAACGGCATTCCGCTGTGCCGCTGCGCGCCTTTGCGAACCTTGGCCGCGCTTTTAATTTTTTTTTTTTTATTAAGGTACTCTACTTTCATTTGCTCCCACAGCAGTAACAATCAATTGAAAGCGTGACCTAGATTCGATAAACGCTTCGCGAAAGCACGCAGCGGAACAGCGGAATGTCGTTCCGTGAAATTTCAAGTCGTGACACACAGACTATAAGAAGTCCATCAAATAGAAGACAAGTTCATGAAAAAGTTTAAAGCAAAATGTCCATTTCGCAGGCCTGGATGAGATGGATAACCTAGAAACAGTGAGGAAAATTTGAGAATTTGGAAATCGTGTGAAAACTGATCGATTCATCTGAAATTGGATAAAATATTTATTAATCGATAGAGCTGAAAATTAACTTTGTAAGATATTTTGAAGCGTTTTAGTAGTTAGTCAAAAGAGTTTTTACAAGCAAACTTTTCCTGACTAAAGAAGTCTATGACTAGACTAACTTGAACTTTTCCAGAAACAAATCGGTGATTCGGTCGACCGGCGGGTCCTATCCGTATCCGCGGACCCACACCACAATGATGGTTGTTCCGTCGACGCGGCCTATCGCTCCAGAAGATCGGCCTCCAAAACACAATGTAATTTTTAAAAATCTTGATTGATATGGAAGCAGTACCGTTCGAAAATTCAGTTTATTGTTCATGAAGTTAATCAATTTTCTACTGTATTTAGTAGAGTGTTCAGATTTTGATGGCGTCAGCATTTCTCTAGGCACGCGTTCTGAAGCGAGCAGATGAATAAATCATAAGCTTTTATTTTGGTCTCTAAAAGCCCGCTATCCAGTCACAGAAAACTAAATCTATACTATAAGATTTCAAACTGTATTTATACTGAGATGAGGGATGGGAGCGTTTTAAATGAGTTCTCCGACATGTGATAACTTTTTATATTTGGCTTTGATTGATCTATAAAATTCAAGTTAGTTAGGGTTCAAAAGAAGAGAAGTGCTCAAGTCAGAAAATGAAATACTGAACGGCTCGCAGCAATAGAGTTATGAAAAAAAAAGTTTTAGCCCTTTTTTAATTTCAAGGAATCTCTTACTTTTCCGAGCTGTCGCTTGGTTTTCCCCTCTCTTTTCCTTTTCGGCCCCTTTGTTGAATTCAGACGTTCAGATTTAATTAACAAGCAGCAAAATGCCCTCAGGCCGTTCTCCTTCACGAGTATAGAGCAATCGGCGCGGCGAATGTCGTTCCGAATTTGGCGAAATTGGCTCGGCAAAGGTTTATTGCCGTCCTTCCGTGCCATACAATAAAAGCTCAGATCCAAAAAAAAGAACATAAATACGTTGTCGCCAAGGGCAACCCACCAATACACATAAATGTTTTGTAAAAATGAGAGATTTTTCTGGTTTTGTTGTAGTCGAATGTCTCGGAGAAAGACGTAGTACATTCACCGCCAGCTTCTCTTTTCCAAACTTGTCGAGATTCCCATCAAATTTCTCAACACAGAATTCAGAGAACTGTATCATTTAAACGAGAATGTGTCTCAAAAAACAGCTAAAAGTGTTTTCATTCCAAAATCGTTCCCTAAAGAGCTTTGCTTCATGCGTTGATTTGATTTTGCCCCAAAACGGAGCATTTTCTCACTCCCATCATTTGCACATTTTACATATCCAAACAATGGCCGTATCGTTCATTTCAATTTTTTTCTGTTTACTTCGAAAAATCCTTTTGTTTTTTAATACTTTTTACTTTTAAGTTTGAGATTAAGGAGAAAGTTAATTTAATTTTTTTAAGCAAGCCGAAATCACCTTATTTTTTTTCGTTATTCTCTCTTATTCTATAGAGTCGCCATAAAAAAGAGTTCTATTTTTTACTGCATTTTGAAACACTTTTTTTCAAGATCAAAGCCTTAAGAATCAGAATGGGTGTTTAAAAAGCGACAAGAAGCGGTATACCGATAGGTAACCTGAGAGGTGAGTGGACAGCCGACTGCACCTTGGGCAAATATATCGACATAAATCTAATCTTTTTCGCTCGGTGACCCTTTTCTTTGCTTTCTTGTCCAGCTGCCTATTTGTTTTTGGGTGGTGATTGTTGGCAGTGATATCAGTCCTTCCATTCTTCCTGTTCTTTTCAATTCATCAGATCTTTTTTTGAAATTCCTTGTGATTCAAAAAAAAAAGCTTACTTTTGGTGGCAAATTCTGAAATTAAAAAAAACATAACTAGAAGTTGACCTTTTTTGGATTTCGAATGTTGAAATAATTTTTGGTGCAAATAAGCCTTTTTTTCGAATCATTAGTATTATCACAATTTGAGCTGTTATGACTCATTCTGTGATTGGTTGTACATTTCCAGATCCTGATCCGGAGAAGGCCACCGTTGAACAGAGCGATTCCGCCGATCCCCGAGAGCAAAAGTAACGAGTCGATCATGAGCCACGCCTCTCGCGTTTCTGAAAAGGTTTTGAGGCTTTTTCCGAGATTTTATCTCGGTATTGAAATATTCGAAGCGTTCATGACATTTCAAAGACTTGTGGGGATTATATTCGTTTCAGAATTTGAGAGAAGGATTTGGAATCAAATATACGATTCTGTGTAGTTTTTTGGGGTGTGTTTTCTGAGACATTTTGATTTCGTTTTTTCCATTGGAAGTTAATAGCTTTCTATTTTTCATTTCGGATATTCAAAACCATCTCAAAAATTTTTATATTTTTACACTTTGAATACTGTTTCTCATTAAATATAGACTTTTTCAGCAGAACCACCGGAAACTGTCGGAGGAGCCGACGACAGGTGACCTCGTTATCGAGAATCGGAACGTCGTCGACATGCTGAACCGGCTTGACAACGCCGCCAACGTCAGTTATAATTTTCTCTTTTTATTTTCTCCGTCGTTCTGAGTTTCTTCATTGTCTGGCGTTATACTGACTAAACTATACAACAGTAAAACGGGATTAGCAGTGGCGCAGAGATTCTCCACGTACCGCGACGAGGTCTTTTCCCCATTGAAACATGCCCGGTCGAATTAGGCTTTTTGAAGAGAGTGACACGTTGCCCGAAATTCGTTCCTCTGTGATTCATTTTCATTTTTATTTTTTTCCTTTGAGGTTTTTCAAGCTTTTTCTGGACATCCATAAATTTTCTTTTTTTTTCTGCTTCTAAAATCTGTTTGTTTGACAGAACTTTCTTCTCATGGCACTTTGAATATTCCGGTGTTTAACAAAGTCTTTGAATCTAGAACAAGTAGTTTTTTTTTTAATAGAAAATTGATTTCTAATCATAAGCTTAGAGTGCAGAGTTCAAACTCAATTATGTCTAAATATGGAGAAGCTTTGAAAATTGAGAAGCCTTTCTTTCCTACAGTCTGAAAATAATATTTGATTCAACCTAATATAATATAATTTATTTACAGGCAGAACAAAATAACATGTACAGAAAAAAAAGAAAAAATTGGCAATAAGCCTGAAATAAATAAATAAAAGGCACTTGAGGCCCTCACGAGCCTCTGAGCCAGTAATGAAGGAATAAGAGGTGAGGATTGCACAAAGGTAAAAAAAGTAAATAGAAAAGAAAGCATTATAAGTTATGACACAGTGTAGCACAGGTGAATGGGGAATTTAATTGTTTGTGATGATATAAACGCATAAGATGGATTAGAGTAGGGCTGAAGCACGGATACCTGGTTGAAGCACGGGTACCTGGTTCAACGGAGTCTTGTTTTTTTTTAAATGTATTTTTTTGAAAAAAATCGGTTTCCATATGATATGAAAAAGGGCTTCTCAGTTTGTAAACTAATGCGTTTTGATAATAGATCTCGCATTTCTCAATTTCAATTTCTGTTGCTCAGTCTCTCTTGACAGACTCCTCCAACTTAATTTATTTTTAGTTAATAATAATATTTTATTCACTGCCAATCAGAATAATTAAATGAGATTTAAAAACAGAATAGATCAATGCAAAAAAAAAATCAAAGTCAGTACTACCTTATGAGGATAAATTTTTTTTTTGTCAACGCTACCTCAGATTGAAAATTATTGTAAACCTTGTTTCTCAAAACTTTTGTAAGTCAAACAACTTCCTTATCTATTTTAGGGTTTGACCTGCCCTTTTATGCTTGTCCTTGATTTACCGAAACAGCCATCTGTATCTTGACATGATTTGAAACACGCTGCTCAATCATTCATTCCTCGACTTCTTCCAATCGGACGCCGTGTCAATTGTGTGGTGATGCGACACGTGTAATGGCTCGAAGGCCGGGCCTTGTTCCGACTCTCAGGGGACCGTTTTCGCCTGGCTTTCTGGTCGTCTTCTGATTCTTCTACTTGCGAGCTGTCCCCCAGACTCTTTATAAATTGCCTCAGCTTCTGCTCGGGCAAAACTCTTTCCAAACATGTTGTCTAGTACATTTCAATTGAAATGTGATGTTGATTCGGTGAAAACGAAGTGAGAGTCCTTTTTGCACTTTTAGTTGAGCTTTGACTTCTCTCCGTGCTCGGAACGATAGTTATCCTGATTTTTGAGTTAACTTCCATTTTTCTGTTAGCTTTTTTCATTCTTAATGTTCTTAGCTCCGTTCTTTGTGTGTTTTAATTGTTGAAACAGGTTTCTGATTGGAAATTCTCGTTTACCAGTGCTTTAAAATATAATTGAAGTTTTTTTCATCTACATTCTCTGTTTTATTTAAAAACCAATGTTTTAATTATATGTTTTTGGTTAGATTCATCCCACTTCAGCTTGAAATAAAATTTTTAGGTTCTTATTTCCTTTTTCGACGTGGAGTTAGCTTCTGTTTAGAGACGTAGTCTAAATGTTCAACCAGAAAGCAATTGCTGTTAAAATTTTCAATTTCGATATCCCTGGTTAGATTATCGTCAGGCCGAAGATGGAACTCGTATAAAGGAAAAGTGAGATTTTCACACAATTTACTTACCAATTTCTTGCACTACTCAAAAGAAAAGTTCAACTCTTTTTTGTTGATCAATTTTTTCTCTTCATTAAGTATTCGCTGGCTCATTAAGTCACGACGATGTTCTCATCTCACGCCCCTTGGACAGCCACTTTTTGCCCTTTTTCTTCGTTTCTCGAAGAAAATCATTCCGTTTGTAGATTCCACGAACAAAAAAGACGATGTCGTCAGCGACGTCGACGTCGACGCCCAGAAGCCCTCTGATGAGCGTGGCGCACTCTGTGAAGAACAAATTGACGAGGATCACGCATCTTGGAAAATCGACAACTGAAGGCTCCAGAATCCCGTCGACGTCGTCAACCTCGAACATCAAGACCAGCCAGAGCTTTTCAGGGTGAGCTCGTGATCTTTTTTGAAATACAAAAAATGAGAATGAGCTTGGAAGTACTTTGAATTGCTTCGAGATACGTCTTGATAGTTTTTATTTCGTTATCCTGACTGATTAAAGCGTGATACATTCGGTATTTGAAACGTCACGGTCTTGCGTAGAAAAGTTCGGAGCGTAGCGGTAGCTTTGCGGTTGGAATCGGGTTCACAGCCGAAAAAGTTTTTTTTTTTTCGTTCGATGTATTGATCAACATCCTGGAGTATTTTTTTACTGAGTTAAGATTATTTCATATTTTTTACATTTTCTAAGACTTCAAAAAAGTAGTTTGAAAAAAGGGCGTGTGAAGTACAGTATTTCGAAAAGAGGTGCTCCATGGATAATTCACGAACGAGAAAGGAAGCGTTCAGAAATTTGCCAGTCCATTTTCCGCGCGGATTCTCGGTAATCCTTTCTGCTTTTTTCTTTTGCAAAATACCTTTTCTCTCTGTTTGCTCACAGCTCCCATACCAAACTTTGAAGTGAGTGGTGGGACATATTTGGGAATGGAGGAGACCGAGGGAGAACATGATGGATTGGTTTCGCATAACGTCGCGACGAGGCATCCTCTCGAATAAATTCGTCTTTTTGGACGGCTGCCGCAGGGGCTTTTGCCTGCCCACCGCGGTGAACAAACTCAAACCAAAACCAAGCCAAAACCAAACCGAGTCAAAAGCCAACGACTCAATGCGCAGGATTCGGCCGCCGAAAAGCGTTCCCAAAAGGATCGACCAGAACGCGAACCGCGTCATCAAGTCTTCCTCGATGGACGTCCCCAAGCAGGACCAGATACCTTCCACGTCCAAGGTTCGTTCCTAACTTCATGCTCTTTTTTTTCTTTATCCACAAGAAGTCAATTATTACTTTCCAGTCATCTGAAAAAAGATCTACAAGAAAAATGGTTACCCAGTTCTTTTTTCCAATTGTTGGCTTCAGTAAATTCGATGTATGCTACCAATTTAATTCAATACGATGTCGATTTTGAAAAGAGTGGTTTTGATGCTGTCTGGATAGAACTGACATCGAAAACGAACATCCTATTCTTTTAATCATTTTTTGATACTTCTGAAGTTATAAAAAATTACAAAGTCATAAAAAGTGCTAAAAAAGAAATTGTTTAAGTTATTGAAACCTTGGAAGAAATGATAATTTCAGATGAGAAAAAAAGTTCAAATTTTTCAGGTCTCGCTGCCGCAGAACCCCAAGCCTCTAGACGACAAGATTGAAGAGGTCTCTGAAGCAGGTCTAATCCAAGCCACCGAGCTGGCCAAACCTCGCGAAGAACACGTCTGCGTCAAACTCGAAGAAGACGTCCTCGTCGTGATGAAGGAGTTCGAGGAGAAGTATCCTGGGTAGGATGTCCTGCAAATGTTTCGACTTCTATGTTTTTTCAGCCAAAAACGTTCCGTCAGCCCCGATCCGCCATTGTTCATCGTTTCTGAAACGACGACAAAAGTTCCGACCGTGCCCGACATCATCGAGACGGTATAATTTGTACTCTAACTCTATTGGATTCCATACTTTTTTTGTCAAAAAAATTAGATATGAGTGTTTTTCTTCTCAATTTCTGGATTCATTCAAAGAAGTTTCTCTTTTATAACTATAAAAAAAACATCAACAAATATCACGTTTGGCTTCATTTCTTGAAAGCGTCGACACGTGTCTCACTTCCGCCTTTTTTTATCAAAACTTAAGTTTGGTAGTATTTTTATATTCTACGGGTTTCTGAAATTCGCTTCGAAAAAAACTTCGAGCATAAATCCTATATGGATATAATTCCTAGTGTTTTTTTTTCTGAGCTAAATAGAAACTAGCCGTGATTTCTTTACTGGAATAGAAGAAAAACTTTTTCATATTTTAGAGTACATTAATTCCAGAGAAAAGAAGAAGTGAAAATAATGGACCAGAATGCCAATCCAAAAACTCCTGGCGTCACTAGGAAGGTCTTCACGACCACGACGACGACCACGGAGACGTCAAGATCATGTCGTCCTTCCATGGGGGAATTCCTTCTGGAACGGACTCGCGAAATCGAAGGCGGAGAATTAAAACAACATTGTGACAAAGATGTCGCGCCGGCGTCACAGCTTGAGCGACAAGTGAACGCCGAGCCCAAAAAAGTGCAGCTGAACGAGGAAGCGAAACCAAAGGAGAAGTTCGTTCTCTGCGTCCGAACGCCGGAAGCTCTTCGGAGACACCATACTTTTGCCATTCAAGACAGGCCCAAAACCGAAACCAAAATCACCAAAAGTCATTCTGATGTCCACGTCAGCAAGCGGAAGTTGGTCAAGCAAAAGTCGGTTCCGGAGACTTTCACGTCTCCGGAAAGATATATTTTGACTATCAAGACGCCTGAAGCTCTCAGAAAACATAACGTAGTGACGATTGGAGAGAAGGTTGTGGTTGAAGAGCCGGTGGTGGAGAAGAAGAAGGTGACGATTGAGGAGAAGGCGTTGGAGCCAGTACCCAAGAAGATGGACAGGGAAAGATTCGTACTCGTGCTGAAGACTCCAGAAGCGCTGCGAAGACATCACACCTTCACTGTCGGAGACCGTCTTCCAAGTCCCGACTATCCTTACATTGAAGAAGGCGAACTGACGGAGCCGATCGCCACGATTGGCCCGCCGGCAGAGCGACGAAGGAAGGAGGAGAAGAAGGAAATGAAGCGAAGGGAATGGGAAGAAAGTCAGAAACCTGTGGAGAAGTACGTCATGACTACGACCACGCCGCTCGCCATGAGAAAATTCCAAACTTTTGTCGTGGAACCCAAGGAAAACAAGATTTCGACGTCGGTTAGTGCAGACGCGGTGGTTTCGGACCGTCGGGTTAAAAGGTGATTTTTGAATTAGTTTTTTTTCAGCGGTGCGTTTTTCTCGTAAGAAAAGTTTTAGAAATTTCTAAAAATCTATATAAAAAGCATGAGCAAAAAGTCATCAATGTTTTACGATCTGCATTTCAAGATTCTTTTCAATGGAAAATAAATAAAAGTTTAAACGATCGCTTCTCCATTGAGAGAAAGTGGGCGTAGTCTCATTGAAAATGCATGTGTAGACTATTTTTGGAGAATTCCAGCATTTTCACTTGTTTTTTTTCAAATCATTGTTCTGATAGTTCCCATGCCACATGTTATTTTTAAATTTTCGTCTATTCTATAGAACTTCTTACCATTAGAAGTACCTTTTCTAAAATTTTTTTAATGTCAAAGTAAAAGTTAAAAGTTAAGCTGGAAGTTTAGGTCCGAATCGACAGACTCGAAGAAGCACGCCTTCCTACGTCGGCTGCAGTTCGACCTGTTCCGCGGCAGAAGCAGGACTCGCGACGGCGACAAAACCCGGCGACAACAGTCGCTGGACGAGAGAAAGCCGCCGTCAGCCCAGAAATACGTCCTCTCCACCCCGACTCCCGTCATGATGCGCAAGTACCAGACCTTCGCCGTCACAGAGCCAAAGAAGACTGAAGACGTCGTTGCCGAAATCACGAGTGCCTACAAAACGGAAGAAAAGGAGACGACGTCTCCCGTGAAGGTCCAGGACTTCTACTCGATCACGGCGACGACGCCAGTCACCAAGAGAAAGACGCCAACGGAGCTGAAGACGCCGTCACCTGAGCCGAGGAATCTGTTCGTGATGGGTGGGCGAAAGTCGCCGAGAGAAGAGAAGAAGTCGGAGAAGAACAAGCAGTTGTTGGATCCGGAGTCGCCGAATCTGAGCAGATCGGATGTGGCTGAACGGTTGGAGAGGAAGTCGAGCTTCGTTTCGGTTAGTTGAGATCTAGTTTTTTTGAATTTTTGTTTTTCTGGGAGGAATGATTCATCAGATGCTTGAAACTTTTGAAACTTTTTGAACTTTTTCCAAAAATGTAACTTTGGAATTTTGTTCTCAACAGTTTTAGAGGCATCACATGAACCAGTTCACTTTGCTTTCCACTTTACTTTTTACTCAAAAAACCTAGGTTTTCCGATAATTTGTCCAAAAAAATTCCGGTGTACACTAAGAATAACTGACGAGATAAACGCGAGCTCGGTGGCGGTACATTGACGAACTCGCAAAAATGTCGCTTTTTTCTAGGCGCGATCCCGCATTTCTCTCGGCGCGACCTCGCATTTTTCTCGGCGCTATCTCGCATTTATCTTGCATTTCGGAAATTTTCAAATTGCGAGAGAAATGCGAGCTCGCGCCTAGAAAAGTGCGAGCTGGCGCCCAGAAAAATGCGAGACCGGCGCGAGAAAAAAAGCGAGATGTTTGCGAGCTCGTCAATGTACCGCCAGTGTCTCGCGTTTATCTCGGCAGTTATTCTTAGTGTACTAGGTTGAGATTCGGAAGTCTCAATCTTCAGATCTTCCTGTTCTTTTATGGGTGCCTCAGCTTCGCTCTTTGTAGACAATAAAAAAAAATTAAATCCTGAAGTTTTTTTTAAACAAAAATTAGGGAATTGTACAGTTATAAAAGAATACAAAAATCTGACAGGCACACTAAGAATAACTGACGAGATAAACGCGAGGTCGGTGGCGGTACATTGACGAACTCGCAAAGATGTCGCCTTTTTCTAGGCGCGAACTCGCATTTTTCTCGGCGCGACCTCGCATTTATCTTGCATTTCGGAAATTTTCAGATTGCGAGAGAAATGCGAGCTCGCGCCTAGAAAAGTGCGAGCTCGCGACTAGAAAAATGCGAGACCGGCGCGAGAAAAACGCGAGATGTTTGCGAGCTCGTCAATGTACCGCCACCGACCTCGCGTTTATCTCGGCAGTTATTCTTAGTGCATATAAGTTTAATATTATATAGAAATTTTCATTCAATGATCTTCACGGAAAAGCCTTTTTCTGGGAGAAAGAATGGATGGAATGGTAATGGATTTCAGGGCGATTTGACGTCGCCGGAAGAGGAGATTCCAATGGACACGAATATGACGCCTACAACCGAGGAAGTCGACGAGCCCATTATTTCGCGGCACATTACCCACGACGTGGTGTTGGCGTCGCCGATCGTTGAGGAGAACGAGAACGTCTCCGTCTCGATCCAGAGCTCTGTCCAACGAGTGGAAGTCGAGGCCAAACCTCGTTAGTACCTCCATTATACCCAATCGAACGAAACCGTTCAAACTTCAGCCCCAGTGTTCACGCCTCCGAGTCCACCCAAAGAAAGGTATTCGCCGTTGACTTCGCCTGAGACTTCCAGCCGCACTTTAAAGGTAAGTTTTTTGAGAAAAAAATTGAAAAAGTAATTCACATTAAAAGCATATAAGTCAAGATTTTCTACTTTTTTGTGCGAGGTTCATATTTCTCAAAAAACTTTCGAAGAACGTTGTCATTGAAATTTTCCTAAATTTTATAAGTTACGCGACCCAAGGGCAAAAATCCGTTCTTCAACAAGTTCCGAACGAGTTTTTTCATCAACTGAACCAAATGAACTCTTCCAGGCCCCAACACAACTGAACGTGAAGAAAATGGAGGCTCCTACGCCGACGATGATGAAGAAGAAAGCGGATGAAAAGAAGGTAAGGGTTGGGGTTCTCGAAATTAGATTAGGAAGGAAACCATCGGAGGAACGGCTTTTTTGCAGACGCCTGCCCCGACGCAAAAGAAGGAGAAAGAACGGACGCCCATCGCCTCAAAGTATGTTTCTTTCTGGTTGCGGACATTTGGACCGCAGTACAAATGACCTTTGCGAGATCCTTCGGACAAAAAAATATTTTTTTTTTTTAGCTATTTTTGACTTTTGACTTTTTCCGGCTTATGAAAATGATCGTAACAGCTAGACCCATGAGTTTTCTGGAGATGTTTCGAATCTTCTTTTTTTCATACCCAAAATAATTTTTCAACTATCCACTTTTTTTCTTTGAGATAATTAACGAAGCTCTCCACAGTAGAAGAAAGTTAGCTCACCGTTATCTTCTTCAAAGATTCGAAAAATTATAATATCAAACAAAAACAAGTTCAAAAAACATGTGCAAAAAGTGCCGTTTATCCCCAAGTTTTGACTTGAGAATTTGGACCGCGGCGCGAATTTCTGCTCGTTTTCCCCCTTCCTGCACGAGTAGTATTGTGTGTGAACGTGATGCTTAATGTTCAGCATTCTCAGGTCGTTGCGCTCCGCCGGCAAGATGTTCACCAACTCGTTCCTCCGCAAGGAGAAAAAAGCGGTGAGGCTTCTTTCTCGGAACGAATTTATTTGTAAAGTTAAAACAACTGAGCTGAGAAATTCCTTTCCGTTTTTGCTGCAAGGTCATGTCCAAAAATATTTTTTTTCGAAAAAGGTTTTGCGACCAATCATCGATGATTGTCAGAATATTCCATGGTCTTATTGAAAATGTTCAGACCGTGACTCCGAAGTCTAATGTCCCCACAAGGTCTCAGATGCAGTTGAACGTCCGGAATAGGTTTGCTTTTCTTTTGTTGAAAAAGTGTAACTCAAAAGTAACATTTTTTTATGAAAAAAACTACTTTTTCCGATCTAATTTTTTTAATCATTTCTTCAAAAAAATGATCATAACATTCATTGAAAATAATATTTTGAAAGTCGCAAAACGCTTCCTAGACGCATTTTTTTATTAAAACTTCATGAATTTCCAACCATTTGGAGAAAAAAATCTTAATTTTTTTGGAATTTCTCTAACGAAACATGTTTTCTCACTTGCGAAACTTGATAAAATTTTTGAATGCAATTTTATTGCACTCGTTGATGTGGTGTTTGAAGGAACATGAAAAAAAAGCGAAGTAAATCGAAGTAAATTTTAACCTCTTTTTTTTTAACTCCGCTCACTCGCAATGATTTTCGGAAGCTCCAGAAAACTGTCCAGTTTGCGGGAAATTTCAAAACTTGTCCTTGAAGGTCTCTTTTTGAACTCAGAATTGAGAACTTGCATCTTCTTCCCCCCGACTGGAGAACTTGAAAGGAATCCGCCACATGCATCGCTTTCTCATTTTCTGAAACCAAAAGCAAACGGATCATGTTACACAAGGATGGAATAAATTGAAGGCGAGCCCCGCTGGCCGAGTTCGAATCGACGGTTGTCGCCAATTCGCCGGCTGTCGAGAACCATCCCATCACCTTCGAGAAGTGGAACAAAAGTCCTAGAAATCCCAGGTTTCTTTTTTCTTTTTCCGGTTTATGGTTCAGCTTTCACAAATGGAAACAAAAGAAAAGTTTTGTTTCGATAATTTCGTGGATTCCAACCTCATGCTCCTTCAAATGCCTGAGCACGTTCTAATGTTTTTGCACGAATATTTACGATTTTCGTAGAAATTTGAAGCCATAAACTCTGATTTTTCATTCTGATAGTCTTGACCAAAAACCGGAACTTTGATCTTTCCTTCAAAAAGTTTCATAATCCATATTTATCGATTCTGACCTGTAATTATTGCGGCCTTTGATCAAAGTTAATGTTGCAAATTTTGAGGAGGAAAGTGTAAATGTTAAGTAATGTTTTTTTATAAGAGTTTAATTTCGTTTTCTTTTCAAATCTTGCTTTTTTTGAAAAAAAAAAAGATTGAACGCATTTAACTAAACTGTTCCAAATCGAAGCTAATGAAGTTAAAGTTCATATGAAAACTAGTTCCATTGAACTTTGGAACTTGGAGGTCGTCGGAACCTGTATTCTTTTTCAAGTTTTTAGTCTCTAACAGTGAAGTAGACTGTGTTTTGATGAGAAATTTTTGGGTTTTTTTGTATTTTTTTACAGAGGAAGTTTTGCAGGCAACGGTTTTCTGAGACGATTGCCGAAGAAAGCACCGACGCCAACGCTAATTGCTTCCATCGTGGTCAGCTTTTATTATATTTTGTGATATGACGTTATGTAAAGTTAAAAAACCTAGTATTGACATTTTCTAAAAATCTTTCAGCATAGAAAAAAGCCTAGAGAGTGGATTTTCCATAAACGTTTTCTGGGATTTTCGTAGCGTAGGGTTTTGTCTAATAACTAGTAAATTGCGAAATATTCAAGTTTTTAATACTATCTTAACATTTGATTTATTTTACTTCAACGAAACAGAAATAAAGATGCAAAAAATTTTTTTCGTGGTCTCTCACTGTTTCTTTCGAAAACTTTTGAGACTGCTTATGAACTTATAGATTAAACCTTGCTTATCATTATTCTAACGATAACTTTCGTATGGTAAAAGAACAAAGGAGAGTGAGTTGGGTAATTTTCGCGACGAGAAGCAAATTCCATTGTCTTTCCTCGGCCTTCAAATTCGATAAACTCATGCGTCGACACATTTTCTCCACGTTTCTTTTCTTGCTGTAAAACGTCATTTGCACACTAATTTCTTTCAGAGAGCGCCCATCCGCACGATCCAGGCCTCATCGACGACGAGATCCTGTACGAATCACGTTTTTTTCCCGTTTTTTTTCTTCTTTCGTTTATTTAGCTTGCAATGAGGCTGTGGGCAGCAAGGCGGATTTTTCAATCCTGTCTGGGTTCTCATTCTACTGGCTTCATTCTTTGTTTTCTTTTTTGTTTGAAATTTTTCCCGAAAATTATTCTCGGAATATTTTCAGAAAGATGCTTTCAAAACCTTGATAGTCCAAAAAAAAGTTGAGCTCAAAATTCGCGCCCCTTTTTGCAGTTTTAACAACCGTCTAACGTTTTATTACTTTTTAAATTTTGGGTTTTTCGGATAAAATTCAATTTTTCAGCTCCATTTGCCTTATACCAAACTAAAAGTTTTATCCAATTACAATGAGATTTTCCTGAGTGTTAGTGAGAACTGAAATGCTTATTGCTTGGTTTTTGGATTCAGTTATGCTCATCCTTGATGTAGTTGATGATTTCGGCAAAATTGTATCTCAAGTGGAAAAAATAGCCCCAAATAGATTCCTTTCAAAATCTAGCGTTCCGAACCTTAGAGTGAAAAAACTCCTCCCTTTTCATTAAATAATGACGGACATTCACAGTTTTCTTTCCGCCTAAAGATGAAGCAGATTAGAAAAATCTTTCGAGCGAAAAAGATTCTCAGATCAATCACGGAGCCAGAGAAAGTTCCATGTAAGGAAGATGTATTGGAGCGAGAAGTTTTATCTTGCCGTGGCATCTTTTCTTCGGCCTTTTGGCCGTGCCAGTAGCAGAAGGAGAAGAAGCACCACTTAATCCACTTCATCCCTCGCCACAACTGCTGTCCAACCCCAATTTTCATTTGCACCCGCACAGCCTCATTGTGTTCCACTCGATAAGTCAATTTACGGAGGGGAGAACGTTAGTCGAAAGGTCTTCTCGGTCTCGGAACCGATTGGACTTTCCAGATTCCTAGTCTTGGACATCTTTCATTGTTCGTTCCGTACAGCTTTTCAGTTCGAAACTCAGTTTTTCATTTTTTTATTTTATTTTTTGACTCGATGATCATTTTTCCGGTGAGAAGTTTAAAACATGTCCAGCTCGTTTTATGGATTTTTTTCCCCTGAAAAAAAAAAGTCAAGACCAACTTTTGAGTTGAAAACGAGTTTTTTCGAACAAACTATAACAGTAAAAACTAAAAAAAGATGAAAAACTTGATACTCCTACGCCTTCATTTATTTTGATAAGCCTCCGCTGTCCTTTTATCAATGGAATTTGTTCTCAGGGACCAGCCGATGCTCGTCGGCGACACCTTCTCGCACTCCTCGTCGATGGATTGCATCTCGACGACCCAAAGAATCGACGCCTCCATCGTCTCCATCGACAGAAGCGCGTCTGGCGTCGGCGTCGTCACGAATGGCCCCTCTGAACCGTTCGTTTCTTTTATTTTTGGTTTGAAATAGAAAAAAGCTTTGATCGTTCCGACACTTACCGAAATTTTCTTTCGTTATCAATTGATGATAAAATGTGTTGCCCAAGTGATAACTGATTATGTTGCTTTATTACTTCATTTTTTTGAAGAATTCGAAAAAAATTAATAACTTGAAAAGTTCGTAAAAAAACATAAAAAAATTTATTGAATTATAAAGGGAATTGAGATATGTACGACGGCCACTGAATTTTCTGGAAAGCTCACAAGAAGTCAAATGGAACTGAAAAACTTTGATTACACTGCAATTTTTTTTTCAAAGAAATTTGCACAGAAAGCAAACATGTGAAGTTCAATTGTTGGAAAAAAAATGTTTAGAATTCGTAACAAAAATGAACTGGAAAAAAAGAAAATACAGTTTGTACGTTATTGCAGTGAAGATTTTTGATGTAGGAAAAAAATGTTTGAAAAAAAAAAAAAATAAATAGATAAAAGTATCCATTTGATGATTGTGCGAAAAAGCGCGAGAATAGCCCTTGGAAATTTTTTGGTCTTTTCCCTGGCCGAACGAACATTTTTGTGTGTCAATACAACACGGTCGAATCCGCCGCCTGTCTTTGTAGGAAGGGCGTCGACTCTTCTCTTTTCTCGTATCTTTTTCCCTTTTCTCCTCACTTTGAATGGTCGACTGCCTACTTCCCACATGGGTTTTGGCTTTCATGAGGTGAATTTTTGACAAAAAATAGTCCTCAACTTGAATTTCCTTGATTTATGTATTTATGTACTTGGTGGCCCCACAGCTGTGATTGTATTTTATTTTTTGCTTTTTTATTAGAGTCCGCAGTCCTTTTTTTTAAAGTACAGATGAGTCTTAAATTGCGAAAATTCGTTGTACTTGGTAACATTTATTCGATAGCTCACGATCTGTAAGGTGTAACTTAATGGAAGTCGTAAATACACTTATTAACTTATATATTTTTCATTGTAATTTTTTTTTGAACTTTTTTTAGCTGAGGCTCGATAAAAAGCGGTCCGGAGTTAATTCAAATATTTAATCTTCTGGTTTTGTGGGCGACAAAACATTTGAAAAGCTTTAAAAAGAAGATTTAGGTTCGGGAAAAAGCTCAACTTCAGTTTAAATTAAGCTTCAAGAAACACACGTTGAAAATCTTTTTTTTATTTGTCGCAACCCGAATTCTTGGGTTTCTTCTGATCTTCACCACTAAAAATGTGGTTTGAAGCTGAATTTCACTTCATTCCATTCTCTCGAAAAGCTGAAGGTCAAAGTTTAGTTGACCTCCTGACAGGAATAAGTTTCTTTTCCGACCCGCAATGTTATACGCTGTGTGTGTAAAGTTTCTGTTCAGTTCAAAATTGACAAACTTTGGATGATTTTTCAAACGGAGAAGGAATGTCCTCTGCAAATATTACATGAAGACGGGGGTTTTGTAAGAATCTTTATGTGGTTTTTGATACTATAAGAGAATCGAGAAGCATCTTCAAATCTTGAAGAAATTATTCGCAGGAGTATTTTAAAGTTCATATCATTCAATTCAGAGAACTTGAAATGAATGTGATATTATATTATCAAAATTTGATTTTCAGAAGATCTCGCCAAGATGACAATCACAATGGGCGGTCATCACAGTGAGTTTTCCTTTTCAACTTTCGAAAATCTTGAATTTTTTTGAAAAAGTGGGAAAAGAAATTGATTGTCTACAATTTAAACGAGGACCGCCGCAATTTGTCATTTGTCCAGCGGCCTTGATTGATTGGATATTTCGCCTTGGATTTTCTCGTTTCTTTTCCCGACGTGGGCGATTTTTTTCTTGACCTTTGATTTATTTTGAAATGAGGGAATGTTAGAATTTTCAGGTCAGAATAAACGAATTTTTAATAAAAAGGGGAACGGTTAAATTAGTTTTGTTTGGAATTTTTTTGATAGGTTGATAAATTTCTTATGAAAAAAACCAAACCGTGGATAGAGTGAAAAAAATACTTTTTGCAGAAGTTGAAATGTCTTGAATTTTTGAGAGATCGAAAAACAACTTTGTTAGGCTATGTTTCTTAATAATGTTATTTGTTTACAATGCTTCAAAATGAATAGAGAAGATTTTCTAACAATCTGTGTCAATCTTTATTTTTTGTAGTAGTTTGAACTTTATAAAGTTTTTCACATCAACCATTAACTTTATAATAGTCTTTTTCAGTTTGTGAAGAAATTGTTTTAAACTGATCACTTTACGGTATTCCAATGACATAGAAAAACTAGTTTGGCTATAAATATTGGAAAATGGGTTTATGACTGGAAACGGAACGCCGATAGTTGTGGAAATGTTCGATAAGGAACCGATTACTATGATTCATCTCACTGTCAAGTCATAAGGAAATTCCTTTCTTGGTATTTTGATCACAAGTTTTTCGGCTAGGATTTCGGAGAAAAAGTATTGGATACTGTCTATTGATGAGAAAATTTGTATTTTCCAATTTTCATTTTTCAGTTCACTGACGGCTGCGGAAGCCCGCAATCAGAAAATCGATGCAAGTATCGATGAAGTCGAAGGAATTCGCGTCAAACTTCAGATGCTCCAGGCCATTGTAAATGTATGTTTTTTTTTCTGAAAGTTTCCATTCATTTTTTTCAATTTCGTCGATACCTTCGAATCAAGACTGCTTTTTTATTTTCGAAGTTTTCAAGGAGTCCTGAGTCTGAGAAATCAACGTTGCAGGACTCGGGTTTGAGCGAGTGGGAAACCGAGATGGAAACGTTGCGACGAGAAAATGCTCGTCTGAAACGGGAACTCGCCGAACGTGACGCCGTCATCGCTGCCCTTCGGTCGCCCAAACACGATTAGGAGCTCTTTTTTGAATCTCCTTGACGATCTCTCTTGATTTTTTCAGTTTTTTAGGGCACAGTGTAACTTTTGCCATTTTCAAACTTTTTGAGCCGGTGAAGAGAATTTTTGAAATTAAATTTTCTTAAACCCTTCTTCATATTCACATTCGAGTCGCCATACTTTAAAAATATGATCTCACTAACTTTTTTTTTTCAATTAAGTCGAACATGGGTAGCCATATTTCTTGCAATTCCATCTGTCTTTTTGTGTTTTTTCTCCTTCCAGCTGTATTTTTATACGATTTTCTTTCTAGCTATAAGCACTGTGTTTCAAACCGGTTGTATCATTTTTTCGAGTATCTGACAAAAAAGCAGCGGAAAACAAGCGATGAAGTTCGAGCGATCGTTTTTTTTCAGACAGTAAATTGGCTCGATTCTCCGAGCTCGTTTGACATATACTCCAATTGTCTCGATGCTGAGAAACTTAGCAAAGTTTTGTTTAAGGTTTTTTTGCATACGAATTTTTTTTTTGTGTTTCACTGTGATGTTGAATAAAATATTTGATGATAAAGGGCGGGTGCACAAAAAAGGTGTAATCAGTTTTGAAGCTTATCGCATTCACTCAGCTCGACATGTTGAGCGGTTTGGCCGTCGTTGTTGTGCTGGTGGCCGCCACATTTTGCCATGTCTCGCCGCCGATGCTTCTTGGAAGGCCCAGAGATGGGCTTTTGGTGGGTTTCGCGAAACTCATTATGGATTGGAAATTGAGCTGTGAAACTCTTCAAGAACAGACTTGGCCGACGTTTCTTTCTCTTTTTTTGTTTTGATACAATTTTAATTAAATAAAATCTCATAGAAATGCTCGCAAAAAGCAGACTTGTGCGAGGGCCGGCCGGTCAGCCTAACGGCCCCCCGTACAATTTCAAGCCCGGCCCGGCCTAAGAAGGGCCTCAAGGAAAAATGGCCGGCCCGGCCCAAAAAGCTCAAATTTTTTTCATTTTAAACTTTTCGCCTTTTTAACGAAAAAGTGGGTTTTTCTGCTTTTTGTTTTCCTCATGGAGTTATTAGAAACTATGATGCAACATGTAAAAACCAATTTTTTTCGGTGAAAATTTTTTTAGTAATGAAACAAATGAATTCTTTTCGAAGCCCGCGCAGGCTTTTTTTTTTCAAATAAAAGCCCAAAGCACGGGCCGCCCGGCCTGACTCACAAGCCTGGCAAAAAGAGAAAAAAATTTGGAAAAAAATATATATCAGCAAAAGCTTTGGCGAAAGGCGCTCCATCGCAAAAAGTACGTCACCTTGATCAGATTTTTTTAACCATTTCCAGGCTTGTGCGTCAGGCCGGGCGGCCCGGGCTTCGGGCCTTAATTTCAGGAAAAAAAGCCCGCGTGGGCTCGGGCCGGGGCGAGCTTCAAAAAAAAATTTTTTTAATTTCATTTGAAAAAAATTTTCACTTAAACGTGACTTCTACTTCTGAAATCATAGTTTTTGTTAAACTTTAAGTGAAAAAAATGAGCAAAAAAACATAATTTTTTTGTCGTAAAAAAACTTGATATATTCGACTAGAAAAAAATTGCGCGCTTCGGGCCGGCGGGCCATTTTTTTCTTGAGGCCCCTCTAAGGCCGGGCCGGGAGGGTGACGGGCCTGCCCTCGCACAAGCCTGACCATTTCAACTCAAGTTTGCAAAGTTTTTTAATTTTTCTCTCTTCTCGAGAAGAGATCTCTGCAACAGCATCTTTCTAGAAAAAAAGAAATTTCTATTAGCAACATGATTTGGCAAAACATTTTTTTATTCGCTGTTCTATACATGCTCTGCCTTTTTCTCGTATCTTCTAAGAACGAACCTTTTCTGATTGTTTTCCTTTTTTTGAAATTTTTTTTTATTTTCAATTTTTCGAATAAACTCGCAATATGAAGCGCTTTGGCGTTCTTTTGCTTAAGCATCCAGTTACTAAATCTAAAAAAAAATATTTTTCTATTTGAGAAACTTGTTCCCTTTTATATTCAAATTCTCCTCCCAATTTATGCGCTTTATAGAATATTTTATATCAACAAAAAAATATAGACAATAAAAGTTTTATGACTAATTATTCTCTCTTTTTTAGGGTGCCGATCCAGCCGACGGACCTCAGTCCGAGAGCAAATATCTCAACTATTCGTTCATCGTTCAGCAAGTAGACCATTTCAACGATAGCAACACAAAAACATGGAAACAAGTATTATTTTCTGAAAGTGCGAAAAGCATAAGAAATTTGTTAAGCGCTATCAATTCAACAGGAAGTTCTACAACAGCAAGACTGGCTACATCTTCTTGATGATCGGCGGCGAAGGTTAGTTCTTGTGGAAAGAGAAAACTTGGTTTTGAGCCGAATTTTACAAAATTTATTTCTGTTATCTACCTATGTTTTTCATGACATTTCGAGCTTTCCGCGCTGATTTGGAAAAAAAACTTAGAATGAAATTTTTTCTGTTTTCGTTCTGCCAGATCAATTATTTTTACGATGACAAAGTTCAACACTTTTTAGGCTCTATCAACGGAACCAACGGTGATAAGTGGGTTCGAAGCGAAAACGTAACGATGATGAAATGGGCGGCCGAGTTTGGTGCCGCCGCTTTTCAAGTCGAGCACAGGTTCTATGGAAGCAAGGATTACTCGCCCATTGGGTAAGAATATAACTTGGATAAAACAGAAAACAGTTTCTTTCAAGTTATTTAACTTCATGAGAAATAAAAATGACGTTTTACCTTTAGATCAATCTTGCCGGAATTACTGATTTTTCAAAGAAAATAAGTTTCAAAACTCAGATGGAATTTATACTTCACCTGTAAGTTTTACATCTTCAGAGACCAGACCACGGCCTCTCTGAAACTTCTGACGATCGACCAAGCTCTGGCCGACATCAAGGAGTTCATCAACCAAATGAACGCTTTGTATTTTCCCAATGATAAACCAATCTGGGTGACTTTTGGCGGATCTTACCCAGGTATTTATTAACCATTCCAACATATCATAATCTTGAGTCAACAATTTCAAGGTTCCCTGTCGGCGTGGTTCCGAGAAACTTATCCCGAAATGACCGCCGGAGCCGTTTCGACTTCTTCGGCCGTTCATGTTTTTGTTGATTA
Organism: Caenorhabditis auriculariae; assembly: GCA_904845305.1. Lineage (NCBI taxonomy): Eukaryota > Metazoa > Nematoda > Chromadorea > Rhabditida > Rhabditidae > Caenorhabditis > Caenorhabditis auriculariae. Next base: position 309,848 of record CAJGYM010000078.1, read on the forward strand.
TTACGGTAGGTTTGAGGGAAACGTTTCTACGTGAGACGGGAGAAAAAGATAATACGATTAGAAAGTTGATAAAAAAAAGTTTTTGTTTGATCAATGAGTTTCTCAAGAAGATTAGTGGTGATTAAAACAAGTTTCGGTCATGTGTTACTGAAATATTCAGATTACAAAGAATGGGGGTTTTCGAGGGTCTAAAATCCTTCGAAAGGCTTATTATAGGGTGAAATCTCTTTGGTCGTTCGCACTATACAACACTTATGATTTCATGTTCAACAATTTAACTTTGCGAAAACAATCTTTTAGGTTATGCAATCAACACCGAAAAGACGTACCGAACGGTGAGCGACAATTGCGCCAACGTCATCGGCAAGGCCTTCAAGGACCTCATTACCATTGCTTACAATGGATCAGACTCCCGAAAAGGCCTCAAAGCGAGATTCAAGTCTTTATTTTTCAAAGTTGCCTCAATAAAATTTCATTTTTTAGCCTTTGCGACGACTTTGACGAGTCGAACGTCGCCAAGTCCGTTCAGAACTTTTTCCAAAACGTCTACGGTTATTTCCAAGGCATCAACCAGTACACCGGAGATAACAGAGTGGGGAGTATTCTTGAGATGTCTTGTTAGAGACATTTTCAGAACAACGCGACGAGGTCTGGACTGGGAGTTCCAGCCGCCTGCCAAATTTTAAACAGCGGCCAGCCTGGCAGCGAAATCGACAGTGTCATAAAAGTTGTGAGTTGTTGAAAAAAATGATTGAAAAGTTAGTCAGAAGCCTTGAATCTTTAGGAAACCAGGGGTCGTAGGTAACTGGAATGAAAGGAATTGTTTTCGAGTTTTCAAGTGTTCGAACATTTTTTCTTTTTTCTTAAACTTTTCTATCCTCTTGCCTTTTTAGGTCAATTGGAAACCTTTTTTGCTGATTTCTATTATTTGAAATAGCTCAAAGACCCTCTTATCTGATTATCCAGTTTATCTTCTAATAAAACCACGAAATTTGTCTTTCCTCGGTATTTTTTCCCTGGATTCAGCTCACGGCTTACCTTTTAAATCGCAACATTTCCGAGTGGGGGTAAACAGTCGTTTAAAAACAAAATTCATTCAACCCGAGCTTTACCGACATCGCGAAATGCGCTTTAGCGAAATTAGAGTGATTTTCATTTGCTTCACTTTCACGAAGCTCTGAAGTTTCTACAGACTAAACTAGCTGAACATTTCAGGTACTATTTTGACTAAAATTCAAAGAATTAAATTTCAGTTGAATCTTTACGATTCCTGGTATGCTCCGAGCGACAACGGCTGCCGTCCCAACAGCTACAAAAACTTCGTCAACGCTTATAAGGACACTTCTATGCCCAACGATGACGTCAGTATGTGGATGTGGATTGATTTCATCGATTCTTTCGAATTTTTGCCAGTTTCGACAAGAAGTTGGCTCTGGCAGACATGCACGGAGCTCGGCTACTTCCAAACGACAGACGGAGGAAACGGAGGGATCTTCGGAAGTACAGTTCCTTTGGAGTGAGTTCAGTTGATGCACAGTGAATTTTTGATGGTTTTTCAGTTTCTTCTCAGACCAATGTATCGATTTGTTTGGCAATGATTTCACTTTGGACAACACCTTCAATCTGGTGGCGGCAGTTCGAGCCAAGTATGGTGGCGCCGACAATTACAAGGTGGCTAATTGAGGGATTTTTGTTGCTCTCAATTTTTCAGTTTCGTAATAGTAAACTTTTTTCGATATAGGGAACGAAAGCAGTGTTCCCCAACGGATCATTCGATCCTTGGCAAGGTCTCGGACTCCTTCTTCCAGTCGCCTCGAATGGCGTCGACGCCTTCATGATCAATGGTATCATTAATTTTTTTCATTTATTGATGGGAAAAACGACGTAATATTCGAGAATTCTTGAATTTTATTTTTTTAAAGCTTTGAAAAAAATAAGATTTTTTTCAAGGAAAAAAACTCGCCAGAAAGTTCTTTAAAAAAATTTAAGGTCTGAACCTTTTTTTCTATAATATAACTGTTTCTAGATGAGATGCGAAATTTTCTGTGTCAATTTTAATTTGAGTCACCCCCAATAAAAACTATGAAAAAGGAGAAAAAATGAGAAAAAAAGGTTTTGCATCATGTCGCTAAACTCGCGCAAAAAAGCCTACGCCTAACCGATTTAGAAAGAATGGCATGCGTTGATCACCTTATTCGTAATAGGATGGGAAACGCCATTTTTAACTTCTGAATCCGAAGGCCAATTCATGTTTTCTAAAGGCACGGCCCACTGCGCTGACATGTACCCGGCTCGAGATTCGGACCCGCAGTCGCTGAAAGACGCACGAATCAAGATCCACGACCATCTGAAGTCGTGGCTCCAGGATGCTCAGGCCGTCAGAACAGGTACCTAGAGAAATGTCGGCTAAATCATCTCTCTCCGATTTCCAGGCTCTTCCGGCTCGTTGACGATCTTCTCTGCCCTTCTTGTTCTACTTCTATCGTTGTTCAATTTCTAATGTGTACATGTTCATTATCGTTGTGTTTTGAGGAATGAAAAATTGGAAAATTGGTCATGAAATCGAAAATCTGTCGTATGTGGCTCTGTGAAAGTTTCATCCGTGTTTCACTTCGACTCAACTCGAGCTGAGGTGAAATCGTTTGGAAGAAAAATGGCTGGTGACGCCATCAAAGGGACAAACGATAAAGATGATAATTCAGGAAGCTCAGGTTTGTTCAATAAAAATAGTTTTGGAAACCCTAAGAACGCCTTTTTTTAACAATAAACTTATAATACAATATTTTTTTAATAAATGTTGTTTTTGAACTTCAATTCGAAGCGAGTTGACTTCGCCTTTTTGTATGCGTATTATTTTTTTAAATTCTGAATCAGACGCTTCCAAATGAGTTCAGCCTCGATTTTGTAATTTAAAAATCATTGAAATTAGGTAACGACGATTTTCCAGTCTTTTGTTTCAGAAAGCTTTTTTGAACGAAGTTGCCTTCAAAAATTGTGTAGCAGCATTCAAAGTACGATTCCAAAACTTTTTCTCTCAAACTAAAAACAGTTTCATAATCTTTGGCTCATTGAGTGTTTTGATGACTCACCAGAACGGTTTCACAACCTCAAGACTTTCGCGAAACTCGGAGAAAAAATGTTTGATGCCACTCCTACTCAGTTACGTATTGGCACGTGCAAATTATTTTTTAAATCACAGAAATTGATTAAAGCTAAGTTTTTTTGATTTTTGATCAGTTCGTTATAAGAAGAGGAGGACTATCAAATTAGGCTTTTTAACATGAACTTGAAATTTCAAATTATTTTGCTTTTATGTGAAGCCCAATTGGTAGCACGATTATATTTTTTTAAGAAAGAGTATAACGGAGAAAATAATTTCAGCCTGGTAGGTTTCACTGCAGAGTTTTGCTCAAAAGTGCTTCCAAAAAACTATTTTTCTCTTTCGCAGCCCTGACCGCGATTGACCGAAAAACATTGAGAGTCATCAACTTGAGAGCTAATGTGCCGAAAGTTCAAAAAAGCACACAATGAAGAGCGTTCGTCGAGATCCTCACGGTCTGTTTGTTGCGCGGAAGGCGGAGGTGTATCCAGCGCCGGTCTAAATCTCAAAGACGTGTGTGTGTGTGGGGACTGCACATCGACGGTGTAAAGCCGCGCTGTTTCCAGAGCCCCAAGCAGTGCACACAGCGGCAGTGGTGGTGATGGTGGCAGTGGTGGCGGTGGACGGCCTCCTGAACCAGTCGAAAGTCGAGAGAACCTCCCACATCCTCGAGATCTCTCGCTCTCAAGTCGTTCCGTTCCGTCACCTCCTCTTTCACTTTTGGCTTTTCGATCGTTTTTTTTCCCCTCAAATGTATCAATTCTGAATCGATTGACAGGTCCACCTTGTTAGGAAGGTCACAACAGATTACTGACTTCTATCTAATAAAAAAAGTTTTTATTTTTGCAAGTGCTTGTGACGGCGGGAGAAAAAGGTCCTTTTTCTTGAAAAGTCCGAAAAGTAAAAACTCTGGTAGTTTCAAACGACTCCAATGATTCATTGGCTTTTAAAGTTTTTGCTTTTCGAACTAAATTTTTTAAAAACTTCGCTTTGTCTCATTTAAACTTCATTTTTTTAAAAAAATATGTATTGATTTCGAGGTTTCTGTAGCTAAAAAGGACTAAAGTTGATCCTCAACAACGTTTGACAGAATTTGAAAGAGCATACGGAAAAATAAACGTCTCAAGCTTCAATTGCATGTCACTTCCAACTGCCTTTTTTTAACTTGTGAAGTTAAAAAAAGAAAACGAAAATTCGAAGCTCAGAATCTATTTTTTTGAAGAAGATCATGAGAATTAATTATTTTTGGCCTAATTTGAAGTAAAAATCTTACTATTCGCACTCTAGTGCCATTTTTGGCTACATGGAGAAAAATTCATCTAAAAAGCATGAAGTAATGGAAAAAAAGATAATGATTTTTCAATTACAGTTCTTAATTTTTTTTTTCAATATCCAAGTTTTTCGAAAATCTTTGATTCAAAATTATTTGAGAAACATCTATTTCATTGAACTTCCTTTATATGTCTTCTTTTTTCGATTTAAACAAAAGTAGGAAATTTTATTTGAGTTTAACTTCAGGTCGAGTTTTTTTCTGCAGAGAATCCAGATTGAACTGTCATTTCTTGAGTTTCGTGACTGCTACGAAATGCAAACAGTTATTTTTTTTTTCTCCTTTGAACGAATCAAAAATTAAAGAGTCAAAAAAAGTTGAGTCCGACGAAGCTCAAAATTTCTCTCAATATATAAAATTTTACTTATTTTTTTCTAAACTTCCACATTGACAACTACAGGAAATCAATGAAATCTGTTGCAGTGTTATCTTACTTTTAATAAAATAAGAAAGAAAAGAAACCAAAGGCTACCTTGTTTTATTTCCAAAATTTATTCAAAAGTTTTGTTAGATCTAAAAAACAAAATAATTATATTTATCGTAGTTAATAATCCTTTTAGTTACGTCCCATCGTTCAAAGTCCCTATCCAAAAGGTTATCCCTCGTTGAAAGTATACTTTCCTACGAACCACCTTCAAGAGTCAATATAAACAACTTTTTTTGAGCAATTTCTCTTGGCCCCAAAGTGCAGCCAAAGTTGCAATTGTCAAATTTCTCTAAACGGCGTCATTCAAAAACATTTCCCCCGTTCGTTACCCAAACATAGAGCTTATTACTTCTATTCGGATGTTTTGAAAATATTTTTTACAGATGACAGAAGAAGAAGATCCGTACGCACTGAGCAGCAGCGAATCCGAGGATGAAGGACCCAAAAAACCCATCAAAATCGAAGGCCGAAGTGGCGACATCAGTCAGCTGGTCTGTTTCAAAAACTTATCGTAGCACAAAATTTTTGGATTTTTTTTTCGAATCACTGTTCGAAGTAGAAAATCGATAAAAAAAGGTTTTTCTTAGAATAATTATTTTGCAAAAATCAATGATTCTCTGCTCACATTTTTAATTTATAGTGGACTATAAATCATAAATAAAAATAAGTTCTTCACTTTTTTTCAAACAATATTTTTTTCGATCACTGGATGCGGATGAATTCAGTTTTTAAAAAAATATTTATTGAAGAAAAATATGTTTTTTTAAAGCGAAAAAAATCTTTTTCGAAAAAAACAGACTTTTTGGAAAATGTCAGTTTTTTTAAAAGTTTTTTTGAATCGTCGATATATCTATCTGATAAAAACCTTTGAAAATTTTCATAGAGGTTACGAAATTACAAGTCTCCTGTTGTGAAATCATTTTTGTTAGTGAAGATTTTTAACGAAGAAAAAATTACGATAATTTGTTACAAAATACGAAAAAGAGGTATTTTTAGCGCGACGCCATCACAGACGCAACGGTTTGCCTTAAATCTTGCTTTTTGTTTATTTTCACACCACACTTTTATCTTTTCCTTCCCATCACCAACCATTTCCTCAACCTTTCATTCGTACTTCTTCTTCTTCTTCTTCCAGCTGCATCCCTTCCCACACTTTCATTTTTCCAATGCTGAAACGTTGGCCCAACCAAGAGCTAGCCGTTCAGAAGTCGGCGTTGTTCGAGAACAAGGAGAAGCTGAAAGACGAGGCTCGCGAGGAGGAGCTCGCCGCCTTGAAGCAGACCAAGGAGCTCAAAAAGATGAAGAAGGTTGGTTTTTTTGCGGAGAAAAACTCAAGAGTTTTTTAGGAAAATTTTCCTGTTGAGATATACGGTAAATAAATAAATACTGTTATAAATGTTAAAAGAACGTTGGAAAGTTTTGAAAAAGTTAAAAAGATCGACCAGAACAAATTCCTCGAGGATGTGGGCTTCGAAGGAAGATTTTCATATCATACTTATTTAGACATGATGAAGGAAATAAATTTTGTTCGAAATAAGAAAGATTTAATATTATGTTGAGTATTTCTCAGTTCTCATTTTTTTTTATGTTCTATTTTTCTAGGAGTTCGAAGAAGGCAAAGTCCACAACACGGAAAACGACGAGGACGACGCTCTGAAAATCGCCCGCCTCGAGGAACGCCAGCGTCTCACGGAAATCGGAAAAGTTGTTTCCGATCCAGAGAAATGTGTTCTCAAAACAAAAGCGTTCAGGAGAAATATTCGCAGTTCAAAACAAAATTCGAGAATTTGGACACGACGCTCGGCGAGAACCTGGAAGAAAGAATGAAACGGCTGGAGAAGGAGACGATCGGCCTCGGCAAGGAGTCGTTGGCCAGCGCGAAACAGAGGTTTCTTTTTCGCAGGAAATAGCCAGATTGGAATCCTAACTGTGCAGAAATGTTGGTTTATAGAATATATTCTGAAAAAAACATTTTTTTGATTTTTTTGGATTTTTCAAATACAAGAACCTTTTTTTGAAGTTGCTTGATCATTCGAGAAAGAAGCAAAAAGTATATTTCATTTTACGAGATCATTGATTAGCCCAGAGGCTAAAAAAATGAGAGTCGAGTCGAAAAAAATTCAGTGACCTCATTTTTTTAAAGGAATGACGTCATCCAATCATTTTTTTCTAACTTTCTTCAGGATTATTTTTAGTAGTCATTCAAAAAAATGATTTTAGTTACAACAAATGTTTCTTTTTGTAATTTATCATTCCTTCAGATTTGAAAAAAAGGCGAAAGCGAAAAATGTCGTCGAAAGAGAAAAAAACTGGAGATTGAACGAAGCGCCGATTTGAAGAAAATGAAGGCGGCTTTCAGTAGGGTGAGTCCGTTTATGAGAAAAAAAATTTTTTGGAAAAAAAATCATGGAAACCCAGCGAAAAACGAGGTTCTTTCCAGGATCCAACAGCCGACGAGGCGCCGAAGGATTGCGCGGTCTGCAGCAAGACCGTCTATCCGGTGGAGCGCGTTTTCGCCAACAAGCGGCTTTATCACATCAACTGTTTCAAGTGCATCAAATGCTCGAAGAAATTAACGTGAGGAGTCTTGAAATTGGATACTTTTCAAGGTCGCACGTAGAATGGCTCAGTGTAACCATGGCGGTTTTATTTCTGACTCCGATCAAGTTTGTACAGAAAGTTTGCAAGGAAAGAGGAAAAGAAGCTCACTTCAGGTATAGATCTGGAACTCGTTGAAATTTGGGTTGAATATTTTTTCATGTACTGAAAATCGATAGTCCTTCTAGTGATAAGTTTTTTAACTTTCATATTTTTTTTTCTAGAAAAAATCAGAAAATTAAGAAAATTTCTCTATTGTTTTTTCGAAGGAACTCTTTTATATTGAATAGTATCACCCAGTTTTACGGACGAGGTCGCAGCGAGAGAAACGCTATATCGCGGGGGAGCCGCGAGCTATATCGCTCGCCTCTCGGCGCAAGGTCGCTCACATCTCGCTGCTATGTCGCTCTTTCAAAAAAAATTTTTTTAGCTCGATTGGGCTTTTTCTTGATTTGCTTTCTATGCTTCATACTTTTTATTGGGTTGTACATGATAACATATCGGTCTTTATCAACCTTCTTTACTTTTTTTATTTAATATAAACAATATATTTAAATGAAAAACTTGAGAGCATTAAAGAAATTTTTCCAAATAATTGATGATACATTTTCGAATTCGAAGTAAACGGAAAAGTATGTACAAATCTGAAGAAGAAAAAAATTGATTTGAGGCGAAAGAGTGAAGCTTCAAGTAAGAATAAAAAAAGGACAATATGAGGAAAAAAACATGTGTATCGTTTATTTTTTTCATAGGAAAAATGTGACTAGAAAAAAAGAGTAGGTTCAATAAAAAAACAGAAAAAGTAAAACCGATTGTAAGCTCGTAGATGATTTTTTTAAAAAGTTCAAATTAGAAAAAATAAAGGAGGGAGGCTCGAAATGAAAAATGAAAGAAGTTTTTGAAAAAAAGAAAAATTAATTTAAACAATCAGATTGGCCCTAAGTTCCCTTAAAAAAATGTTACTGTAAGCTTTGACTCGATAGTTTTTCGGCATATCCTTCATTTGCTGCGTCAAGAACTTTTCTAAATGATAAAATCGGTTAAAAAAAGAGAAATACTGAAAAAAAGTCCAACCTTGAATAAGAGAATAACTCACAGGAGTGACTGTATCAAGACAGCAGTACGTGCTTTCTCGAAATCATGCCTCATTTCTTTTTTTCCTTACCCATCGACGCCAAAGTGCAAATCATATCTTCAAGTAAAAATGGATATACTGTTTCAAAAATAGTTTACCAAGAATCTTATTGATTGTATCCAAAAGCAAAACTTCAGTGCCATCTCCCACGGATCTTTTTTGACTTTTATTGATCGAAAAAAAAAAGTTAGATGCCATTTTGAAGTACTAATAACCTGAAATTCTTGGTTAAAACATGAAAAAAAAAATGCGAAAAAAGAAATTTCAAATTCAAGAAAGGTGTGCAGTTCCGTTAAAATATATACAAAAAAGCTTTTTTTTTATCACAACTTTCTTTAATGGGATTTCACCCTTTTGAAACTTTCTGGAAATATGATGACTGTTGATTGTAACACCGTGGTGAAAACTTAGAAACACAGCTGAAAACGTTTCAGAAAGATTGAGCTCTATACGAGGAAGTTGTGAGCGAAAAAAATATTTTTTTCCTTTTTCTGACGGTACTGTATGAGCGTTACATTAGTTGTAAAATTAACATTTTTAGAAATATTAAGTGAAAAAAATAGACATAGAAAAAAATCAGAGAGAATATAACACACGAAAAAATAAAAACAATTCAAGTAAAATTTTTGATGGCACGTAAATAGTGACCAATCAATAATCCGCGACCTCGCGCCGATATCGCGCCGGGAGTTTGCTAGAGCTGAGCGAGATGGCAGCGAGATATGTCGCTGCTATGTCGCGCCACTCTCGCTGCGATATAGTCCACGAAACTGGGTGGCGTTTTTCAGCAAAGTTATTTTTGATAGAACCGCTTTTAGAGGAGTTTTACGGAACATTTGGGAACAAAACTGAAAAATCTATTAATTGGCCAAAATGTCTCGATGCGCTTGCTTGAACCATTCCACATGCAACCATGACGTGTGAAGACCGTCTGAACGAGTTGATTGAGTTGTAAATAATGTGTTTTGAGGCCGACGAACTACAACTCGCACGAGGGCAAGCTGCTGTGTAAAGTGCACATGTTGGAAGTGTTCCACCCGGAGCTCGCCAAAACGATGGACCCCGGCAATACTGAAGGTACTCAAGGAACTAATTCTGCAAAAGTAGTGGAAATCGTGAGAAACGCTCAAAGTTATGTCGACATTCTTCTGAAATTACTTTGCCATTTCTCAGAAGGTTGTAAAATTAGAAAGGATCGGAGATGGAGAGTTATTATAGCCTTCCTACTGAAATTTCTAATCAACTTTCTCGAAAAATCTTAAAAGGAAAGTCATTTTATTTTGCGGTTGGGAATCTCCTGAGAATTGGCCAGAAAACTCTTTGATGTGCTGAAGTAAGATTCTGAAAGTCGGAACCTTCATTAATTTTTGAGAAAGAAAGGCTAGAAGTTGAAGAAAACCTAAAAGCAGTTGAGATGAGTTATTTTGGGCTTTGAGCCTTCATTTCTCAAAAACTATGAACTTTTGCAGATCAAGACTCTTATGGTATTTTTTTTTCTTTCATAAATGAGCGTTTGGGAGAAGAAAAAAACGATTTTCCTTGTTAGGTGAATTAGAAAACGATTTCGTCTAATGATTAAACTCGCAAAATTTCAGTTTGAGAGTTCTTAGTTGTGAAATAAATGTCGTATGTCTGAATTTGTCTATAAAACACGAATTCAAAATAATCGAATCTCAAAAAACATTCCCTGTCCATCCGATTTTTTTTTCCTTCAAATTTACGTAAATTCCCAAAATTCTATCTAACACGACTGCCTATTCAGTAAATTTTTTGAAAACCTGTTTACTCAGAATCCATGAGAAATAGTGAACTTGATAAACTACTCTAGCAAGGATCCAATCTGAATCAAGAAGTAAATTGTTATGGTCGACTGAAATAACTTGGCGCGACTAAAGGCCACTCGACGCCGCCGCGAGCCCCTCGAAGAAGTCTCCACTTGTCGATTAGCAAATGAGTGATTGAGAACTCTTTTTCGGCCGGTTCCTGTTCGATTTCTGACGGCTTTTGTTTTCAGAAGACGAACACGCGCCGGGCGGTGACGACGACGATGACGAGTTCGCCGTGAGCAGCAAACCGAAAACCCTGGCCGGCGTCGTCAAATGTTCGTTTTTTGGTTTTTTACCTCACTTCGAGGCCTGTATTGATTTTTTTGAGAACAAGAGGTGACCGGGGAACGAGAAAAAGTCTCATTATGGCAAAAGAAGATCAAAAAATATACACTATTCGTTACTCTTTTTCAATTTCTTGAATTATTTTGTTTAAAAAAATTAACTTGAGGTGGACATCAGACTGAAGAAAATTCGAAAAACTATATGTTTTATATTTTTTTATTGCCCAGCCTTACGTCATAGTGTAAACCAGTTTTATATCTTAGCTCTTCTGAATTCTTTTCGAATTGAAGTGAAGAAAATAGTTCACTATGTTTTTTGAATGTTAGTTCAAATCACACTCGGACACGCTTCGCACCCAACAATATAAATCAAAAAGGGAACGCCGAGGTCCGAATGAGACTTTTGGCGCAGATTTGCGCCATGTCGAGTGGTGTTAATAACAACCCCGACGGTCTCGAAGGAAACAGCATTGTTTATGCGCATCTTTGCCCTACTGCCCCTTTGGCCACTACGGACGGAGTAGAAGGGGAGGAGGTTGTCCAGCCAGCCGTGTGGGTGGCGTCTCTCCCTCTGAGACAATCGCAAACCAATCTATACGATCTGTTCTCACTCACACTCTGGTCGCCTCCTCCACTCATTATTACCTTGTGCCGATTCCTCCTGGATCGTGATGGTCGTTGCAGCCGGCGCCAGCGCCGTCCACGACGAGCTGGCCCAGTTGAAGTCGTTGAAGGAGAAGAAGGGCGACTTCGAGTCGTCGATCAAGGATGCCGAACTCGTCGAGAAACGCACCAAGGTTGGAATCGGTCAAAAGAGTTATCAGACTTGAAGCATGAAATCTATCTTGAAATGGGCTTGTGAAAAGGTCATCCATTGGGTACAGCTCTCTGAAGATTCTAAAAAAAAAAACAGACGCCCCCAAACTTTCATTGTTTTGAAACTGCTTCATTAGGCTTAAGCTTCAAAGAATTCGTTTTCGAAAAATCAATTATTCTTCATTTTTCGACGCAGAATCTCAGTAAGTCAGAGATTTTTGGTCAATTTTCAAAAAGTTTGAAACTTCGAGGAAAACAACCTCTTTCTTCACTTTTTTAAAGTCTCATAATTTGCGGAATTTTTTTTGTGAGTTTAAAAGTGAAAGAGGCTGAGTGAATAAACATATCAGATTTGGAAACCTTTTGCTTAACTTTTTGAAGCGGTAATATCGGAAAAAAAGGGATTTTTAAGACTGAAGCCCTAATTTGGTCGTAGAATTCTTTGGGATCTTATCAGTCTCATTTGATTTCGAAACATTTTACCCTTGCAGCTGTTGGCATACGGACTATTGATAGGTCTAAAGTGAAATAAATCGAAAGCCGCAAAATAGAAATAGTTTCCATTCATTTTTTCAAAAAAATGGGATTAAAAAAATCGTTTTTTTGTAGATTGATCAAGATCTCCTCCAAGCTGGAAAGGTCAAGGCGAACGCAGAGCGGTGAGCTTTTTATAAATTAGAAGTTTTTTTCAACATTTTTTTCGATATTAACGAAATTCTTATGAACTTCTATATCCTTTTCTAGAATTCTGAATTGAGGTTTATTATTTTTTTCAAAAAGTTTCAAATTCAGCATAACCGTCACTATCATTACCAACACTGAAGACGCGAAAAGAACATTCAATTTTCGAAAGAAAAATATTTACTTGTTTTCATTTCAAAATCTGAGATACATGATTACGGTTATAACCTACAATCCATATTTGACACAACTTGAAAAATCTGTATTTAGTAATTCATTTTTTCCGAGCAAGTAGGTTAATTTTTTTGATGAAAGATGTTCAGATTCGTCTCCGGAGCGGCTCTGGAGGACAAGAGCGACGACGACAGCGAGTCGGTCGACCGCGACCCGAACGTCATCCGCAGCAGCCGCAAGCCGCGCAAGGAGGACCTCCACTTTGAACAGGTTCTCCGCACGTCATCAAGTGGATCTTCATTGGATGCGTTCAGGTTGGAGGCATCAAAGACAAGTGGAAGAAGGGCGACGTCGAGACGGCGACTTCTCATGAAGCTGCTGAACGGAAAGAGATCGAGGCGTTGAAGGTCAGATTTCCGGAAATCAAGTCTGAGTGATTTTCGTTTTGATTTGATACTAGAGGTCAAATCTTGCTGTTCTTTTGCGACATTTCTTTGAACAATTAGTAGAATCCGTGCAGAGAATTGCTGATTAACACGACACCATTTACAGAATTTACCTCTGCGCTTCTTAATATATGAAATGTCTTTTGAGTTTGTATGAAACCGCCGACTTTAATTGATTTCCAATAGTTCAATCGAATTCCCCTCGAACTTGACCAAACTAACGAAACGAACGTTGAACTCAATTTTGAGATTTTGAGGCCCAATTTATAGTAACCAAATTCTTATTAACAGCTTCAATTCTGTCAAATACTTACACCAAAAAGCTCCATTTCTCAGAATTTAGAATATAAAGAATTTGAAATTTGAATCTATTAGACTGTCTTTTTTTTGCTTCAGATTATAAGAATTCTTAGACCTAAAAATAAATTTCCTTAGATTTTTTGAAGGATTCCCATCAATTTTCTCTCATCGAAAAATGGCTGAAATTGGACTCGACTCGAAAACAGCCGTGATTTGCTCCACCTCTGACCACAATTCTTTGTTTGACTTTTTCCTCTCCATGATCATCATTCCTTTTTTTTCTTTTCTTCTCGATCTTTAATCCTTTTTCTGCTCGAATTGGGGGTTTAATCAAAAAAAAGAAGAAGTTTGAAACGTAACATTGACTTTCTTTGGGAATACTTTGGTTTATTTAGGTGGCCTGTTTGTTTTTACCATGAAGGAAAGTTTTTTTAACTGAGTATTAAAATTCAAATTCTCAGAGACTTTATAAAAATAATTGAATCACTTCCGACTTTTTGCAGGGCGGACCATCTGTCAAGGATCGTTTCAAAGAGAGAAACGAAGGAGATGAGGTCGTCGAACGGCAATGGAACCGCAATGAACTCGACACATCTGGTACTTTTTTATTTTCCTCGTTTCGTTTTCTTTTTTCTCATCTGGTCACCTTCTCTTTGGTCACTTGTCGCGCTTTCCAAATTAGCTTCAATTTGGAACGTCGAATTTGAAAGAATTTCAACGATTTCTCGGCGAGAAAAAGTTGAAGGTTTCACATATATTCAAATGAAAAGATGAAATCCGAATTTTTAACAATTTTTGTAAAATAAGTGTTTCCACCCGTAGAGCGCGCTGAGCATCCAAAGATACTCTCTCCATCCTTTTTTATCATCTATCTTTTAATTAGGGCTTTTTAAAGCTCACCGTGCACTCTTGTAAGGAAAAAAGTAGCTGAAAAAAGGCTTTTTTGTACCTCCAAGAAGTATCAGAAACAAAACACGCATACACTACCCACACATGAAGGCACAATTTCGGGAACTGTTATTCTTTGCGGCGACGTCGTCTTTCGTTGCGATCTCCGCTCTCTTATCTTATTTTGGCCCTTCTTCTTGTTCTGTTCGGCAATGATCCCCGCCCACAAACGAACTGTCACTCAAATTGCCACGGCCGCCTGTACAGTTATGTGGGGAACGTGGGATGTCCAGAGTATCGAGAAGAAAATGTGGGACCAAAGGGCAATTTTAGAAACAGGGAACCCGAAATCCCTCGAATCACTGCTTTAATAGCCATCACGTTTTTTTTTCAAAATTAATGCGTCAGCGTCGCTTTCCACTGCCTTTGCACAATCAAAAACGTTTCAATTGCGTTTTCACCAGTTTTTATGATAAAAGTGAATATTCTTTCGTGCAAAATGAGCAGATGAGAGCGACGCGATCCGCGCCCTGTTGACCTGTGTCCGTCGGCAGTACATCGGGTTTGATGGTAATTTATTGAAGCTTTTTTAGTTTTGCGATTATGGAAGCTTATAATATATTAAAGTCCAGGGAGAAAAACGAAAAAAACACCTGGTTTCGAAATTCTGAATTAACTTTCGACAGTTCATTGAGAACTTTTTATGCGTTTATAAAAACTATGAAAAAGTTATTTAGTTTGTATAGAGACCAGGATAAAAAAATTTATCTTTCGTTATTTAGTTGAAACTTTGAAATAAGAAAAAAATTTTTTTAGAACTGGTAGGTTTGAAAAAAAGTATTGCCGTAAATGTTTGCTGATCCCAACAGACCGCAAAAAAACGAAGAGAGTTTTTATTTTTTTCATTAAAAAATTCAATAAAATTTCAGGAAGCTGTTTACATTTTTAAAATTATTCTCAAGAAGGATTTTCAGCGGCGGCCGAAGCCCGAAAATCGTTCCTGGAGGGCCACGCCTACGAAAGCGGCGCCAACGTCGAGAAGACAGCGAGAGACCTCGACGACCTCCAATTTTCGCGTTCGTTTCTCATTTGTGTTCAAAAGTCGAACGACTCATTCCGCAGACCTGAAAGGCTTCAAAGAAAAGTTCGAGAAGGGCGAGGAAGAGTCGACGAACGTGGCCAAGACGGCGGTGGAAGTGGGCGAGGTTCAGCTCGGCAATATCAAGGCTACTTTCGAGAAGGTTCCTTTCATTTTGAATATTGTAGGGCTTAATGGAGAAGATATATATCACCTTGATACGTGAGGGGAAAAAATGAAGCCGTTCACAGAGTCATATTTTAGGCACTAATCGTTAGTCTATTTGTTGCGGGGATTGAAAGCACGAAATATGTGTTCCGTGGAGCGTCGTTGTTGAACCAATATTTTTCCCTTTTCATCGTTAAAAAGTTACGGTTACTGATTTTTAGAATTCTTGAAAATCGACCCTAACATTCATGTAAAGTTGGAAAATGTTTTTGGAAAAACTATAGAGAGATTATTAAAGAAAGAATGAAGAAGAAATATATTCAATTAATCTTGGAGCATTAATTTTATAAAAATTTGAAGAAGTTATTTGAAGACGCAAAATTATTGAGAAAAATAAAAAGATTCTTTTTTTGATGAGACCGTAAGTAGGCATGTTGCTCAGATGCCTTTTTTCAATATTTTCTGACAAAAAAGAGAGTTGATAGATATAAATAGGATTTTCCACTTTTTTGAAAAACATTCAGAACCTCTCTATAATCAAGAGCCAAGTCGATTGAAAAAAAAGATTTATGGACTCCAGCTGTTGATTTTTTTTTTTCTGAATTTCGCAAGAGAGCTTGGCGAATGTGTCACCAATCGGCAGTAATGGTCGAGGGCTTGTGTAGGAGTTGTTTTTCATCCCGGCCGATGGCTCCACAGCTGACGCCGCTTTTCCTGACACCCAACTGACCCTTTGCCGTTCGGCCAACTTGAAAACAAAGACTAAACAGGGGACTTTTTGTTGATATCTGACTTTGATTAAAGTTTTTTTTGAGATTCGTGGGAAGTTTTGGCTGAGTTTTAGGTTTGAGGCCTGTAAATGAGTTTACAACGCCGAAATGTGTTTTTACAACTTTTTCAGGTTTTTTTGACTGCCGAAAATTTTTATCATATTCAGAGTCGAAAATAGGTTACAAAACTATCCACAAAGTAAAATATCATAATTATAAAGAACTACCGGTTCCAATTTTTAGAGCTCAAAAAAAGTTATAAATGTCTTTTAGAAGAAAAAAAAAACTAAAAGTACAACTTTTTAAAAGCATAATTCTAGGGTGAAGGAGAAGAGATGAGTGCGGAGGAAAGAGCGGCGTTGAAGAAGCGAGAAATCGAGGCCGAATTCCAGCGATACAAGCTCGCGAGAAGAGCTGCCGCGGAAAGAAACGCTGTTTGAATTTAAAATCGGATCATTGTCTGGATTCTGACGTTTGAAGGAAGAAGAAGACGTGAAGGTTGAAGCGGGCGGCAACGCCGACGTTGGCTCGATCAAGGATCGCTTCGACCGCGGCGACGCCTTCAAGGCCCAGACAGCTGATGGTTTTCCTCGTTCAAAGATCTGCTCACTCCATTCCGTTGCAGAGAAGCAGATCGACGTCGAACTCAAGATGGCGGGCAAAGCGCGCGAGAAGTTCCGACAGATTGACGCCTCTGGAGCTGCTCCAGTCGCTCCAGGACTGAAGAAGACCGAGCCGAGCAAGTGGGACAAGAAGGACGACAAACCGGTCGCCGAGGTCATCAACAAGCGAGTTCAACAAGGTTTCTCATTATCTTCTGTGTCACTCATTTCCAACTTTGTGTGTCTCCGAAGCTGAATTTTTTTTATAAATTAAAGAATTACTAATGAGTAGTTGTTGTTTGAAATTTCAATTCAAGACCTTTTTTAAAGGTGATAAAAGGAATTTAAATTTTTCCGTTGAAGTTTACTCCCAATTTTTTTACTATTCTGAAGAATTAGAATTGCTTTGAGTCTGTTAGATACAACTTTTTCAACTTATTCCCATTTCACTTTCCCAGATGACGTCGAGGAAGAAGGCGAAGACGCGTTCGACGTCAAGAACTTGATGAACAAGTTCAAGAGCATCGGGGAGACGACCGCTGTGAAGACGTCGAGGTTGAATAGAAGGAAGAAACTGAAAATATTCTGGAGGTTCAGCGAACATCGCGCCGAGCTCGAAGCTTTGAAGTCGGAAGCCAAGAACTTCAAGGCCAAGTTCGAAAATGCGGGCGAAGACGACGACGCGACGGTGGCTGAAGAGCGACGGCGTCAGCGCGAAGAGGAGTTCGAAGCCTTGAAAAGTGAGTTTCGATTCCATTTTTTACGTCTTCATAAGAACTTGATGGGAGCAATCAATCTTTTGGTTCGACAGAATTATGGTTCATGCGATGGACAGAAATGTGACTTGCATGAAATTTGTAGAAAGTCGCACATTTTACTAAAATTGAATATGTCTTAGTGTTGTTTCGGCGAGAAATCGGAATTATTTCAAAAAAATATTTTTTTAGAATAGCCACTCCTCTGAACTTGAGAGGCGCCCAATGAGAATTGGAGTAAGATCTGGTCTTAGGAAGAAGCTTAACAAAGCGTAGATTAGGGTAATTACAGATCGATTCTACTTTCAGGCTGTATGATTTGAAGTGGCTTCTCATGGAATCCATATCCGCTTATAAGCTTCAACTTCCTTGAAAATTCATTTTTCAGGAGAACGAGAAGAGGCCCAGCGGAAGCTCGAAGAAGAACGGCTCGCCGAGGCTGAAGCTTCTCAACGCGTCGAACAACGAGACGAAGACGTCGCCATCAAGGTGACGTCACCGATGAATCAAGAACTGATCGCGTTTTTCCCAGGCGGATCACGCATCCAAGATGACGGCCAAATGGGAGAAGATCCAGGCGAAGGAGGCCAAAAAAGCGGAAAAAGGCCGGATGCCCGAGAAGAAGTCTGGCGCGGTGAGTCGACCTCTTCTTCTTCTACTTACTGCGCTTCTTCTTCTTTCCCTTTCTGCCTTTTTTTTTCACAGCGTGCGGCTTTCGGGCGGGTCCCTTAGGTAATTAAGTTTTATTTCATCATATTTTGTTCTGCGACTCAGCTTCTACCTGAAATCGAGTCTGTGTCATAATAGGCAAATACTCAAAATGTTATAATAAATTTTCCTGGCTTGAAAATTCGTAGTCGCAACGGAAAGAGTTGTAGCGTCGCGGTTTGAACCTAGAACAACCTCTGCTTTGGAATTTTTAGTCTTTTTCAATATGCCTAAGTATGTAAGCCGCTTCGAGTCGGGTGCATTTTATAGCAATTTTTTGTATGAAGTCGTTCCACTTAGGGCCATGGTCTTTCAAGTTTTGGTCAGTTCAGAAAGACTAATTTTGATTAAGTTCCATGTAACTCTGTAAATTTGAGCCTATCGAATAGTGTTTGCTCATTGAATCCACTAGTTTCTTAAGTAGCCTTTTAAAAGAGTTAACTGTAACTTTAGTCTTGAAATTATCAGAACACTTATTCAATGGGATGTTTTATTCGATTTTGAACGAATAATTTTCAAGAATTTTTTGAGAGATCCTCGCTCGAAGCCGCTCAAAATCACTGCTTTTTACTAATTCAAACTTTACCTATTCTTACTGATTTTAGAGCTTCTGTCGGACCTCCTAAGGCGTGTCCAAAAGCAAGACAAAAAAACCTTATTTATTAATTTATTAATATTTTTCCACTGTCCCTGTTTCTTTTTCCAATTTCCCTGTCTCTACATCTTTTCTGCCTCTCATAATGTCTAACAAAAACCTTTTCTCTCCTTGAAGAGGAGAACCATCTTCAAGAAATGACGTCATTTTTCAGGGTAATTAAAAAAGAATGGCAGTGAACTCTCTCGTCCCTAACACAAACACACACACTGAAACTCGCTGAAATGAAAAAAAAAGTTGTTATCTGTATCTTTTTGCCCCCGATTGATTTATTGATTTTCTGAATCGATCTAATCGATATTCCTTGTCCAATCCGTCACCAGTGCTTTATTTATTGATTTCTTTTTTTCTTTTTTTACGTCGTCAGTTTCTATACTTGTCAAACGCGATTCTTGCGATAAAGCATCTTGTAAAAATGGAAAAATAAGCAAAGCAAAGTAGAAACAAGCTTTTGCTGTGATTCTTATCTAAAACTAACCCGAGTGACTGACGTGAGCTAACATTAGGAATATTTTCATGAGGAATACTTTTTTCGATATTAGAGTCGAGTTTCGCTTTTTATTTCGATTTCACTTTGACGATCGTATTATGAGCAATAAGAAGAAAATTTCTGAATTTTTTTTTCCGAAATATCCCTTTTTAGAACTGCCTTCATGATTTTGAGATGAGATTCGAACATGACTAAGAAATTAAAATCTTTTTTGATTTCTCGACCGCTTCTCTTCCTTTCTTTCTTTCTCCTAACTCCTAACCCCAATTGCAGTTATTTCTGACTAATCTGTTTGAAATGAATAACCAGCCCGCCGTGTGTTGCAGAAATTCAGTCTGCCGCCGCCGGAGAAGTGCTCGATCTGTGCGAAGAGCGTCTACCGCGCCGAGCAGTTCCAGTGCTTCGGCGACCTCTACCACATCAATTGCTTCCGATGCGTCGAATGCCGACAAGCCTTGAGGTTTCCATTTCTTTTTTTCTTCCTTTCAACCGTTTGAATTTGAACTTGTCATGAGAAACTTCTGGGAAGCCGGCACGAAGTCGACAGAAAAAATTATTGTTTTAATTGAGCTCATTCCATTACTTCTTTGAAGTAGAACACGGTTCAAAAAACATATTCTTTCCGAGGGTAAATATCACTTCCTTATGATGTCCCGGAGCTCGAGATGAAGCCCAGTGTTAAATAAAATCTTTGGCTAATATTATTTTTCACCTAGGGGTTAAGACTGATTAAAAGTTGGTAGAGATGCCATTTTACGCACTAAAAATGATGCTCTAGCTCTTAAAATTTTCTTTCTGAAAAGATGTGGCTAATAACTTTCTACTGTGAGACTTGGTTACTTAGTAGTCGCTCATAGTTCTTTTGGTATGATTGGCAGTGAAGTCGTTCAAGTTTTTTGGCATCTTTGGGGCGTCATAACATGTGAATGACTGAACGTAACTTCTTTTAAGCTTTTTCCTCCAAAATTTAATTAAAAGTTTTCTCAGTAAGAGATTATACGACTAGCTCCCAATTTTTTGAAATATTTTCCTTCCCAGCTATTTTTCAGCTAGTTTGGATACCTCTTGATCTCGTTTGTTCACCAAAAGTTGGGATAAAGTTGAATTTTCAATCGAATTTTGAAAGCCATCATACTTCTTGAGTGACTCCTGATCTCATTGCAGAGTTGAGCGAGTTCACCGCTCCAAAGAAGGTCAACTCTACTGCCGCGTTCACTTCAAACTGCTTGAAGAACGGCGTGGATCTCTCATCGAGGAGAACAACAACGTCGAGGAGAAAGTTTAGAGCCAAAAAAGACAGAAATTGTGCCATTCCATTCACTTTGCCTTATCAACACTAACAATCATATCACTTACATAACATAATATATTTTAAAATCATAATATATTGTCATGAAATCAACTTGAAATCAAAAACCAATAAAACGTTTTTCTCAACTTTTTTCCTGTTTTACGATAGTGATTTTGATAGAAATCAAAATTTAAAATCCAAATTCTCTTTCAAGCTACCAAGAAGAGAGCTTGTCGCGCCGTTTCTTTTCTTACTGAAAGAACTATTTTTTGCACTGATTCCAACAAGGTGTAAAAATTAGAATTTCATTGCTTAATTAACAAAAAGAGACGGGGTGAAAATTATTAGAAGTATTGTTTTAAAATCACTCTGAACATCAGAAAAAAACAGAAAGAAAAAAAACAAGAACAATTTCATCCAATAACTTTTCCTGAAAAAGTCAAGTAAAATGTTATAGTACACAACAACAAAAAGAAGTTTCAATAATCTATACACACCTAAGCCGTTCTATCACCTGCAGCATATATCCGGAGAGGAAATGAAATGGATTTAAAATCAAAAAGTAGTCAATCAAAATTATTTACAGAGCTAAAAGATACAGTAGTTTAAGCAATAAGTTGTCGGGAAACCCACTTGAAAATGTAACAAGCGAAAAAAAATTAATGGACAAACTCCTTTGAAGCAAAAACCCTTTTTGTTGATCACACGAACTGGGATTCCCTGTCCTGACCCTAAGATAACCGTTTGATGACAATGAATAGATTTTTTCAAACATCGGTTAATTTCAACGCAACTGACTGTGAGCTATGAGACAGAATTAATAGTCATAGTCGACGTCGTCTTCGGAGGGAAATTCGTCCCAATAGCGGAGGTAATCAGGGCCGTACATCCCTTCTACGGGCACATCATCATCGTCGTCTTCGTCGTCCAGGAAATCGTCGAACACAAATTGGAATTCTTCCTCGTCTTCCTCAAAGTCTTCCAGGGGCACGACGCCTTCAAACAGCCGTCCTTCGCACTCTCCGCCGCTCTGCATATCATTTTTTAGCAGAGAGCGAAAACAGCGCATTTTCGAGATAACATAAGAATATGAACTATGGGTTTTTAACGGTTTTTCAAATTATATACCATGTAATTCAAAGTAATTTTGCGAAATTCAAAAAGAGCCGTTAAAGATGAAAAAGATAGGTTAGTGTCTGCGGGTCAGAGATAATAACCGATTTCGGGAGGATCACTTTGAACAAAGAAAAAAATATTAGGAAACTATAAACTTCCAATAACAGAGAAAAAAAACGAACCACATTGAAATGTCCGTAAGGATTTTCTTTATCCAAAACTTTTCCACACAGCCAGCAAAAGTAGCAATCGCACTTTGTGCAGTGCATCTTGTGGCATCCTTCGATTTTCTAAAAATCAGCCGATTAGCGATATTATTGAATAGAAACCTCAATAGGAACACGACATTTAGGACACGGTTTCGAGTTCTCCTCGAACCAATTCGAATTTTGGAACATTTCGACGAGGTTCTGAAAAAGCAGAGTTGATTTTGCCTAACTGTGAGAAAGATACCTGTAACTGTTTCAGTCCGCCGTATCGTTTGCTCATGATGAGCCTTTGTTCATGCGAACTTTCCTCCCATTCTTTCATCACATTCTCCTTTTCGTCTGAAATAACAACCTTTTTCCTTTTTTTACAATGAAAACTTTTAAAGAAACAAATAAAAACGACTTTTTGAAATAAATAAAACTAGAAAAAAATTTTTTTTTTAATATTCAAAGTTTCGATCATTTTTTTGGCTGGAAAAGCGGAAATGTATACATAAAAATCTCAAATAAATCCACGGTATAGACAACTTTCCTGAACGCAAAAAATGGTACCTTTTCTGAATTTGCACGGCTCGATTGCGTGATAGGCGCGTTTGCAAGAAATGCAAAAACACATTCCGCAATTCGAACATTCGGCGAGTCGTTTCGCTCTGAATAAGTCTTTCTCATCATATCTCAACAGTTTGCCTTTTGACATAATGGATTTTTTTTCTTGCTCTTACTGATTTTTTTGATTATATATAATACTTATATTTTTTTCAAGATCTGGAGCTGAATGAAGCGATGTACTTATTGGAACAGAGAAAGGTATTTTTTAGAAAGTCTTAAAAATTAGAACATGGTCTATAACAATAACAAAATCTTCAAAAAAGTATTAACCGGTATGTTTAACTACGCTCCGTTGTGAGCTGAAAAAAGAGCAAAATTGATTCAGAAAATTTTTTTTCTTTTTTGAAATCTCTGGCAACAGAACAAAAGTTAGAAAGAATTCCAACCTGTTGGTGATTTTAGCTGGATTCTGGCAAGCGGGACGAGGGCAAATCGATAAATCGCCTTTGTGAACCGCCAGATCTACTTGAAGGCTTTTATAGCGTTCGAAATATTCCTGAAATAATTCCTTATTTCCAGAATCAGAAAAAAATAATCACGAAAATAGAAAATTCACATGGAATCTTTCAGCGATATGTCATGAAAAGGAGAGAAAAATACTTTTCAATATAATTTTGACACGATGAGAAGAATAGTTTGCGATAGAGCGATACTTTTGAGCTTACAGCGTTTCCCAAGAAATTCTGTGAAATCCAAATATTTTCTTCACAAATCGGAATTGGTACATGAAAAAATAGAGTGCTCGAATATTCCATGAGACCTATAAAAATCGCAAATTTCTTTTTCGAACCTCGGAAAGAATCGAGGCGAGAAATTCCTCCGTTGGTTCGTTTCGACATCCAATACAAGTAAGGCCATTCAACTGAAAAAATGCGTTCATCAACTCTATTTCTCTATTCTCCAAACCTCTTGGCTATCAATTTTGTGCTCGAAATGCATTTTGAAGCAATCTCGACAGAAAATATGCTGGCAACCAGGAAATCGAACAAACTCCTCTCCTTTCTTATAACTGGCACAGATCTGAAAGTAATTATTATTTCCAAGTTGTTGAATTGTGCACAAAAACTTCACACTCTGCGCCTTTCTTCTTGAAAATTCGCATGTCAGTGTCATTCGCCATTTCAACGATTTTTCGCCGGAAAATCTGGGGATTTTGATGTTCCTGAAATAAATTCTCTTTGGAACGGCCAGCGAGAAATCTTCGTCCGCGGAATACTCAGCATGGATACTCAGCACGAAATCGCACGGTGTAGACCCCAATTACGCACCAGAGTGCAAAAAAGCGGAATGCACCGTGCGCCACCCTTGCCGAGTAGTTGAAAGTTGTTTTCTTTTTAAATGATAGAACAACAAAAAAAAAATCAACCTCAAAAACGCCAAACGTCTCCTCAACATCGAAGCGGTGATTTTTCTCGAAAAAGTCGTCCATCTGCAAAATCCGAAGTTGAATATATGTTATATTTTAACAGGGGAATAACACTATCTTGAACGACCATTCGGAAGCCGAAAAGGAGAAAAGACCCATTTGGACTGATACAGTCTTGTTCAATCTGATCTTCGATGACTTTCTTCTGAAAAATCAGAGTTTCCTTTTCAAGAATTTATGTGTAAACTCAACTAATTTGACCGGCATCCAGGAGGCTTCAATTCTAATGAGAGGTCCTTCTTCTGAAGGGTAGCGGCTCGGCAAGACGAAATGAACATAAACTGGCGGATATTTTATGATTCTCTCTTCGAACTCCGGATTTTTCCCAACCAAATACACATCATCTACTTCTTGATCGAATACACACTGAAAAATACTACCACTCGAACAAAAATTTTAGAACCAACTGTGATTTTTCCGGAAATTATGCCGTCCTCGTCTTTGTACTCGAATTCGTCTTCCTCCACCATTCCGGTCATTAAATCTATTTCCTCTAACTGCCATTCGCGGTCACTTCTTCCGTTCATCAATCTGGATGAAACATCAATTAATTGATTTTATCAATAATAGTAAAGATGTATAAAAGAAATGCGAAATATTTGATAAATAGATAGAAAATGATCATGAGGATGTTCAACCTGGAAAAAAAAAATTGTGCGTCGCACAGCCTGCTTTTCAGTTCAAGAAATAAAAATTTGCAATTCTAATTAATGGAAAAGGTACTTTTTTTGTTACGTGTTCAAATGAGAAACTGTTTCAAAAAGCAAAAAGTGTTGACTGGCGCGCAAACGTTGCTCCCAAACATTGCATTTTTCGGTTTCACAGCAATTTCGCTGCGTTTCGAAACAATTTTTTTTTCATGAACACGCCGTTGGATATTGAGGGTTAATAAAAAGAAGAAACAAGAAAGACCTCTTTAAACTTGAAAGTCGTCATAACCTCAAAAAACTCATATAAAAACTCCTACATTGCAATCCACGCGTTTCGCAACACGTTAAAACCTCATGTTAGTGATAAACTTTTCGAAAAGGAAAGTGATGAAATTTTTTCTTTTTGGTGAGATTGTGCAACTTTTGACAGTCATTCGATCAAAACTGTGAGTAGATTAAAAAAAACTAGGACGATGAAAGAAACTAGTTTTCAAAGCGCTGAGAATAAATAGGAGGGAATTTCACAATATTTGTCAAAATTGAAAAAGACAAAGAACTAACAGACGAACTGTAGAAAGTAACTTTCTCGATTGAACTGACATTCTTTTTCAATTTTAAAACCAACAAATGTCAATTGAAAATATTTATTTGAATTTATGAGTTCAATTGATTTTCTGGCTCTTCTGAGTAGGCGCGTTTGATTTCTGTCATCTCTGGAAAAGTTTTCATTTTTTTTATCAAACTTTGTTTGGAAGGTGAAACTCCCACCTGAAGGACTAGAAACTTCTCTTTTCCTAGAGCAATCGTTCGAGAAGTTCCCGTATCGCTCACAATCTGTAACTAAGACCTAATTCATTTTTAGTTCAGAGTATCATTTTTGAACAGAGGAGTCCTCACCTTCAGTGGACCAAGATTGGGCATTCGAGCAAAAGTTTTCTTCTGGCCACAAATCGTCATTCATATATTCCATTTTTGGGGTGTTTAAACAGAGTGAATCGTCTGAAAAATGAGGAAATTTGGTAATCTGTCAAAGATTTTAATTGAAATTCCAAACAAAGAGCCATAATTAATGTTGGAACATTTTAAAAAGAATCTTTTTGAATTTTGAATTTTTTTCGATTTCACCGGACCTTTTGCATTAATGCATTCTTTGAATAAAATTATTTTTTCAACAATCCAGTTTCAAAAACAAACCAGGATATCCATTCTTAAGATAACCTTCATAGTAGAATTTTTTTAAATGAAAACAATTTCAAATTTTGACTTAATTTTACAAAAAAATTGCGCCTTTTGGGCCGGGTTTTCCGTTTTTTTAAAGGCCTCGCTATGGCCCAGCTAGGCCGGGCTAGGAAATGACCAGAGGCCGATAGGCTGACGGGCCGGCCCTCGCACAAGTCTGAGAGAAACTACCTTGGACGTTTTCCAACAAAGGACTGTCTACCGACTTGCCCTGGCGCATCCTTTCCATGTTGTCACTCCGGATCCGTTCGCTGTAAACTCTTTTTAATATTAAAAATAAACCTATGAACTCTACTAACTATTTGTTGCGTAGAACATCGAGGATATGCTTTCGAAGACGCATTTCGTCGGCATCCCGACTTTTTTCGGGGAAAGAAATGCCACGGAAACAAAGCATCGCCAGTCCTTCGAGCAGGGAATCGCCGACGTAGATGAACTGTTTGGTACTCGACGAGGTCGAGTAGGACCGGTACGACGGCTCGGTTACGTTGATCTTCAAGTCAAAATCAGTCAAGGATCGCTTTTTTTTTTTGCTTCTTTGCACTTTGGTAAAAAATGACCTCAGAGACTTATGAAAAATTTTTAGTCGCAAAGAGTTAAAACCCCAGTTTTTTTAGCTTAATCTAAATGGTGATTTCCGTTATTGAGGAGTCTACTGACTTTTATTCTAGATAAGTTAAAAAGACTATAAGAGTCTGAAGGTTTTCTGGATGATGAGATTAAATAAATCTTGATGAAAAATAATAATGCGAACCAATTCTTTCTCTCGACTTGAGGTTTCATACTTTTTTCCCATATATTTTAGGCTTTATCCCCAAGCTCAAATTAAAATTAAGCAGATAAATTCAGCGAGTCTGTCTCTTATTCAGAATCTTCACTTACTATGAGTTAAGATTACCGACTGGTAACTATAAAATCTTCTTGAAATATCAATTTTTGGTGCTAACAAGAAAGGAAATATGGGAATCTCTCCATAGTTTTTCGATGATCGCTCATAGAAAAATGATTTTTGAAAAGAAGCAGCAGTATTTGATTTAGAAAGCCAACCTTTCGCAGAATATCTAGAACAATGAGGGAAACGGCCTTTTCTGGCGTCTTGCCAAAAGTTCGGATGGCCATTGGCTCGGCGAACAAATCGACGAGATTGTAAGATCTTCCGCTGGGCATTTGAACCATGATTGGTCCACGAGACTGAACGGCTTCCGTCGAGAAATTGACAGTGGCAGTCTGGAAATTCAGGAGATTAAAAATCGAGAAAATGATGATGATGATGATTCTTCGCGATGGAATCATAATTTAGGATAAAGTTTGGACATTTTCCGATACTTTCTGCATACGGACTGATAAATCTTCAACGGCTTCCCAATCTTTCATTTTTCAAATATTTCTTTCTTTTCTTTTTCTTTCTTTTTTTTCCATTTCCTTTCAAAACCTGATTGGCGAACTCGTGGATGACAGTTCTAGTCTTTTTCCATCGGTGTTCGACGATCACAGGCATGATTGTGCTGTAAAAAAACTATTAAAGGATTTTAAAAGTGGTGATTTCCTCTTTTACTAATATTACTTTTTTTTTTGATAAAAATTCAACGGAAACGAATAAAATCCAGAGAATCCGGAAATACAATAGTTTTTTTTTCATTTATTTCAAATAGAGCTTTTGTGGATTGAGCTGAGAATGAAATGTTCTGGATCAGTTGAAATGAACCATTATGGCTGCACCGGCCAGGTAGAGGTAGTGGGTCTCTTTCGGCGACTTGTGATGGAGAGCCGCTTGGGCGGTCAAATCGTCAACGTCAATTCTGTCAGATCTCCTCAGAAGCGCAGAGATTTTGCTCTGAAAGTTAAAACCAATCTTGAGAGATTGGCTCTTTTTCCAAACTTTAGCTTGAGTATACGGGGTAGCGAGGCCAGTTTCTATGTTGTAGACGGTATTGATGGCCAAACCCAACAAATTGACTTCTCCATTTTGTTTCACTGCCTAAAAAAGAACATAGTTCATTTTTAATAGTTCTTCGGAAAAAAAGTAAGTTCGCTTTTTTTCGAAATTTGTGTATTTTATAGGATCATGAAACTTTGCAAGCAAGAAACTTTTTTTCAGTGTATAATCTTATTCGGAAACTATCCTTCACTTTTTTTATTAGGCGCAGACTTGTTCTGCGCCATTTGGGTTTAGGGATGAGTTGGAAAAATTTTTTATTTCGGTTTCATATATTTTTGGTTTTAAAAACATACCAACTTCCGTCGGAATTCCTCTTTTTTTCATTCCCTGTTTCGCTGACCAGAAGGTGATTCCGGCTGTATAAATTTGTCATTTTGAA